>JARQOC010000003.1:27010895-27488054 GCA_033576535.1 Allobates femoralis
GTTTCAACCATGGTAACTTTTTGTAGTATTTCCTACTGTGTGTGACACTAGTCGCTACTAATAGCTAGGTTCTGACACAGTCATTACTTACAGGTTGAGTAGACAGCAGGGAAACATGTAATCTTGGGTCAGGTTCCAGGAGAGCTCATAGTATTCAGGGAGTAGACAGAGATGTAGTCATGCAATGGTCCAGGGTAAGGTTCCAGGAGAGCTCATGGTATTCAGGGAGTAGACAGAGATGTAGTCATGCAATGGTCCACGGTAAGGTTCCAGGAGAGCTCATTAGTATTCAGGAAGTAGACAAAGACGTAGTAATGCAACTGTCCAGGGTCTGGTTCCAGGAGAACTCAGTATTCAGGGAGTAGACAGAGATGAAACAATGCAACAGTGCATAGTCAGGTTCAAGGAGACCTCATAGTATTCAGGGAGTAGAGAGACATAGCCATGCAATGGTCCAGGGTAAGGTTCCAGGAGAGCTCATAGTATTCAGGGAGTAGACAAAGATGTAGTCATGCAATGGTCCAGGGTAAGGTTCCAGGAGAGCTCATAGTATTCAGGGAGCAGACAGAGATGTAGTCATGCAATGGTCCAGGGTAAGGTTCCAGGAGAGCTCATTAGTATTCAGGAAGTAGACAGATGTAGTCGTGCAGTGGTCCAGGGTAAGGTTACAAGAGAGCTCATAGTATTCAGGAAGTAGACAAAGATGTAGTGATGCAGCGGTCCAGGGTCAGGTTCCAGGAGAACTCATAGTATTCAGGGAGTAGACAGAGATGAAACAATGCAACAGTGCATGGTCAGGTTCAAAGAGACCTCATAGTATTCAGGGAGTAGAGAGATGTAGTCATGCAATGGTCCAGGGTAAGGTTCCAGGCGGGCTCATAGTATTCAGGGAGTAGACAGAGACGTAGTAATACAATGGTCCGGGATCAGGTTCCAGGAGAGCTCTTAGTATTCAGGGAGTAGACATAGATGTAGTGGACATTCCCTCAGGAAGAAGGTCAGAGTCCGAAACATGTGTTGGGACTAGTAACCAGGAATTGCAGAACTACTAAGTGAGGTAAATAACTTCTCTAATGGGGTTACCATAGGCTTCAGTTGGCAGTTTTGGTAGTTTAGGGGACTAGTGGGTACTATTACTGGTCTGGGATTGTACCAGTATTACTTATAGTAAATTTGCCCATATGATCTCAAATACAATAAGTGGTTATTAAACAACAACCACTGTGATCAAATTAAAAAGTAAAGATCATTTTTATTAAGTTTTTTATTAAGTTTTTATTAAAAAAAATTTTATATAAGATTTTAACAAAAAAATTCTTGTTTAATTAACACCAACCACTCTTAAACCAGGCGGATATTATGTAAAGTATTTATGGTATCTAGATTGAATAAACATCCCAAAGGAGGGTTAACGAAACAGTGCCTACATGGTTTATTGGGAGCCATAATGCAAAGTGTAGCGTGTAACTCACTACCTTTAATTAATATCCAAAGTACTGGAAGAAGACAAAAGGGAAATCATGCAACAGTCTGGCATCAGATATCAATAATCTGAACAATACAGACAAAGGAGTATAGGTCAAACACCACTTCAAATAGACTGTACAACCGACAGGATACTGGGAGAGGTTGCTCAGTAAAGTAGCAGAGCAATCACAGGAAAGATGGAACCCCAGAGCAACCCAGCACCACCCAGAACCAGAATAGAGCCTGCGCTGTCAATCAACTACTGACTGCTCATCACACCAGAACCCAAACACCACAGTAACTCTTATTGCATCTGAAATGCACTGCACAGAGGAATCATGACAGTGTGGATTAGGAGGAGAACTTCGAACAAGTCCTTCAAAGCCTTTATCTTAGCTAAAGGATTTCTCATAAATCCTCTTCCTATCATAGTAAAGGTGTCCAATGTACTAAAGACAACGTTGTCCTATGTTTGGCCACCAGGGTTTATGCAAAATTTACCTCTGGAGCACTCCTGGCCCTTTTGAGAATACCTAATGTACTAAAGGAATCCCATTCACCTCTCCCTAAGTCCCTGACTTTCTTGAACCTAGTCTCTACCAGGTAGCTAAGAAATCTAATAAGAGTATCCAAGGCACTGGGTATGATCTTTAAGGAAGCTTCTTTATTGTGCAGAATGTTATTTTTCCAATTTATGGGTGGACAAAGGTCGTATGTGGCCGAAACATTGCAGCCTTATATTTTTCCTTTGTTATGAAAAATAAAGCTTTATTTAAGAGTATAGATTAGAAAAAATCTTTTTGCAAGTATTTAGAACTTTCTGCTAGAGATGAGAGGATATTTTCGAATGGAATAGAATTTTACAAAAATTTGAAAAAAATTCAGATTTTTTTGTCATTTGCTTCTGCAGAAACGGCCAACATTTTTCTGCATTGTAGAAGGTCTTCAAAATCATTAACAACATTTTTCTTCAATTCTAATACTCATCCTACCACTTGCTTCTCCAGCATCTATATGTCAACCATCCTCACCACATTGTCAGATCGCTGTCCCCACACTCCATTATAGAGTTATGCTGCACGCCTCCTGGGCCTCTTACACTGGGCTGGAGCTTCTGGCGTTATAATATAAGAAACCTTGGTGCTCAATGAATGTGAATAGATTTTTAATGAAGACTACAAATTGTCACTTCAGTGAGGAAGTAGACAAACGTTAGTGCCACCTAATAAAGGTAGCAATCGTAAAAGTCATAGTTGACTCTTTAACAAGCCTTTTAATATAATTTAGGATTTGTGCCAGTGTGGCGCCCTGCTCGCACAGGTAACCACAGACTCACCTACAGCACGGATGGGTTTCCACAGTGGGTACACAGAGCAAACAACACCCCAGCACAGTTGGGGGAGCCCAACTTGCTGCCCTTAGGCAAGATCCCCTATAAATACTGGTGCTGAGGGCGGAGTTAGTTGGAGTGTGCAGACGCTACAAGAGCTGTGAAGACGTACTGGTGGTCGGAGCTGCGTTAGGCCCGAGCCAGTTACCCTGAACAGCCTTCGAGTAGTCCTGCAAGGCCCAAGAGTGGGGTCGAAGGGCGAGGAGAACAGAAAGATGAAAGTGGGAACTGAGGAGCCAGTCTTAGGTTTGCCAAAGCAACATGCCAGACACCGGAGTTCGAGTCTACTGGAGAGCACCCGGTCCAGTAGAGAACACCGGTAGACTTCAGTCTCCCGGGCAGCTGCACAGTCAGTCACTAGGGAGCCAGGCACCGCAGAGAGAGAAACATTGGTAGTCCATCGAGGGTTTCCCGACGACAGCACAGGTGGAGAGAGAATAGAGGAGGGCAGCCAAGTTACACGCAGGGCACGGGCTTCACACGGGGAAAGAGACAAGGAGGCCTTATACCCACTCGCTGTGGAGACCCAGAAGTGCATCCTGAACACCCGGCAGTGCTCTGGATGTTTACCTGCATCATCACCACTAAAAGGTAAAGAACAACCAGTGGTGTGTGTGTCAGTTCCTTACCCGCGCCCCTGCCATCCACAGAGACTGTCCCATTATCCAACAGCCCGGCCAAATCCCTGCTCCATCCCATATCTTCATAACCAAGCACCCCAGGGATCCAGCTCCACCTGTGGGGAGCTTCAACACCTAGCTGCTCATCCATCGTCCCTGGAGACCCTACGCAGCGCTGGTGCTGTCATCAGATACCACAGGTGGCGTCACGATAAACTTTTATAAACTTTTGTTCCCTTTTCAACTACCTCTTTTTAGTTGACCACCAGGGCCACAGGTCTGGGCAGGCCACCAGTGACATCCCTAACCACAGCAGAGGGCCCAGATACCTGACTCCCCATACCCTGGGCTAGTCACCAGATCAAAACCCCAAACAGCAGATGCTGCATTTTGGGGTGACTGCCCCTCATCAGTGCAGTGTGTGGGATTCTGATCTGGCTGTATGAGAGGCTAAGACGAGATCTCCTTGTGGAGACTATTCTGCCAGCCGGCAGTGAATAGACTTAAAGCCGTAATGCTCCTCTGGGAAATATGCAAATTGTCACTTCAGTGAGGAAGTAGACAAACTTAGAAATTTGAATAATGTGTGGCATCCTAGAGTCTGGATACCACAATGTCATTATCTCCTGCAGGGGGTAGTGTCATACCTGAGAGCAACAGAGGGAATCCACACTAGGCAAAACCCAAAGCATACAACACCTTTCTGCATACAGGCCTGAAGCAGGAGATCTAAAACCTGGTTTCAGGGCAACGTCCCTATAAATTCTGATCTCGGGAGAAGTTAGTCAGTTCAGTACGAACCAGTACTGAGAAAGACACCCTGTGTACTGAAGAAGTGCTAAGCTCGTCCCAGGAAAGCTAGACTTAGCTTGAGTGACCCATAGGCAAGGGTCTGAGGAAGAAGAGGAGAGCCTGGGGAGTGGAATGGTGTCGAGCTTACCCCAGTGAGTAAGCGCCAAGAAACTGACACCGGATTCCAAGGCTGTGCAGGGCCTAATATCCCGGCAGCCAATACCGGAGGGTGAGGGATTCCAAGTCTCCCATCCACACCAAAGTGCGCGGAGGTAAAGCAGCGTGAAGAGCCCAGGAGCAGCTGCCAGAGAAGTGGGGCTGGAGAAGGACAAGCTGCCTGTCATATGGCACACAGCAGGAGAGAGAGAGCCGCAGCTAAGCTTAAGCAGCAGCAGGGACCTACTAAGAAAGCGCAGCAGGGAGGCCTCAAAACTTGCCAGGTGAGGAGAACCCCGAGTTGCTCCCAGGTTGCCGGATTCCATTGGTATCATCTGTCCTTGTGCCAGTATCACCAGTAAAGAACTCGAGGAACCAACAAACCATGAGTCTTTTAGTTACTTTGTGCCCTCCATCCTGCACTCTACACCCTTCTACATCCACTGCCCTGTGGATCCACTCCACCCATGGGGAGCCACTACATCCCAGCTGCCCATCCATTGTTCCCAGAGGTTCTGCAGCAGCGGTGGCCACTCATAGCCACAAACTACAGGTAGTATCACAAATAACTTTCTCTATACTAGCCAAGAACCCCTTGTACACTGAACCAGGGCTATGGAAGCCAAGTCTCGACCCCTGTGACTCCCCAGAAACACCGCAATCCGGTTCCGAGTACACCACGGCCTTGGGGTGCATCAAATGCACAAACGTTTCGGCCGCCTGTGGACCTTCCTCAGTGTCCAGATTTCTAGGCAGAGTCAAATGTCCAGCAGGCATTACTGAATTGTGAGCAGTGAACAGGAGAGTGATGAAATGTTTGCGCATTGTTCGGATTGCTCATTAACCTTTAATGCCAAGTTTCATACATTACACTTTACAGGATTGGATCCTACTTGAGCACTATATCATCAGAGGTGGCGTGGTACTGTTCTACTTCCGGCTGAGATGGGATCCAAGAGGGACCTGCGCATGCAGGTGTAAGGGTACCGCATGCGCCGTGACTTAACGCGAGGCTGGGGATTTCAACAATCTGAAGAAGTATCACGATATCGGTGAAGAGGAAGAGCGGAGATGCCGGAACGGTTTCCGGTGAGGTGAGTATAAGATTTATATACTTTTTACATCTTATGTTTATTATGTGTAGAGAGATTCTAGAGCATAATGGGGGACATTAAACTTGCAGATAATACTTTCTCTACAAAATGAATTTCCTGTCAACAGACGAATCTGAATTTTGCCCAATCCGCTCATCTCTACTTTTCATCCTTAATCACCATAACGAGCAAGTTTATAAAAATGGCTGAATTTTTTGATCTTGTTTCCTGGAGATTCTATGAACTAGATCATCAAAATCGTTCACATCTTAATGGTCCCACATTGTCGTTTTGGCAATGATTTATTATTTTTTTAGAGAAGTCCACTTTAAATATGTCAGGGGTGAGTGCACATGCAGCAAGTTCTTGGCAGATATTACATTCAAATTATTTTTATTGAATTGATAATATTACATTCTAGTAAATTATATTTCATAAGTCGTAATTATATAACAAATAACAAATACACTTATATTGAAAATACTTTAAAGCTGCAAATTATAACAATTTTAAGAAATGTAAGATATTTCGAAACATCACATTTGGTGCGGTGGTCATAGACATTTTTGTTGTAAGTTTGACAGTTCCCCCACTACATGTGATTGGGTTACTCACTTTGCTTGATCCACAAGGTAGCAACAGGAATACATTCCATGTAAAAGTCCAGAAAGTTGATTAAAGGCTTTATAAGGAACCCTCCTTGGGCTTTACAGGAACAGAAACATATGGTTACACAGTCCATTTAAGGTACTCCCGCACAGGTTTAAGGTTCAGCTTTGCACACTTAAAACCACACTTTGGAAGCTTGCTACCTCCAACACAGAACCATGTGTCAAATAAACAGACACCATTAAAAGATATGAGACACACCCATGGGTGGTTGTATGTGGTTAGCCAGACCCACCCATCTCTCCGTAAACCTTGCCATTGAATGCTTTAACAAGACTCATGTCAGTACAGAGTAAATATTCCAATTTTACATCCTAGAGGATGACCACCTCCATGATACAAGCCTGCCATTCACAATATAGCCGGTCATCATCATACACATGTGAATTTACCCAAATAGTTGAAAAAATAGAGGACAAAAAAAAGAGAAAGGATATGAGAAAGGACCATCAGGCAGACAAAAGTTCTCATAATGGGGCTCTATAAATAAACAATAGTAATAATAATACTTGCCGAGGACATGTATATTACGTTCCATCACTTTTTAAATCTATATTATTGTTGTGTCTCTTGCTGTTCACGGTCTTCCAAAGACAGATGAAGAAGCAAACTGTGAGAAAAATATGTTCTTTTATGATAAGAAGGCTTTTGCAGACAAAAGAACATGTCCTTTGTTAATTAAGAAGTCTTAAAGGCCTTTTTAGACCATTTAATTATTATTTTTCGAATTCCTCGTAACGGTATAAAATTCCATTTTCCTCCTGGAAGAGTGCATCCTATAGTCCGAAAAAATACAGTAATTAATAGAAGAAGGCGTGGAGTTAACGATGGGGTTAATCTTCATATATCTACTTTGCAATTAGCTTATAGACCTCAACCAGTCACATTACAGAAATGATAAAAAGTTGACACTTTGGGACTGTTTATGCCCGTGATATATATTATTTATGGTTCATCTCCTTCATATGACTCATTAGTTGTCATAAGTTTTTAGAAGGGCTTTTCTCTCCCTGATAGACAATTAGAGTGCTTCACGTGAATCTTCTCTTCTATAAAAGCCACTTTCCCTGTCCGTTCCCGCCATTCACCGAGATAATGGACCGCTATGTGTCGGCTCGGAGCGGTGATGTGACACCTTGAGCTTGGGCTGACAATCTTCTCATTCTAGTTTTCTGGCTCTGTGAACAGGTAAATAAATTAAATATGTCTGGCTGAGCTTTCTGCTTAACCCCTCAGGTCATTTCCATGTGCCCCAGAAGTGACAAGTGTCATCACTTGCGCTCATCTTAATGTAATGTGTTTATTCTTCTGCAATATTATCATATATTTTCATGCAGTCATCAGGAATTTCAAGCACATTTAGGCAATGTTGCTTACTGTAAAGCATTCCTATTATAATACTAAATATGCTACACCCAGAGTATAGAGTACCATGGCTCTTTAGTAATAATTATCATTTTCTGAAAAGTTTCACATTTTTCTACTGATAGATGATGTAATAAGTATGAATAAGTAGCAAGATTTCGAGACTACTCAGGTCTCTTCATCAAGTATAGTGCAACACAAAATAAGTTATCGAGACTTCTCAGGTCTCTTCATCAGAAATGGTATAACACGAAATGAGCTTTCGAGACTTTTCAGGCCTCTTCATCAGGCATATTATATCCCAAAATCAGCTTTCAAGACTACTTAGGTCTCTTCATAGGCATGGTATAACACAAAATCATCTTTCAAGACTTCCCAGGTCTCTTCATCAGGCGTGTTATATCACAAAATCAGCTTCCAAAACTTTAATAATTATTATTCCCCAAAAAGTTTCAGATTTTTCTACTGTTGATAGATGATGTAATAAGTATGAATAAGTAGTAAGATTTCGAGACTTCTCAGGTCTCTTCATCAGGTATAGTGTAACACAAACTAAGCTATCGAGACTTCTCAGGTCTCTTCATCAGAAATGGTATAACACGAAATCAGCTTTCTTATTTTAAATAAAGTCTCTTCATCAGGCAGGTTATATCCCAAAATCAGCTTTTGAGACTACTTAGGTCTCTTCATAGGCATGGTATAACACAATATCAGCTTTGAAGACTTCTCAGGTCTCTTCATCAGGCTTGTTATATCACAAAATCAGCTTCCAATACTTTAATAATTATCATTCCCCAAAAAGTTTCAGATTTTTTTACTGTTGATAGATGATGTAATAAGTATGAATAAGTAGTAAGATTTCGAGACTACTCAGGTCTCTTCTGCAGGTATAGTGTAGCACAAAATAAGCTATCGAGACTTCTCAGGTCTCTTCATCAGAAATGGTATAACACGAAATCAGCTTTCTTATTTTAAATAAGGTTTCTTCATCAGGCATATTATATCCCAAAATCAGCTTTCGAGACTACTTACGTCTCTTCATAGGCATGGTATAACACAATATCAGCTTTGAAGACTTCTCAGGTCTCTTCATCAGGCGTGTTATATCACAAAATCAGCTTCCAATACTTTAATAATTATCATTCCCCAAAAAGTTTCAGATTTTTCTACTGTTGATAGATGATGTAATAAGTATGAATAAGTAGTAAGATTTCGAGACTACTCAGGTCTCTTCATCAGGTATAGTGTAACACAAAATAAGTTATCGAGACTTCTCAGGTCTCTTCATCAGAAATGGTATAACATGAAATCAGCTTTTAAGACTTCTCAGGTCTCTTCATCAGGAGTATTATATCACAAAATCAGCTTCCAAAACTTTTATAATTATCATTCCCCAAAAAGTTTCAGATTTTTCTACTGTTGATAGATGATGTAATAAGTATGAATAAGTAGCAAGACTTTTTAGGTCTCTTCATCAGGCAGTTATATCCCAAAATCAGCTTTCAAGACTACTTAGGTCTCTTCATAGACATGGTATAACACAAAATCAGCTTTGAAGACTTCTCAGGTCTCTTCATCACTCATGGTTTAACACTAAATCAGCTTTCAAGACTTCTCAGATCTCTTTGTCAAGTATTGTATAACACAAAATCAGCTTTTGAGACCACCCAGGTCTATTCATCAAGCGTGATATAACGCAAAATCTGAAAGGTCACATATTTGCACACAAGAGGACATAAAATAGTGCAGTAAATAAAACTAGTGTCATGAAGCAGAATGATCAGCATGAGTAGGGTATAAACAGATGTGGCAGCAAATATTAGAGCAGTTCATAGATAAGGAATGTGAAAGTGTTATTGTCGTCTGATTGAGGTCTGGTCCACTGTTGTGATGCCCCCTATGGTCTAATGAGCACATTTCTTAATTCATCTTGAAAGACATAAATCCATGCAACACTTTCAATCCTGCGTTAGGTTACAGCAACCCAGAAAGGGGTGGATTCGGCATCTGAACCTTAAGCAGAACGGTCATGCGAGGAGCAGAGTGAAGTTAAGCCAAAGATATGTAACCAGTGCCCAAGGAACACTAAGGCCAGTCTCCAAGGAACACCGTACCAGTGCGTAAGGAGTACCAAGACCAGTTCCAAAAGAGAACCAAATCTAGTGCACGAGGAAGTCCAAGACCATTCCCCAAAAAAAGTTGACACCAATATCCGAGAAGCACCAAGACCAGTTTATGAGGAAGTCCATAACCAATGCCCAAGGAACACCGAGACCTATCCCAAAGGAAGACCAAATCTAGTGCCCGAGTTGGTCCAAAACCAGTCCCCGGGGTAGACAGAGACCTGTGTCCAAGGAAAACGAGACCAGTGTGAGTTGGACCAGCAGTGTAAGTTGGACCATAACCAGCTACAGAAGAGGATTTATGACCTGATTCAAGAGAGGCCCCAGTCATAGCAGAGGATAACATTTGTGAACCCAAGCTTCCTGCGCAGACATACAAAATGATGTGGGAACTAACTGATGCTTCAGAGAACAAAGGCAGTCAAGGCGCTGTGTGAGAGACGCTAACCACCAAATTGGACTTGCGACCTAGCGAGTAGTGCCATAAACCCTCATTAGGGTCTGTGTTATGTTTTCTGTCATTTAGGTAGTTGACGAAAGTGGCGGGTAGAGAAGTGACACTGAAGTTTCTTTAGTGAGGAGATTAGGAATAAGATATCATTGATGGTTACCGTTATTTAATGATAGAAGTAGAATAATAATGTGTAGATAGCATTGTCTTTATATCTCATTTATCTTAATTACTATATTCTCTATTGTAACATAATCTGTTTCATGCAACCAACTGGGTCAATCCCGGACCTCGCGTTCATGGCACCATATGTCTAATCTGCAAAAAGCAAATAAACCACTGTTGGTTCAAATACCTCTGTCTCCTCATCGTCTGCGCTGTTGCATGTTCGGGCCTGTTCACAGGATTACCCCCTAAGGCTATGTGGTGACACCGAGTTTATGATTTTGGACGTCAAAAGTACGCAAAACTGTCAGAAGTACGCACCCAAAATATCCTTGTGCCAATAGTGCATTTTTGCTGCGTTTTTGTTGTGATTTTTCATGCGGATTTTGCTGCTTTTTTTAGTAGTTGTTCACCGTTGTGACTATGAATAAGGATGGCTTAGGCTGGAATAAAAAGAAAGGGTTTCAAGATGTCGTAATGTGACATGGAGCTCTGCTGTATTTTTGGTCACCAGCCCAGGTACAGCAGGCAGCTACAGGCTGCCATCCACCCACAGCTGCCTAGTTGTACCTGGCTGGCAATCCAAATACAGCTGAGCCCTTTTTTTTATTATTTCTTAAAATAATTTAAATAAAAAAACAGTTCTTCTGCATTGACATACACTTTGTTTGCAATTCACTGTGTTACAGTTTTGTGAAAGATCTGCAGCGTATCCGCAATGAAAGTAAGGCAAAATACGTGGGGATCCGCAGCGTGGAAGAGGAGTGGCTGAAACACTGAAACTCTACAATTTAGAGGGTGGCCATATATATTTGGCTCAATAGTGTACTTTCAGAAATTGGCTAGGTTTTTTTTATGAAATGGCCAGTCCAGGGAATGAAACAAAATGTAAGTATGAGAATATATCAACCGAGATCTGCAGCAATCACCAGAGCTGGCAGGGGTCTGGAACTGGAGTCTATAATTATTAGGGCCCCTTTACACGCCACCCCTGCAAGGTAGCAACTGCCTGGCATTGGGGATATTTATGCCTGTTGCCATGAAATTGCTACGAAATGGCGACGTGTAAATAGGGCAGTTCCTCCCGGTGTCCTGCAGGTGACTCAGATACCTGTTGCTGAGCCGTGCTCAAAAACCGAAGGCAACACAAAGGCACCATTGCCATGGTAGTGGCGTCTAAACGGGGCACAGGCATGGTTGTTGCGTCACCTAGTGATTTCACAGGGGCGTGCCACAGCGTGCTGGATACCACGCCCCATCAGCAATCATTGGCTGTCCCTTCACAGGGCGCCATATTTAAAGAGTTGTCCATTCACACTCCACAATAGCAATGGCGTCATGTAGTAGCCAGCCTTCCTGCGCAGACTGGCCAATCATGACGCTATTGCGTTGTACAATCAGCGTATTAGCGTCACGGAATACACAACTCTGTCACACCTATGTACTTGCGGCGCGAAAAATGTACGCCCATATTGCTTTGTGGTAACGGCGTGTGATGCAGCAAAGGTATTCAACATGAAGTAAGCCACAGGATCTGTCGGAACTTCCGGGGAACAAAGATACCTTCAGTTGACAACGCAATGGCGACGTTTACATGCGGCATCAGCGATCGGTATCCACCGCCAAAAACGTGAGCGTGCGCGTGCACGTGCGGTGGATACCTGTTGCTAGGCACAGTGGCGGCGTGTAAAGGTACCTTTACTCCTAATAGTAATTAGGAAGAGTAGACACCTCAACGCTGAATGTTGTCACATGAATCACTTAGAGCATTTGGAAAATATACTCTTGGATTTTGTAGTTTTCCGGTCATTGCTGTTTTCCGGTTTCTCAGACTTCACTTCCTTATAGGATTTGTTAAGGATTTGTGTGCAAATCTCCCTTGTTCTAGGAGATAAGGCTGTGCATGGTGCAAAACATCTTTAAGATTGTAGCAAGGCTTTGTGCATTTTCTAAATGTGGGTTTCCATTGTATACTGAATAAGGCTCGCTAGAATCCAGTGTTGCTCTTTGTACAGCTTTATCTCTTTAGGAACAACTGAGGTTTGCACAGAAATCCCAGAAAAATCCTGAAGGGAAATGGAGTGGAGCAAAAGCTGATTCCATCAAACAAGTTCATGTAACCAGAGAAAGGCAACGACCGGAAAACGGTACAAGATCAGTCTAAGAGCACTTTCGATAGAAGAAAAGAAGAATCCTGATCGCACAGATACGATTACGGGGATTTAACATGATGATGCGGTCAGTGAGGTGTCTCATGTATTTAAATTGAGAAATGCATGTGACCGTTCACATGTGCATTGTCGACATGTCATTTCTTCCGCATGTCTCCTTCTTGTTGATATTTAGAAATTGAAAAAGATGGAAGAGAGTATGCCTGAAATAGCTGACTGCATAAGATTTATGTCAGCATGGAACCTGTGGTTATAAAGAACTAAGGGGTAGGGTAGCAGGATGGCAGTGACGGGCAAAGGCAATCAGTGGAACTAGTCTGACCCTTAGACTGGGGGTCCCTAGCTGACCGTGTTGCTAGAAGGACCTCTGAATTTGAGGATGTCTAGGCCACCACTCTTGCCCTGCTCCTGACCAGCCCTAAGCTAAAGGTGAGGATGTGTAGGCTACCAACCTTGTCCTGCTCCTGACAAACCCTAGGCTAACACCCCCTCACCCAGGGTTCGGGATACGGACAGTAATTCCACAAACAATAGAAATCTCCAGGAACTGCAACATCATCCACACAGCTCACAGTCTTTGAAGAGGACAAACTCTATCAGCAACATCAGTTGATGGTTCATGGGACTATATAAAGGCTGAGGGTGCGGTCAACCTCATCACCTGATACACACAGCAATAGCAACTAATACTGCAGAGACACAGCAACAGAAATTAACCCTTAAGATACTAAAAGGAGTATAATCCCAGTTAACTACTCACACTGCAGAGCAGTTCACAGAGACTGCACATGACATGTAGTCACCAACCGGTAGGACGTTGCTAACAAAGCATTTTTCACGTTGGATTAAAAAGAAAACGTGAAATCCTAGATAGGTTTTGAAGTTTACCTCCATATTAGTACTACACCCAATACATTTCCCCTTATATTACTCAAAACTACACAGTAGTAAACTCACTTCTTGTCTTCTATTTTTATTACATATGAAAAACCAGAACTCAGCAATTCTTCCTGGTATCAACAAAGATGAGGAGATAAAGTACACCTTCCTCACATGCCATAAATCTCGGTGATTGTCACGGGTGCCCTCCGTGGAGATAAGAAGGTCAGCTTTCAGCCGTAATATTTGTTCCCATCATTCCCGCTGTCAGATGTGTTCTACCACATACAGTAACTCGTACAAAACCTCCAGTGGTTCAGATAAGGCGGGGAGAGGTTTTGTTTTATTGTTCTACAGAATTATTATTATGTTGACGGTGTAAAAAGAAAACCAAGTTTTGACCAAGTTGGAAACATCAACCTCATCCTCACTAATCATAGAGGATCAGGTCCTAGCCTATAACACATCCAATTAAAGAAGGCCCATCAAAAAGACAGAAGTGTCCATGTTTGGCATATATTATTCCTACTGCTTTCTGGGTTTAAAAAAATATTGACATTTAGTGTCTGTTTTTCTGGCTTTCACAAGGCAGTGGGGCTCACAGGATCCTCGTGGGCGTGACCTTAGCTTTCTCTGCCCTATTACCCAGTGAGCACCAAAAATGAACAATTAAATAACAAGGCCCATGTCTTTGAATTCTTATGTAGGATTTAAAATAAATGAAATGCTAAATACTCAGGGAGAGTGTGATAAAATTAGAGTAAAAACTGTCCACTTTTGACCGAGTGATGATATTCTGCATTGGTACCCAGTGTTTCTTTGTGACTATTCAAAGCCTAAGTGTTAAAAAGCTCCAATGGGAAAACCCATTGTGGTCAAGATCCTAAAGCCTTAGTAAGGCCCTGTGGTCCGCACACACTATATTGAGAATATCCTTAAGTTATCCCAATAAGCATCTTTGTGATTAGGGAGTTAACAGTTTGAAGATGAGTGCATGCCCATATTGCTGCAAGGTCATCCAACACTACACATCCAATACCCAGAGCACATGCCATGCCAGTATTTACTCGCTACATCAGTTTTCTATAAATCCAAAGTCATATAACAAGGCTCATTAAAGGGTCACTTTTGACTCTTAGAATTGCTACTTCCAATAGGTGGCACTTGAGTTAAAGTCTACTTCCTCTCTGAATAGAAAATGTGCATATTTTATTTCCCACAGAAGCATTGCCGCTTTCAGGTCTCCTCATTACTGGCATGCCGGATTGGTGTATCACTCTCCACAAGGAGGAAAGCTTAACCCTTAGACCCCACTTAACCTCTCACACAGCCAGATCAGATCTCATACTTTGCACTGACTTGTCCATATGATAAGTCTTGTTTAAGAGTAGATATTGACTTTTAGGGTACCTTTACACTCCGCAACTTTTGGCAGCGATCGGAGGCAACCTAACGTGCGCGTGCATGTTTTTCATGGTTGCCTCCGAACGCCGAAGGCGCTTTTAGACGCCGCAATTCCGCCCTCAACCTAAGGCGATGTGTCTCCCCGTAAGTTGCCACACCAACAGCGGGAAACATCCGGTAGACTCCCGTCGCCGCTCTACACGGCGCAATCCCCAAAGGAATGTGGGAGTACATGGTTCGCGCCGCAAAAAAACATAGACGTGACAGACTGGTGTATTCCACGCCCCAAACAACCTGATTAGACAACGCAATAGCGTCATGATTGGCCAGCCTGCGCAGGAAGGCTGGCTAATACATGACGCCATTGCCATTGTGTAGTGTGAATGGACAGTTGTTCAAATATGGCGCCCTGTGAAGGGACAGCCAATGGAAACACAGTACCCACCACCAATCAACGCTGACGGGGTGCGGTGTCCAGTACGCTGTGGCACGCCTCCAGGAAATCAGTAGGCGACGCTGATTCCATCCGTATCGCCCTTTCACACTCCAAAAGCAGGGAATTTCCCCTTCATGGTTGCCTCTGGGTTTGGAGCCGTGCTGTGAAATTGGAACCAGGCACAACCTTTTTGGTTGCTACCGGATTCCCCAATTACACGCCGCAATTTCGAGTCAATTTCACAGCGATGGTGACGGGACTCCTGATTGCCTGTCAGATTTCTCACCGCAGTTGCGGCGTGTAAAGGTACCCTAAGGGTACCTTTACACGCGGCTACATTTCTAGGGTGGCTACAGGTAACTTACTGGTTGCAGTGAAATCATGGAGAGATTATTCCATTTGTACACAGCAACAAGATAGAACCATGTCTCCATGATTTCACTGCAACCAGTAAGTTACCTGTAGCCACCCTAGAAATGTAGCCGCGTGCAAAGGTACCCTAAGGGTACCTTTACACGCCGCTACTGGCGGGTGGATACAACCAGCTACAGGCTACAAATGTAGCTTGTAGCGGCAAAATACCCCGTAGTAGCGGCGTGTGAAGACGGTAGGAGGCACCCGGCAACAGATACATCTGTTTCCGAGCACTGCTCTGAAACAGGTGGCTACAAAGCTGATTGTAGCGAGCTGTATCGGCGTGTAAAGAAGGAACAGAAGGGTTGTTTCTACACCAGGCTATGTACCTGGTATGTAGCTGGGGCGTGACACAGGCTCCGGGATACCGCCCCCCTTCAGCGATCATTGGTGGAAGCTCCTGCGGTACGATTGGTAGTCGCTGCATAGGGCGGCATATTTAAGGAGCTGACCAGTCACACTACACAATTGCTCGAGCGTCATGTATTAATCAGCCTCCTGCGATGCCTGCCCAATCATGATGTTCTTGCTTGGTCCTATCAGCGTACGGACGTCTCGTACTCCACAATTGTGGCACGCCTATGTGCTGTCCCTGCTGCACCAGGTCCGCCCATATTAGCTGGTTGTAGCGGTGTGTAAATGAGGTAAGATGAGCTACAGAAGGTGACTTGAGACACCCGGCGGTGCATCCAGAGATAGATGTAACGTAGCGTAGCGCACCTTGTGGGGGCGTGTAAAGATGGTGCGTTTACCGTTTGTAACCGTTTGTGCGTGCTCGTGCACGTGAAGTAGCTGGTTGTATCCACCCGCCAGTAGCGGCGTGTAAAGGTACCCATAAGGTACCTTTACACGCCGCTACTACAGTCCGCTACTACAGCCGCTACAATCCGCTATTTCACGTGCACGAGCACGCACAAACGGTTACAAACGGTCAACGCACCCTCTTCACACGCCGCCACAAGGTGCGCTACGCTACATCTGTAACTAGCTACATCGCCGGGTGTCTCAAGTAGCCATCTGTAGCTCATCTTAGCTCATTTACACACCGCTACAACCAGCTACTATGGGCGTACCTGGTGCAGCAGGGACAGCACATAGGCGTGCTACAATTGTGGATTACGAGATGTCCGTACGCTGATAGGACAAAGCAATAATACCATGATTGGGCAGGCATCGCAGGAGGCTGATTAATACTTGACGCTCGAGCAATTGTGTAGTGTGACTGGTCAGCTCCTTAAATATGCCGCCCTGTGTGGCGACAACCAATCACAACGCATGAGCATCCTCCAATGATCGCTGAAGGGGGCGCGGAAACCCGGAGCCTGTGTCACGCCCCAGCTACATAGCATGGTGTAGAAACAACCCTTCTGTTCCTTCTTTACACGCCGATACACCTCGCTACAATCGGCTTTGTAGCCATCTGTTTTCGAGCAGTGCTCGGAAACAGATGTATCTGTTGCCGGCTGTCTCGTCCCGTATCCACACGCCGCTACTACGGGCTATATTGACGCTACAAGCTACATTTGTAGCCTGTAGCGGGTTGTATCCATCCTGTAGTAGCAGCGTGTAAAGGTACCTTCAGGGTTGCTACTTCTTATATCTGGCGCTAGAGTTCAAGTCTACTTCCTCTCTGAAGAGACCATTTGCATCTCTTATTCTTTAAAAACATACAATAATTTGTATGAGAGCTCAACGGCAATGCATGGACCACGTGAGATAGCCACAATGGAGGGAATCCTAAGGGCATATTCATCAGGTATTTAAAGAGTAGTATGATAATCACACAGTTTAAAACTGAGAGTAAAAATAAATCCATCAGGTTTAACCTATAAATAAACATCTTAATCCAGGGAAAGGCAAAATCCCCAAGAGGCAGATATTAATTGCCCCATATCAGAAAAAAAATCCTTCCCTTTCAGTCGTCTGTCTAGCGTCACACTGCAGCTTTCGCAACGATCTGTTGAGTCAGTATGGGCGTAAACAATCAGAATCATGGAGAATAGGCGTCCCATAGTTGTATGGGTGACACCTCCGCACGCTATGATTGGTGTTCGTTAATGCATTGCTATTGGTTCTCCCTGCGCTCCTACCATATATATATTCCGTACAGTCACTCATTGCGCTGAACTAATTCGTTGCACCATGTCCCTTGTGCCATAGAAAAGTGTCACACTGTAGCGCCTTTATTTGTGCGCATCTGTGCTCATTATTATGTCGGCCTGTTTGTATGTTGAAAAGAAGACTGTAATGTGAAGCCACACACTATATGGCAGACGCCATATTAAATTCACAATATTGAGTACTGCACCAATAGGAACGCAGGTGAAACCTCCAATCGGTTTTACGATGCGCGCACAGGCACACCCCTCGCCACACCTATCAAAAGATCAGCTGCATCGCACGCAATCATGAAACTGGTTGTTACACAGATGTCACACGCGACGATGTGCAAAAAACACTGGCCGATCGTCACTAGGTTTTTGGTCTGGTTCAAAAACCTGCAACCTGCGATCAGGTGACAGGTGTCGGATCGCGCTGTCACACGCTACGATGTGGATTGAGCGTCGTTTGTGCGATGAAAAATTTTGGTCGCATGAGCGATATTGCATGCGATATTGATGCGTGTGACGCCCCCATTAAACTTTTGTAGTGAATCAACCATACCAGCATTAGGTGGCAGAGAGTTCCATGGTCTCACTGCTCTTACAGTAAAGAAACCGTGACTTTGATTTGGATTAAACCTTCTTTCCTCCAGACGTAGAGGATGCCCCCTTGTCCCCGTCTCAGATCTAGATGTTAAAAGATCATTAGAAAGGTCCCATATATTTGTGCATTGCTATAAGATCACCCTAAGCCCTCGTTTTTCCAAACTGGATAAGCCCATCTCTTACTTTTTGAGTTGACCCGTTCCCTAAAACTCCTAAATAACTTTGGTCGCACATCTCTGCACCCGCCCTAGTTCAGCTATGTCCTTCTTATTCTCAGTGGTATTCAGGATGTCTCCAGCTTGCCTGCAGCTTCCAGTACCTCTTTGGTCTTCAGGACGTCTCCTGTTGGCCTACAGCCTTCAGTACCTCTTTGGTCTTCAGGACGTCTCCTGTTGGCCTGCAGCCTTCAGTACCTCTTTGGTCTTCAGGACGTCTCCTGTTGGCCTGCAGCCTTCAGTACCTCTTTGGTCTTCAGGACGTCTCCTGTTGGCCTCCTGTTGGCCTGCAGCCTTCAGTACCTCTTTCGTCTTCACGACGTTTCTTGTTTGCCTGCAGCATCCAGTACCACTTTGGTCTTCAGGACGTCTCCCGTTTGACTGCAGCCTCCAGTACCTCTGTGGTCTTCAATACGTCTCCTGTTTGCTAGCCGCCTCCAGTAGTTCTGTGGTCTTCAGGACATCTTCTCTTTGCCTGCATCCTCCAGTACCTCAGTGGTCTTCAGGACTTCTCCTGTTTACTTGCAGCATCCAGTACCTCTGTGGTCTTCAGGACCTCTTCTGTTTGCTTGCAGCATCCAGTGCCACTTTAGTCTTTAGGGCGTCTCCTGTTTGCTTGCAGCCTCCAGTACCTCTGCTAATGGTCTCCTGTCTTCCAGTCCCTGTGCTTTCTCTGCCCTGTATGCCCCACCCATCTGCTCTACTGACACGTATATCTCATGTGCCCACTCGGACTTTGGGCTTAGAGGATCTGCCTCACCTAGTGAGGGCCTAACATATATGTGGCGCAACTGCAGACCGGTCGCAACTAGATGGCGCAGCAGCCGGGATTGGTAAATCGGTCTCCCCACACACACACACCCAACACACTCCCGATCCTAAGTCTAGGGACCCTATGCCCAGCAATGGGATAGCTGGTGCAAAGTTACAGAAGGACCCAGTTAGGGGAGGTAACAACAGAACAAAAAGGACACACAACACCAAGTCCAGGGGAGATGAGACGGAGTGAGAAGAGAGGAGAAGAGAGCGAGCCAAGAGACACCTGTAAGCCAGTCAGTGGAAGGAGAGGCGAGAACACCACCAGACAGAAGTGGGAGGACATGGACCCGGCAACCTGTGCCACTATGAGGCTAGCCTGAGTCCAAGGCTGCAGACCGTGGTAAGTGAAAGAAGGAGTTAAGGTGTGCTTGAGTTAGCGAGGACACTAGTGGATTGGGCCGGAACCAGAGTGCCGGCTCTGCTGAAGTGGCCATGACGCTGTATGCGTCACCCACAAATCCCGGCGGGGTGCAGGGTCATTATGTCCCAAGACCCAACCTCCGGTGCAGTGAAGAGAAGGCCATCGTACTAGGGCTAGGGGACCCAGAAAGTTATCCACTGAAAGCCTGTGACAGCTGGATCGTAGCTAGAATGCGGACAGACCGAACAGGCCCAAAAGAGACACAAAAGGGGGAGATACAGATAAACCATCTCGGCTGCTTAGACCACACCGGAGCCACTGATGAACTGTTGTAAACTGTACCACCTGACAAGAAAAAAGAGTAAACCCGGTTAAAGTTCTATACTGTCTGAGACTGTAATACTTGCGCCTGAGGGGAGATAGACTGATTCTGCGATCCGGCAGCAGGAGACTGCCTGTGACTGTGAACCCTGTACCCCTGCACATCAATAGACTTCACGGTTGCCCTGGGGACCAGCTCTACCCATGAAGGGCTCAACATCCTCAATGCTACTCCCACCATCCCCAGAGGTCCCGACTGCAGTGGCAGCTACCCATAGCCGCACACCACAGGTGACGTCACGAAATTTCTACATTAATTATCATCTTCCCCACTTTTTATTGATCGCCCAGGGCACTCCCCCGGCAGAACTGCTGCCCCTAAATATAAACAACAAGTAAGTAAAAATCCCCTTCTAAATTCCCTGAATCCATTGGCTCTGAATCACAAGTCACATATTTAAGCCACACACACATAGAACAAACCACTTGCAAGATAGCGCACTCAATGATTAAGATGCTTTTAAGGATACATTTTCCTTAACTATAACACAGCATCAACAATCTTAAATACTTAGATGATACAATATTGATAGCAACAAGCATAGATGGAATGAAGGACTCATTATGGACAGTCAAGATGGAAAGCTCCAACATGGGACTGCTACTCAAAACAAAGAAAAACAAAGATACTGACTACTGCCAGGTACAATACGAATGCATTGGAGATGGATGGTGACAAACTGGAAGTTATAAGGGACTTCACCCTACTCCTATTAATGATCACTAAAGATATAGCGACGACACCGGAAGTCAAAAAGAGAATAGCTATGGGAAAATCAACAATGAAGTCTCACATCACGGAACATTTCACTGGTAATGAAGACACGGCTCCTACATAGTCTGGTCTGTTCTGTAGTAACATATGGATGTGACATATGGACAATAAAGAAACAAGATATAAGAAAAATCAGCGTCTTCAAAATGTGGGGCTGGAGAAGGAACTCACAAACCATTTCTGGAACATATCAAGGCAGGCATGTCACACAAAGCAATGATCACCAAGCTACGACTTGTCTACACATCATAAGAAGAGAGCAATCATTGGAGAAGGACATGAAGGTGAAGAGGAAGACCAGCAGCCCGATGGCTTCATACAATCAAGATAATAGCGGAGTAGACCCTGTTGGACCTATGTAGGCTTGGAGAAGAGCCTGGGTGTCCTATCTAAAGTTAGGGAAGATCCTGGTGCACTTGTAGGCTTGGAGAAGACCCTGGTGGACCTCTCTAGGCTTGAAGAAGACCCTGGTTTTCCTATCTTGGCTTGGGGAATATCCTGGTGGACCCAACTAAACTTGGAATGACCCTGGTGGACCTGTGTAGGCTTGGAGAAGACCCTGCCTGGTGGACCTGTTTAGGCTTGGAGAAGACCCTGCCTGGTGGACCTGTCTAGGCTTGGAGAAGACCCTGCCTGGTGGACCTGTCTAGGCTTGGAGAAGACCCTGCCTGGTGGACCTGTGTAGGCTTGGAGAAGACCCTGCCTGGTGGACCTGTCTAAGCTGCACTAGATTGATCTTCCTACGCAGCATTTGGGCTGTGGTCACAGTTGCCATGCGTTTTTTTTAGTGATTTAACAAAACTCATGCGTTTTTTCATGTCAGCATGAGTTTTTTAAGGTGTGTGATGGCTCCCTGCGTTTTTGGCTGCGTTTTTGAATCTGCACCTAAAAATAGTGCTTGTAGTATTTTTTTGTGCGTTTTGAAAAACGCATGCGTTTTTATAACATGGGCCTCTATGGAAAACGCATGCAAAAACGCATGGTACATTAGTAACTTTTAGTGCCATTCAAAAACGCATGCGTTTCCCATAGGAGCCCATGTTTTCTGAAACGCATGCGTTTTTTTAACATGGGCTCCTATGGGAAACGCATGCGTTTTTGAATGGCACTAATTGTAAATGCGTTTTTGCATGCGTTTCCCATAAGGCCCCATATTAAAAAACGCATGCGTTTTTGGAAAAGCTCCAAAAACGCATGGGACAGTCACACATGCTTTTTGGCTATTAGGGCATGCGTTTTTTAACATGGGGGCCTATGGGTGCGTTTTTTACATGCGTTTTTGAAAACGCAGGTCTCCAAAAACGCATGTGAAAAATGCTACTGTGACCCCAGCCTTATCCATCAAGTGGCCATGGCTCAAGATCGAGCTGAAGGGTGGTAAAATAAAAAATAAAATAATACAGCCTATGGCTTACTGCTATTTTACTGTACTGTATATATGAACGTTTTTCCTAGCTTTGCTCCAAACTTAATATCTTACGATACACATTTTGATTGTTTAAAGTAAAATGTGCCTTGAACCCTTCAGGTCAAGTCAAGTAAACTACTTCTAATACAGACACAAGGGTTTTTGTTATCATGGATAACTGAGTTTCATTTCTTGGCTAGCTTTAATGTACTGTTCATGATAAGAAGTGATGTATGACAGGTTCAAGTTTAGCTCTAAACATTTCGGTTTTCTTTCGTCTGCTGAGCAGGTACCGGGGAACTAGACAGAGAAGCTGAGGCTGACAGAGCAGCCGCCGCCACCGCCTTGATGTTAGCAGTCTGCAACACAGCACACACTGTCTGAATCCAAGCTCCCTACAGGGACTCCTTGTGATGTAAGCTTAGATCTCTCTGAAAGACCAGCGCTAGTCCTATATATAGGAAGAAATAAACCTAGCAATAGCCTTAAACAATTGGCTTTGCAAAAGGGTAACTGAACCCAGAAGACAAGGAGTTAAAATAAGAAGCTTGAAGAAAGCATTGCAGTAGTAGGAATGGTCTGGGAACTTGCTATCTACTTTACGGAGAGAAGTTTTCCTGCAACCATAAGAAGACAGTTAAGAAGGTGAGGAGATTGTAGCCACATCCCTCCTCTAGGAAATATGCAAATTTGCACTTCAGTAAGGAAGTGGAAGAACTCCACCGTCACCTTTAAGTAGCTCCTCAAAGTCATAATCGCTTTCCAACAAGCTTTTTAATATGACTAAGGGATTTTCCCTTAGTCATATTAAAAAGCTTGTTGGAAAGTGATTATGACTTTGAGGAGCTACTTAAAGGTGGCGCTAGAGTTCTTCCACTTATTTACTGAAGTGCAAATTTGCATAGTAGTAGGAATGGGCATTTACTTCCAGGACTATCAAAGAAAGCTCCCAACTTCATAGGTGTGGCGCCCCGCACCGAGTGCGTCACAGGAGGGTATTTCAGCCACAAAAGCAGCAGCAATATTCTCTGACCCAGCAGTCACACAGTTAACTCAGAGATCCATACCCTGCATGCATCACCTAGCATAGAGGGCCAATCAGGTCCTGGTGGGCGGAGTGTAAGGGTAGTGTGTAGTGGAAGTTTTAGTTCAATTAGAAGAGTCGAGTTGAGAGAACTCTCCGAGCTAAGTAGGAGAAGGAGCCAAAACAACGAGCTCTACAACCTAGGAGAGGGGGTTGCACAGTTCCGTGCGGCCCCCTGGCCACCTTCTAACGGCCATCTCCCGGTGCATTACCAACCGATCTACGGGCTTCAAAATGCGGGCTCAAAATCATCCCGTGCCCATCTACAGCCGGTTTGCTGGTACCGAAGCTAGCAGCAGTCCGGCTCTGCTATGTGAACCAGAGGAGTGGAGGGACTGCTTTACAGGAGCACACCACCATCGCCAAATCCAGTCGTCTCACCAGCGGTGTACCCACCAAGGGACCCAAGGCTCCCCAAAGCATCCGGAACGTATACCCGGATAGGGCATTCAAGCAGCCTCCCTGTACCCAATCTGGTATTCCTGGGCGACAACGGCACAGTACTTAGATAGAATGGAGGAACACCGCGGATATCTGAGAACACACTGGTCATTGCTGAGTCCACCCGGTCCACTACCTACAAACTGTATACCATGTACTGCCTGCTGGTTACAGTAAGGAACCCGTTACAGAGACTTACAGTGTCCGTGCCTTCTTATGAACTGCTTATCCGCGCACTAAGGTAACCGCAGCTGCCTCACAACATCTTGTGCAGCTTCTGGCTCCGGGGATCATCGCTCAGCCTGTGGGGAGCGTTCCATCTTGCTGCATTCCATCCCCGGAGGCCCCGCAGCGTCGGTACAGTTACTGAAACTCTCATAGGTGGCGTCACAAAACAATTAACCCCTTAATCTGTTCCCACAAGACGTCTCTTCCTTTTGATCTGCACCATCGGCCCCACTACCAGCAGGTGCGGTCCACCCGTGACAAGGAGGAAGAAGCAAACGCCTGTCTAAACCGGAGTCCCGGCCACGGTGAGTCATAGGTATTACCCATCAACAGGTGGGACCCCCCACTGATCTCAGGAAGATGATGTGGAGAAACAAGGGTTAGTGGATGCTCTTATCCAGCTGGCCTGGTTGTCATTAGAAAGACCACCCAGACCAGGGCTCATCCCACTGAAAAACCGAATTTCCTTCCCCATGGGTCGAACACCACTCAGACAACAGAGGGTGACAGTACCACACTCCAGTAAGGCTTTATTGGGTCATCAACAGTCAACAGCAAGAACACATGATGGTGCATGTGATGTGACAGAGTCTCATCCTTCCACTGACTCACCACAGATTAAAACCTCCGTGACTTTGGGGCATCCAGGACTAACTACCCCAGGAAGCAGAACCTCACTTTTAGTAATCACCCACTCAGCGAAGGCATCAGCAAGCTTAGGAAGCCAACCGAGCACAGCGAGATATCTAGCCTGATAACAGGATTGTCCCAACCTGGGTTCTCTAAATGAAATTGTTGTTTCAGTGTTGCGCAGTGGAGCATTCCTATAATCCACCTGCTCGAATCATATTGCCTAGGCTCAAGTCCTGTAGAATTGCCAATGATAGGAGCAGGCTCCTTTTTATATTCCTCAGCTCCCATTTCAGGGCATTGTGTCCCACAGGTTTGGGGAAGATAAATATGGCTGTTCCCTTATTGTTCGCTAGTACAATTATCCTCCAGATGATGCAGACTTGTACACCGCAGGGGTTTTATGTAATCTGCAATCAGCAGGCATTCCACAAGTTAGCATGCAAAAACGCCACTGGACAGTCCCACGTGAAACAATGGCCCATATTAATTGACTCTCCGATGAAAGGAACAATACGTCTGGCATAACTAAGAATAGTTCACCCCCACACAAGTGGCCAGATATTCCTTATTGATGCCAAGTCATCACAGATGGCTCTTAGGTGTTCTTGATGAGTATAATTAGCTATCCCTGACAGTCATATGGATGTTGAATGATGTTTTTATACCCATGCACAGCCTTCACTGCAATCTAACAGGGCACACTACAGCTCCATTCATAAGCCTGGTGAGTGCCCCAGTGACCAGCAAGTTATTAGATATCCTGTACATAGGGGATGACTTGCAAAATTGGACAAACTCCTGTAAGGCTACTTTCACACAAACTAGATTTCACACAAATTCCAGACACATCATAGAAATCTCGCCCCTTTCGGGCACACCTTCTCCCCGGAACACCTCACTATCCTGTGTTTGCTTTAATGAAGGATAATAAGGATCATTTGACTTTGACCTGGACGAGTTCCGCTATCTTCATTATTTGATAGTACCAGAGGACCCTCCCAGGCTCTGATACAATAATGAACTAAAAGAAAATATCACTTATAGATATCAGGAGCCAAACAATCACCATTAGGGTCTATTTCGTATGTAATGATTGATGAGTCAGTATTATTTTAGTCCTCCTGTGGATACAAGAAACCAGAGTCCAACTCCATCTTCCAAAACTTTGTTTTTATGGCAATGCGTAGATGTTGCTATACTGGAAGCAATCAGAAAAGTCAATGATTAACTGCATTGGTTGGTGAACTTACATTGGAAAATGCTACCGGAATGCCCACGGCAAACTATTTAATGGCTGCCGCAGTCAGTAGTAATAATTGGCATGCTGATCCCCAGTGACTGTGTGTCTTTGTGTCATCCTGTCTGTGCCATCAGAATAAATGGAGAGGAGGCTCAGAATATGGCGCTAATATCTTAGCAATCAGCTGAAGCCGGGCCATGATTAGAGTTGGCTGACACTGCTCTGTGACAACAGGGAGATGAATCTCGACTCCGCAGAGCCCAGAACACAATCTCAAGGGCAGCGTGTGCCAGTCACTGCCGAGCGCTCCTGTACTCTGGCTCTTCTGTGATCTTATCCTTGACATGGCCTTTCTAAACCAAGGAATAACACATTTACGATAATAAGAAAAAGTCACGACACGCCAGCACAGTCGTCCTCATAACAATGGATTTATAGATCTATTCATATAAAACTTTGATGAACGTGCACAGAATTATGAGAATTGCAGAAATATTTAACCCAGTGGCGGACACAGACAACAAAGGGCCCCTGTGCCCCAATAGTTCTGCTATGACAGATGTTTCTTTACGCTTTGGAGGTGGAAATGGGCCCCCTTACCTCTTGGGCCCCTGTGCAGTTGCCCAGGCTGTACCATTGATATGTCCGCCCCTGATTTAACCATAAATCCTCCTCTGCCCTATTGTACCCGTATGACTGATTTGTCGTCGTTCTACTACTTGTCTTTGTCTATCCTCTCACTTGTAAAGCGCCATGTAACCTAATGGCGCTATATAAATACTTAATAATAATAATACGGTATATCTATCTATTTTTTTCTTTTTCTTGCATAGTGAGAGGAAGAGCTAACGATGTGATGTGTTTGGTTACTCTGTCGTGATGCGCTGCTCAAACATCAGTAGGCAACTGTAGATACAATGGGGGAAATAAGTATTTGATCCTTTGCTGATTTTGTACCTTTGCCCACTGACAAAGACATGAACAGTCTATAATTTTAAGGGAAGGTTAATTTTAGCAGTGAGAGATAGAATATCGAAAATAGAATCCAGACAATCACATAGTCTAAATTATATACATGCAGGGGCGGAACTACACTGGTGCAGCTGGTGCAGCTGCACCAGGGCCCCGACCGGTTAGGGGGCCCCTTCAAGCCTGGAGGGGGCCCCCAGCCGACCCCCACAAGCCGCCGTCAAAGGAGAGGAGGGCCAGGCAAGGGAAGCAGAGAGCTTCCTGCTTCCCTTGCCTAATCCCGCCCCTCCTCTCCGGCTCCTACGACCATCTGGCGCAGCTCTGCCAGCAGCACCAGGCGGGAGAGCGCGGCTCTCCCAACAGCAGCACGGCTCTCCCAGCAGCACCAGGCGGGAGAGCGCGGCTCACCCAGAAGCAGCGCGGCTCTCCCAGCAGCGCGGCTCTCCCAGCAGCACGGCTCTCCCAGCAGCAGCAGGTAAGAGAGCTCTGCTCTCCCAGCATCCCATCCCCCCTTCCCTCCCCCCCCCCTTCCTCCCGGTCCTCACCTGCACCAGGGCCCCCGGAGGTGACGGTCCGCCCCTGTATACATGTATTTGCATTTTGCAGAGAGAAATAAGTATTTGATCCCCATTAGGAGTTCTGGCTCCTACAGATCAGTTAGACGCTCCTAATCATCTCGTTACCTGCATTACAGACAGCTGTCTTACATTGTCACCTGTATAAAGACTCCTGTCCACACACTCCATGAATCAGTCACCTGTAACCTCTACAACATGGGCAAGACCAAAGAGCTTTGTAAGGATGTCAGGGAAAAGATCCTAGACCTGCACAAGGCTGGAAGGTGCCACAAAACCATAAGTAAGACAAAGCTGGGGGAGAAGGAGACAACTGTGGGTACAATAGGAAGAAAATGGAAGAAATACAAAATGAGGTCAATTCACATCAATCTGGGGCTCCATGTATGATCTCACCTCGTGGGGTATCCAGGATCATGAGGAAGGTGAGAGATCAGCCTAACACTACATGGGGGAACTTATTAATAATTTCAAGGCAGCTGGGACCACTGTCACCAAGAAAACCATTGGTAACACATTATGCCAAAATGGATTAATATCCTGCAGTGCCCGCAAAGTCCCACTGCTCAAGAAGGCACATGTACCGCCTGTCTGAAGTTTGCCAATGAACACCTTGGTGATTCTCAGAGTGATTGTGAGAAGATGCTGTGGTCAAACAGACAAACATTGAGCTCTTTGGCATTAACTCAACTCACCATGTTTGGAGTAAGAGAAATGCTGCCTATGACCAAAGAACACCATCCCCACAGTCAAGTATAGCTGTGGAAACATTATGTCTTGGGGTGTTTCTCTGCTAGGGGAACAGGACTACTTCACTGCATCAATAGGGCAATGGATGGAGTCATGTGCTGTAAAATTCTGAGTGACAACCTCCTTCCCTCCACTAGGACATTAATAATGGGTCATGGCTGGGTCTTCCAGCATGCCAATGATCCAAAACATACAGCCAAGGCAACAAAGGAGGGGCTCAAAAAGAAGCACATTAAGGTTATGGAGTGGCTTACCCAGTCTCCAGACCTTAATCCCATAGAAAACTTAAGGAGGGAACTGAAGCTCAGAGTTGCCAAGTGACAGCCTCAAAATCTTAATGATTTAGAGATGCTCTGCAAAGAGGAGTGGACCAAAATTTCTCCTGACATGTGCGACTCACAAGCCTCATCATCAACTACAAAAAACGTCTGATTGCTGTGCTGCCAACAAGGGTTTTGCCACCAAGTACTAAGTCTTGTTTGCCAGAGGGATCAAAAACATATTTCCCTCTGCAAAATGAAAATAATTTTATATAATTTAGACAATGTGATTTTCTTGATTATATTTTTGATATTCTATCTCTCACTGTTAAAATTAACCTACCCTTAGAATTATAAACTGTTCTTGTCGTTGTCAGTGGGCAAACTTGCGAAACCATCAAGGGATCAAATACTTATTTCCCTCACTGTATGAGGCTAGGTTTGGCTGTGGTCTTTGCTTGGATAATGGCAGAGGCTTGTTCTACTTCTGTGCCTGTATGGTGTGCTGGTGGCTGGTGGTCATCTGGTCATTGGGTCAAGTAATGGACTGGAGATCTAATATGCATACCTGGATTATCATTTTGGCAATGGGGTGTAGACTGGAAGATATAATGGAGTTTAAAAAGTCAGTGAGGTATGTGGCCAGGTCACTAGATTGACCCAACCTGGGTTCTCCAAATGAATTAGTGTTCTCAGTTGTTAGCAGTAGAGCAGTTCTGTATCTCACCAGCTGGAACCATGGTCCCTAACCTGAGTCCATTAGATTCATACCAGGGACAAGAGTAGGACTCTTTTTATATCCCTCAGTTCCCATTTCAGGGCATTGTGTCCCATATGATTGGGGGGAGATAAATATGGCTGTTCCCTCATTATTTGAAAGTTGTTCAATCCAACTGCATAATTGTCCTTTAAATGATGAAGTCTAATACACTGCAGGGAAATTATGCAATCTGGAGTAAGCAGGTATTCCACAAATTAGTAGACAAAATGGGGCACCAGACAGTCTCACATGAAACAAGGTCTTATGTCCCTCAACTTTCAGAACAAAGAAACAATATGTCTGGCTTAATTAAGAATAGTTCACCCCTGCAGAAGTGGTCAGATTCTCCACATTGACGCTGAGTTGTCACAAAGCAAGGCCGCCATCAGGGGGTGACAGCCCTGCCTGGAGTCAGGGGCCCCGAGCCCAGGGGGGCCTGGCCGCGACTCCAGGGGGCGTGACCATTTGGAGCAGGCTCCTCCAGGCCCCATCCCCCATGTCTTGCAGGGCCCCCCCTTCTATTAATCACCACCGCCGTAAAGGCTGGGCGGAGTCTCAGGGGGTGGAGGCTGGGTGGAGTCTCAGGGGGGCCCCAAAATTTTGTCAGTCAGGGGCCCCAAAATTCTTAGTGGCAGCCCTGTCACAAAGATTCATACTTGGGGGAGTCTTGGAAAGTAAAGCAGCTTGTCTGCTTCAGGGGGCAATACCTGACTGTTATGAAGCCTAGGGTGAGCTATATACTCCAAGCACTTGTAATTGCTGAGGATTATAGAGTCTGGTCATTGTGGAAACTAGCTTCAGAGTACAGTCACCTTTCATAGGCTGAGCGCTCAGTCAGGCTAGATGGGGTTCACTCTGGATGTAGAGGAAATTTCAGCTTGGAGGGAATCAGGGAGCAGTGAGTGGTACTGGAACCCTTGGGAACTTATTAGCTTGGTCTGGTAAGGGCAGTGTGGAATACTGAGGTGTGACCTGGGAGGTCAGATGGGTGATGCATGAGACTAAATGAAATCCATGTAAATTTGCAGGATAATGTGATAGCGCTCTTTAGAACTAGTCCAACTAAATGATGAGGGGCTTTCAAAGTATGAGTCTAAAGAAGGAAGACTAGGTAGGGTTCTTGGAGATGAAGCCTGGATAGTGATGCATTAAGGTTTTTGAGTTGTAGGGATTCCACACTTTGGCAACAGTTTTAGGTAGGCACAGGCACAAAGTCTCTTGGTCATTAATTAGATTTATTTTAGGGTACCTTTACACGGCGCTACAACAGGCTGGATACAACCAGCTACACGCTACAAATGTAGCTTGTAGCGGCAATATAGCCCGTAGTATCGGCGTGTGAAGACGGTAGGAGACAGCCGGCAGCAGATACATCTGTTTCCGAGCACTGCTCTGAAACAGATGGCTACACAGGCGATTGTAGCGACCTGTATCGGCGTGTAAAGAAGGAACCGAAGGGATGTCTATACACCAGGCGATGTACCTGGTATGTAGCTAGGGCGTGACACAGGCTCCGGGTTACCGCGCCCCATCAGCGATCATTGGAGGAAGCTTCTGCATGACGATTGGTAGTTTCTGCATAGGGAGGCATATTTAAGGAGCTGACCAGTCACACTACACAATAGCTCGAGCGTCATGTATTAATCAGCCTCCTGCGATGCCTGCCCAATCATGATGTTCCTGCTTTGTCCTATCAGCGTACGGACGTCTCGTAATCCACAATTGTGGCACGCCTATGTGCTGTCCCTGCTGCACCAGGTCCGCCCATATTACCTTGTTGTAGCGGTGTGTAAATGAGGTAAGGTAAGCTACAGATGGCTACTTGAGACACCCGGCGATGTATCTAGCTATAGATGTAGCGTAGCGTAGCGCACCTTGTGGCGGTGTGTAAAGATGGTGCGTTTACCGTTTGTAACCGTTTGTGCGTGCTCGTGCACGTGAAGTAGCTGGTTGTATCCAGCCTGTTGTAGCGGCGTGTAAAGGTACCCTTACTCTATAAATCTCTCCGACATAACAGAATATAGTTTTGTAATGACATAAAGGAACAAAAAATAAAGAACTCCATTCATATACCTGAACACAGACTTTGCAGGTTTGTCAGCCACTTCCAAAGCTGATCTGTACACCAGGGGTGCTTTCTCCTCAACTCCCAGCACCCAATGAGGCACATAAACTGCCTTTTATAGGCTGTTCCAAATCCTGGAACTGAAGGTAAGGGAATGGCCATTCCCACCTAACTCTTTGGTCATTCCTAAAACTCAAACCCAAAATCCAGGCCCATTAAAAAACAACTCTTGACTCCATTTGACTCTTTTATTTGTATGGATAATTGGGAAATGTTAAGTAACTTTACCTTCCTGTGTTTATTGCAACCACCAAGATACTGTGCCTCATGCAACTTTTAAAAATATTAAGCATAAGGTGCCTCCTGAAGTGACAATAACCATAACAGCATCCTGTACATGCAGTTAAGAAGAAAAGACCATTTTTCTGTGGACTTATTTGTCATAGAGAGAAATTGTAAAAATCATAAGATATCTCTCTGGTCTAGAGATGAAATATCCACCCCACTCCGAAAATATGGGATTAATTATAACTGGGGAAGAGACAAATTAAATTAGGGACGCCTGGTGTGGGCAGGTAGTTTAGATGACACATCTGCTGTAAGCAGTCAAATAGCCTGGGTTTTGTATATTCAGTGGCGGAGAAGTACCCTTCTAAAGGACACAGCTTCCTTTCATCAAAGAAACCAACCAAACAGAATTTTTCCTGTTTACTGTAGTGAGAGGAGTGGGGGAAGAACAAAATAGTTGACATGCAAGGTACAATTAGCCCATAGTCCAATTACAACACAGGTATTTTAATATTCCATTTGGGCCATCCTGGAACCATGAGTCCAGGATGAGGCATCTAAAAAGCTGTGCTGCACAAACGAAAGTGGTTCACATGCTGGGGACGGCTTATGCCCATATTTTCCATATTTCATTTCTTCCTCCCTCAAGGAAACAGAAGATAACTCTACACTGGAACATTTAGGCATTTCTGTTTCTTTTTTCCTTTTTATAACTATTTTGCACACCCATGTGTCATTTTTATCTTTATTTCATTTTTTTGTTGTTGTAAGCATTGTATTTTTTATATTAAAGCTTAACACTTTAATAAGTTTGATCCTTGTATGCGCTAAGGAATCCATATCCTTACAGAGAGTGAGTGACCCTTTTGATTAGCAGACAGTAGCATATTTCAGGGACTCATCACCCTGTGTGTTTGATGAGTGGTGGCAGTGTGTTGTGTTTCCGGGGTGTGTGGGCTGTGTCGGGGTGTGATGTAGACTCACTTTATAGCCTATAACATAGGTTGAGCGCTGGATTGAGTGAGAGAAGAAAAATTAACCCTTGCAGGTGCACCCCACGTCTTGTACTGAGAAGTGTGTACGCGACATCGTTATATATGCAATCTTTGTGCGGTGTGACAGATGTGATTACACAATATGATTATTAGTGGACCATAGGAAAATCTACAGGATATCCCACGTATGCCTTAGGAGCTCCCAATCCAAATTCCTTGCGGTAGTGTTTCCATTCATTGCCGTGGAAGTTATAGCTTTGCGCTGAGAGATTCCCGAAGGTGACATTGCTTTATATCTGTAGAACATGATAGCCTCTATAATCCAATTAACATGGCTTGTGTAACCTTGGAAAGACATTATGAATATGCACATGGGCTTAAAAGCTATCGGTGATGTCTTTTATCATGCCGTGCTCGGGGAACGCCACTCTATAACCCAACAATAGACTGTACGGAGATGATATCCCTTGAAAACAATAATAGAACGTATTTATAAGAACCACAGAAAATTTATCTCTATTTCTTGGCTGGAAATGATAGATCTGAATCTGGAGGAAGACGATGAACATTAGGTCTGGTTGAGCATCTGGAATATCTTCCCACGAGGTCTGATCAAGTAAGAGACGTAAAGTGCGCTATAAAGCCGCAGGAGGCTGCTTATGATCGGCACTGGATTGTCAGGTTGGTTCAGTCTCCTGCCAGCTCACAACTTACACACAAGAAATTCAATTTATTTCCAATTTTCGCTCCCGAGGAATAAAATGAAAAAACACTTGTACCCATCCTCTCCTAATTTAGTAATATTTGCAGCCTGAAATAGCTCACAAATACATACAGCTTGGATCTTCACCATATCTGTCCACGCAATGTTAAAGGAGTTGTCCACTACTAGGACAACCCCTTCTCACTCCCCATTAAAACAATAAGTCTTATACTCACTTCCCATGTTGGTATCGTACCATAGTGCAGACACTCCTGTTCCTGGGGCTTGTCAGGGTTGTGGTATAGCAGATGAGGGAATAGGCAAGGTAAACTGGGTAGCTAGTCTGACCCTAGATTGGGGTCGTCGGATGACCTGTACCCAGAGGTACCTTAGATGGTGAGGAGGTCTGGGCCACCAACCTTTCCCTGCTCCTCAATTAGCCCTGTGCTAAAACCCCCTCACCTCCACCCACAGATTGGGATACAGAACTTCCACAAAAGGAGGAAAAAACAAGTTTCAGCACGTCTTTCTCAGCTTGCAGTCTTGAAGAGACTGAAACTCTATCAGCGACACCTGTTGGCAGGAAGTGCAACTATTTAAAGGCTGGGGGAGTGGACCACTGTGTCATAAGACTAACTCAGCAGCAGCTCACCACCTAAGGAGCTGCAGCAGCAGCTTCTCACATTAACACTGTGTGTGCCAAAGGAAATTTGCTCCCATTTAAACTGCAGCAAAGTATTTCACATGGACTGCACAGGAGTCAACTTGTGACAGGGCTTATGCGAGGCTGTGATGTCACTTGAGCCGTGATGACCACTTCCCTCTTACCTGCCTGTGGAGGGATGATTATTAATAGGCAGTGGGAGCTATGGCTGACTCTCACCGCATGTTGACTACACAACATCTAAAGACAGGAAGAGAGAAATGGTTGTGATTGGTCACCGCTGGAAGGCGCTAGCACTGGAGGTGAGTATCAGCTTTTTTACTTTAATGGGGCCAAACTTGGAAATGGTAAAAGGGGTTTCCTAGTAGTGGAGAACACCTTTAAAAGGATAGCTCAAGATTAATAGAAATGTGGTTACTTTTCTTCCCAAAACAACATTGTATATACAGTGCCTTGCGAAAGTATTTGGCCCCCTTGAACTTTTCAACCTTTTGCCACATTTCAGGCTTCAAGCATAAAGATATAAATTCTAGTTTTTTTGTGAAGAATCAACAACAAGTGGGACACAATCGTGAGGTGGAACAAAATTTATTAGATATTTTAAACTTTTTTAACAAATAAAAAACTGAACAGTGGGGCGTGTAATATTATTCGGCCCCTTGAGTTAATCCTCTGTAGCGCCCCCTTGTGCTGTGATTACAGCTGCAGTCTCTTGGGGTTTGTCTCATTCTTCCTTGCAGAACAGCTGGAGCTCAGTGAGGTTGGATTGAGGCGTTTGTGATCAGCAGTTTTCAGCTCTTTCCACAGATTCTCCATTGGATTCAGGTCTGGATGTGACTTGACCATTCTAACACCTGGAGACGGTGATTTTTGAACCATTCCATTGTAGATTTTGCTTTATGTTTGGGATCATTGTCTTGTTGGAAGATAAATCTCCGTCCCAATCTCAGGTCTTTTGAAGACTCCAGCAGGTTTTCTTCCAGAATGGTCCTGTATTTGGCTCCGTCCATCTTCCCATCAATTTTAACCATCTTCCCTGTCCCTGCTGAAGAAAAGCCCAAACCATGATGCTGCCACCACCATGTGTGACAGTGGGGATGGTGTTTTGAGGGTGATGAGCTGTGTTGCTTTTACACCAAACATATCGTTTTGCATTGTGGCCAAAAAGTTAGATTTTGGTTTCCTCTGAGCAGAGCCCCTTATTTCACATGTTTGGTGTCTCCCAGGCGGCTTGTGGCAAACTTCACACCAGACATTTTATGGATATCTGTGAGAAATGGCTTCTTCTTGCCACTCTTTCATAAAGGCCAGATTTGTGCAGTGTACGACTGATTGTTGTCCTATGGACAGACTCTCCCACCTCAGCTGTAGATCTCTGCAGTTCATCCAGAGTGATCATGGGCCTTTTGGCCTCATCTCTGATCAGTCTTCTCCTTGTTCGAGATGAAAGTTTAGAGGGACGGCCGGGTCTTGGTAGATTTGCAGTGGTCTGATACTCCTTCCATCTCTATATGATCTCTTGCACAGTGGCTCCTTGAGATGTTTAAAACTTGGGAAATCTTTTTGTATCCAAATCCGGCTTTAAACTTCCCCACAACAGTATCTTGGACCTGCCTGGTGTGTTCCTTGGTCTTCATGATGCTCTCTGCACTTGAAACAGAACCCTGAGCCTATCACAGAGCAGGTGCATTTATACGGAGACTTGATTACAGACAGGTGGATTCTATTTATCATTACCAGTCATTTAGGACAACATTGGATCATTCAGAGATCCTCACTGAACTTCTGGAGGGAGTTTGCAGCACTGAGAGTAAAGGCGCCGAATAATATTTCACACCCCACTTTTCAGCTTCTTATTTGTTAAAAGTTTATAATATCCAATAAATTTAGCTTCTCAACGGTGGTGCACGCTAATATAGTCCATAGAACATAGTGAATATGTAGAAAAAATGTAGGAGACTCGACCGGAAGAATCGGCAGCCTGCCGCGAAACGGTGCCCGTCGTCGTATGCACTCCCCACTCCCTCCCCCCATCATGTTACGTATGTAACTTGGCTGCCATGTCTACTGTCCAGCTCCAATAAATGGAAGATTTTCATAACGGTGAGTGCCACACATTTTTTCTACATATTCACTATATTTATATCTTTATGTTTGAAGCCTGAAATGTGGCAAAAGGTTGAAAAGTTCAAGGGGGTCAAATAATTTCACATGGCACTATATATATCGGTTCTGTCTGGTATTAAAGCTCAGTTGAATTGTAATTTACATACAACTTGTAGACAGGTATGTCCAGTTTTCAGCATACAGCTCTTGGCCATGTATGCTCTTTCTGCTCTTCTCTACCTTTTCTCAGTATTAGAGATAATAGAAATGGAGGAATTTCTATATAGCAGATCTGAGTGTGAAGAGGGAGGAAAGCATGTAAGTTATTAGGGAAGGTGGATCATGCTGGTGGTAGATAGGGAGGAAAGCACACACAGAGCAGTCTTCGGAATGAGGAGGATAAGTTACCCAGACTCTATATTTTAGAGTCTGCAGGAAAATGGGAAAAAACATATTTGTAAGCGCTGGAGACATCTCATAATCTCATGAAACAACATTCATTACCTACATAGGACATTAAAGGAGTTAGGCTAGGGCCACACTTGGGAGGCTGTATCCAGTAATTGGATGCATTACTGGATACAGGTTTTCCCCTTGTCTGTTTTGAGGCATTTTACCGGTTCAGGTACCGGATGGTACCACTATGAATCATCCGGTACCGGATCAGGTTCCCATAGGGTTCCATATTAAAAAAACTGATCAGGTTATGCTAAAATGCCAAAAAACGTTGCAGACCCTATTAAATCCTGACTTCTCAAAAACTGGATCCAGTAGACGGATTGCACTTTGGCAAACAATTGTTAACATTGGAGTCTATGGGTCAGGTACCAGTTCAGGTTTTCAGGATGAAAAACTGGATCCAGTAACTGGATTGCAAACTGAAGTGTGGCCCTGGCCTTATCCAATGTTAGGCTAGGGTCACACTTAGAAGGCACAATCCAGTAACCGGATTGATGATTTAAGTAGCCAGAGACAGTATTAGCAGTGTTTGGGTCACATGTACCAGATGCCGCAACTCTCACATGTTACTTGGAGTACTGATCTCAATGTAAGATGCAAGGGAACTGAGTACCGATGCAAAATGAGAACCCGAGGCAATGCAAAAGGTTTAAGTGCAGTCCTATGCAAGACCCCAAGAGAAAACTCACTTTCATAAGATCCTAACTTGTTACAGATGATCAATTTTACTGCATGTTCCAATACTTAATTTGGCCTATGTGAATAAAGTAAGATTAGCACTCATAGAACAGGTCTACAGATTACGTAAGATATAGTTTATAGAGAGCCTTGAGGCCATGTCACTCTGCTGATTGTACGGATGACGCTGGATAGAAATTGCTGGAGCAGAACAATGAGAGCAATTGTCTACCGGCTTAATTGTCTCCGAACTACATATAATAAGTGAAGTCATCAGCGTTGGGCCAAAAAGTTCATAATCGTTGGTTGATCGGGGTGAATCCCAAAGCTGAACCTCCAGTAATTAGTTTGCACTGTTGGGCATCCATCAAGTAAGTGATTTACAATGCCGACATCCACGGTCCAAATAGAGCAAGCAATGTGCGACCGGTGTCAGATCTATTTAATGATGTATGCAGTTTGTATTGTGAAATCTGTGGACAGATCTACTTTTGAAGGCAGGTAGGCATTCTTTCACTTCTTCCAAAACAGAGTAGTTGATGTCAATGTGATTAATAGAAATTACCATGGATCAAGAAATCTATAGAGAAATGAGAAAATGCCTACCAGAGAGGGTGCTGGATATTCCTCGAGAAGTCAAAGAGGTCTCAACAACACCTGTTTGCAAAGGGAATCTGGCCAACCAGTGAATGGTCCGCTCCTTTTTGTAGCCTAATCAACAGCCACGTTTCCCCTTGAAGACATCAATAGTTTGTTATAATGTGATAAGCTTTGGCAATTTGCTATGTGAATTGTGGTATGCGTAATCTTGAATTGTGTTATGCAGACAGTAAGGTAAGGAGGAGTTACTGTTTGGGGCTAGCTCAGATTGGTAGGGGCTTGGACATTGTCGTTTCGGGGTCCTAACTGAGAAAAACAGAAGAAGGTGTCATGTTGGTTAATTTTATGTGTGTGGTGAAGTGTCTTGGTGTCTTTCATGTTTTCTAGTTGGTCGAGGACGAGCGTCATTAAAGAGGGGGGAGATGTAAGCAGGTGCCCTCTGCTCCTCAGCACTCACCCTCCCGCTCTGTAATGCTACGGGGTCTGAGTTGCTGTGGTTCCTTCTCTTTATCAATAATATCACTCATAGGTGATGGGGAAGATTCAGGAGGAAGAAATTTCATGAACGGATTTTTTTACCCCGGTGGCTGCCAATAACAGGACGGCACTGGTATCAGTGAGCTCTGCACCACTGGTTAATCTGTCATGTTATTAACATGGTGAGAGTCCTGAATTTGTATGCCAGGGGCGAGGGGCATGATGGTATACAACAGGGGTGAGTGGCTGGATGCTGTAGACTGGGGGTTGGATAATGTAGATTCGGGGCAATAAGTCCAGATGTTACACACTGAGGTTGACGTCATCGGATGTTATACACTGAGGATGACTGTGTCAGATGGTATACATTGGCAGCAATGGAGTGAGATGGTATACACCGGGGGTGAGTTATTGGATATAATACACCAAAGACGAGGGGAGTTGTTGTAGACCAAGAGATAGGGGGCCGGATGTTCTACAATTGGGTTGATGGGGCTGGATCTTATACACTGAGGGGGACTGGACCAGATGGTATACATTGGGGGCAACGGGGCCAGATTTCATGCACTTGGGGTGAATGATTGGATGTTATAGACTAAAGATGAGGGGTTTAATGTTGTAGACCAGATATTAGGGGGCCAGATCTCATACATTGAGGGCAACATGGCCAGATATTATTGACTCACCGTGGCCGGGACTCCGGTTTAGACAGGCGATGCTTCCTTCCTCCTTGTCACGGGTGGACCGCGTCTGCCGGTAGTGGGGCCCGGTGTAGTGCAGATCAAAAGTGAAGACGTCTTGGTGGAACAGATTAAAGGGGTTATTTTAATTTATTCGTGACGCCACCTATGAGTAGATTCGGTAAGGGCTACCGACGCTGCGGAACCTCCGGGGGATGGACAGCAGCAAGATGTTACGCTCCCCACAGGCTGAGCGGTGATCCCCGGAGGCTGGAGCTGCTCAAGATGTTGTGCGGCAGCTGCGGTTACCTTGTTGTGCGGACGGACAGTTCATAAGGAGGCACAGACACAGAAAGTCTCTATAACGGGTCTTTACTGTAACCAGTAGGCAGTACATGGCATACAGTGGTTGAGTAGTAGACCAGGTGGACTCAGCAGTGATGGTGTCCCTTAGAGATCCGCAGTGTTCCTCCATTCTACCTACTTAGTTTCTTGCCAGCGTCGCCCAGGAATACCAGGTCGGGTACGGGGAGGCTGCTTCAATGCCCTATCCATGCTGTACGTTCTGGATGCTTTGGGGAGCCTTGGATCCCTCAGTGGGTACACCGCTGGTTAGACGACTGGAAACTGGCTGGTGGTGGGGTGCTCCTGTAAAGCTGATCCTCCACTCTTCTGGTTCGCGTGGCAGAGGTGAACTGCTGCCAGCTTCGGTACCAGTGAACCGGCTGTGAGTTGTAGGCACGGGGGTCTTTTGGGAACCCGTGTAGAAATGCCCATTCCCGGTGGTTAAGGCCTCAGGTGCTGACACCCGACCGGTGATGGCCCAGGGGCCCGCACGGGATGCGGAGCCCCCGCTCCTCTCCAAGTTCTAGTCTGCTCTTGTCAGGTTCTAGATCCTTTCTTTCACTAGATTATTGACTATGTTCTACTACACTACCCTAACACTCCACCCCCCAGGACCTATGATTGGTCCCCTGTTCTAGGTGTTTGCATGTTGGGTTGGATCTCTATGTTAACCGGATCATTGCTGAGTCAGAGGATATTGCGGCTGCATTTGTGGCTGCAATAACCTCTTGTGACGCACTCGTTGCGGGGCGCCACATTATACACTGAGGGTGACTGGGCCAAGTGTTTTACACGGGGGCAACAGGTCTAAATGCTATACACTGGGAGTGAGTGACTGGTTGTTATAGACCGAGAACTAAGGGCTGGATGTTGTAGACCAGGGGCGAGGGGCCATATGTTTATAACATGTCAGATGTTATACACTGGGGGTGACAGGGGCAGATGTTATACACTGGGGGCAATGGAGCAACCTGAATAAAACATGAATTCAATGATTAAGACATGTATCCAAAAATGATTATACCGTGGATTCTGCTGGACCCCTAGGACCTTACAGTATTACTGGCTTCTTAACTTGTCTGGATCTTGGCCCACAGGAGGATTTTCCGAGACTCTGCTGGGTCAGTCTGACTATATGTCCATCAGATACTTTTCAAGAATGCTTTGAAGCCATTCAATGGAACAATCAGAGGAAGGGTAACTTTAATTTCACATTTTTCCTCTAAGGTCTCGAGGTTATCGGATGATCCAAAAACACTGTTTGCTCTTTATACTTTTATCTATTGCCTGTGCTTCGCTGGTTAACAAGGAAGGATTTCTTTGCATAAAGCTGGTGCTGTAGAATACTGTTTGATGAAGAGGAAAAACACTTAAACTTCCAGCAAACATTCTTAGTGTGCTTAGCAGATGTCTGATATAAAAGCAGTAATCCTTTCCAAATGAAGTATGCCGTTACACACTCGCCGGGTGCCGTATGCAGATGGAATACCTAAACACTAGGTGCATTTACATCCCATTTTCAAAGGAATTCTGCATTGGCAATGAGCGTTCACTTTTTAATTTGCCTCAACCTGAACCAGTCCTCCAGCATCTGTTCTCATGTTTTCATCATTATTTTAGAGAAAGCGAACATAAAAACAGTTTTTGGAACAAAAAAGGTGGAAATATATTGTTAAAATATTGTTTTTTCCGATAGTAAAGGGCTCTTTGAAAACAAAAAGAAAAATAAAGAATATAAACAGAAAATGTTTAATATTCTACAGAGCGTAAGATGATGTATGCGAGGGTGTATACCTCAAAAAGATGGAGCCCCTGGAGAGACGGAGAGAGAACGGCACAATACTCGAAGGTGACGACTAGTGGTGAGCGAGCACTGAAGTGTTTGGGTACTCATTACTCAAGTCGAGCAGGTCGGGCGCTCTGACGGGGATGACTCGAATAACGAGTATAATGGAAGTCAATTAGTGATGGGCAGTCAGGCTCTTCACCCACACAGCATCCGGACACGTTGCTTTCATTCAGTAAAGAAGTAATCCAGGCACCCCTTGTCAGCCGCTCACTTGCGCTTACCAATGCTGCATTGCTCCGGCACCAAGGAGTGGATGGGTCAGTGAGTGAAACAACTCTACGTTGGTGCTCAATCCATCAAATAAGCCAAGGTAAGGAAATCAGATGGCACTCACCAAACAAGCTTATGTTTTCACTTTATTTTCCTATCCGTGTACAGACAGGCATGCGTTGGAGGGGAGTGGAAACACAAGGACAACAGCAGCTGTTTCGCACCTGGCTGGTGCTTCCACAGGTCCTCTTTAAAAAAAAAATCAAGAATATAAACAGAAAATGTTTAATATTCTACAGAGCGTAAGATGAGAGATATATTGGAGGGTATATATCTCAAAAAGATGGAGCCCCTGGAAAGACAGAGCGAGAACGGCACAATCTTCGATGGTCACAACTAGTGAAGAGCGAGCACTAAAGTGCTCAGGTTCTCATTACTAGAGTCAAGCAGGTCGGGCGCTCTGACGGGGTCGACTCGAGTAACGAGTATAATGGAAGTCAACCAGTGATGTGCAGTCCAGCTTTCCACCCACAAAGCATCTGGACATGTTGCTTTCATTCAGTAAAGAAGTAATCCGGACACCTGAGCTTAGCAATGCACAGAGTGAGCCAAGGTAAAGAAATCACTCACCAGACGAGCTCATCTTTTCACTTTATTTTCTTATCCTATACAGACCAGACAGGCATTGTAGGAAGGGGAGTGGGAACACAATTACAACAATGGCTGTTTCACACCTGGTTGGTGCTTCTACAGGTCCTTAGGAAGCACCAGCCAGATGTGAAACAGCAGCTGTCGTCCTTGTGTTCCTGCTTCCTGCTCCCCCTCCCTCCCATGTCTGTCTGCACATGGATGAGAAAATAAAGTGAAAAGACAAGCTCATTCGGTGAGTGCCATCTGATTTCCTTACCTGGACACGTTAATTTTATCCCCAGTGAGAGCCAGTAAGTGTCTCTCACTGGAGTGCCGACTCTTTGTGTTTGATCTTTTACGAATGACATAGCTGGACACCTGCGATACCCTGCCAAGTGCCAAGTGTACCTGAGCACCTTAATGCTGGATCGAGTATCGAGCAGTGGTGAGGATGCTCGCTCATCTTTAGTCGTAATATGATCATTATTTGGTGCAAAAAACTCTGTGGAGACTGTTCTCCTTCATGGTGAATCTCCCATATAGGAAGGGCCACAAGTTCTCAGTATGGTTTAGGGCTGGTGAGGATGGGGCTGGGTCATTATTCTCCATCTTTAAGGTCTTTACCGGCCCTGAGCAGTGGAGACTCGTCCTGCAAAAAAAATCAAGGTTTCTTCAAAGATGCAGAATTTTTTCAGTTCCACTGGCAGTTATGGCCTTCCGATTGGTTCACGATTGATTCTTCTCAAGTCTTTGGCAGTTTGTGTCGGCTTTTTTTTCTATTGACTATTTGCAACAAACCATTTGCTGGTTCTGTGATCGCCCCAATATCTGAGCAATTTCAGGAGCTGCATCATCTGCGAGACTTGTAACAATTTTTGACGTTTCAGAGTTACCGTAAATCTCATTTTTGGTCCACTTTGCCTGAGGAAAACAAGCTGCCTAATAATTCTGCACATCATTATAAAGGGATAACGGGTATTCTTGGACCTCACCCTCTCATTACAGAAATACACGTCACCTGATCGGCTTCATCCAATCAGCATTCAAGTTTATACAGATGATGTCAGAAAATTAGCAAAAAAGTAAAGATATGGTCAAAACACTCACTTGCCTAATAATCATGCACACAGTGTAAGAAAATATACCGTCTTTTTCAGATTATAAGACTTTTTTTTCCCAAAAAATTGGGGATTGAACAGAGGTGCATCTTATAATTAGGATATCTATTACCAGGGGGCGCGGTGGTGGTGGAGCGGGGTCACAAGAAGTAGGCTCGCCGCTGAAGGAATGCTGCGGGGCCGAGGCTGGGAGGAGGGGTGATGCAGTGGCGCGAGGTGGGATACATTGATCTCTGGCCAGTGGACACAAGGGTCATCAGGAAAATGGCTACAGAGCCAGCGCACGAGCAGATCTCGGAAAACCAAAATCTTAATCTGCACACGCCATTTTTGACATGATCGACTTCAGGAAAAAGGCTGCAGAGGCAGCTCACACGAAGTTTGTGATCTCATCTCTCTGAGATCTCAATCTGAGTTTGCACTGCTTTCGCAAGTCATTTTCCTGAGGCCTATCGCATCCACTGCCCGGAGATCAATGGCTCCCGCCTTGAGCCACCGCACACCCCCTCCTCCAAGCCTCAGACCCGCAGCATTGCCTCACTTGTGCCATTGCCAACTTTCTTAAGCGGCAACCCTACCTTCTGTGACCCCTCTCCTCCCCCCCCCATATTCAAATTATAAAACGGACCTCCTATTTTAACATTTAAAAATTCTTTTGTTTTGTCCTATTTTCTTTCTTTAAATTTGGGGCACGTCTTATAATCCGCAACATATGGTAATACAAAGTTCCTTATATTCACTATTGATTTATGCATTGTTTGTTAAAAGTACAATTTCTATTAAATATTCCTTTTGAGGACAGTATCAAAAGCTATCATAAAATAAAGAAAAAATGCATAAAAAACTCAGAAAAAATGGCACATCTACTATATAATCTCCTAATCGTGTCTATCTGACGCCGAAGTCGCGCGCCAGCGCTTACTGGTTGCCGCCAGCCGCGGCAACCAATGAGTGCCGCATATGCAAAAAGCCGCGCGCATTCAAAATTAGAAGATTATACAGTAGCTGTAACCTGGCAACAGTGACGCATAGGCGTCGCTATCACATGCATACAGCCGCGGCGACCCCTGGCAACGGCACAGGTAACCGCTGCCGCCCTCCTCGCCTCCTCGCCTCCCCCCTCACCTCCCGCTGTTCTCACCCGTCTTCTCCCTGTACAGTGGTCATGTGACAGGGCGGGCTGATGTGACGTCACACAGCCCGTCCTGTCACATGAACGCTGTAAACAGAACAACGCTGCAGAAGATGGATGAGAACAGAGGGGGTGAGGGGGATCCTGCCCCCTCCGCAGCCATCCTGCCCACCCCCGCAGCCATCCTGCCCCCTCCCGCAGCCATCCTGCCCACCCCCGCAGCCATCCTCCCCCCCGCAGCCATCCTGCCCACCCCCGCAGCCATCCTGTCCACCCCCACAGCCATCCTGTCCCCCCCACAGCCATCCTGCCCACTCCTGCAGCTATCCCCGCCCCCCCGGCTCCATCCTGCCACCGCATCCATCCTGCCCCCCCGCATCCATCCTGCCCCCCTCTGCATCCATCCTGCCCTCCGGCTCCATCCTGCCACCCTCGGCTCCATTGTGCCCCCCTCGGCTCCATCCTGCCCCCTCCAGCTCCATCCTGCCTCCCCCGGCTCCATCCTAGTCCCCCGGCTCCACCCTCTCCCCCCCTCGGCTCCACCCCCCAGCTTCATCCTGCCCCCCCGCTCCATCCTGCCCCCCCCAGCTCCATCCTGCCCCCTGGCTCCATCCTGCCCCCTCCGGCTCCATCCTGCCCCCCCACGGCTCCATCCTGCCCCACTCGCTTCATCCTGCCCCCCCCTGCAGCCATCCTGCCCCCCCCCCGCAGCCATCCTGGCTTCCCCCCCGCAGCCATCCTGTCCACTCTCGCAGCCATGCTGCTCCCCGGCTCCATCCTGCCCCCAACACGCATCCATCCAGCCCCCCTGCATCCATCCTGTCCCCCAGCTCCATCCTGCCCCCCTCGGCTCCATCCTGCCCCCCCGGCTCCATCCTGCCCCGCCGGCTCCATCCTGCCCTGCTTGCTCCATCCTGCCCTCCCGCCACCATCCTGCCATCCTGTCCAACACCACCATCCTGCCCCACCGGGTCCATCCTGCCCTGATCGCTGCATTCTGCCCCCCCGCCTCCATCCTGCCCCTTTGGCTCCATGCCCTGCCGGCTCCATCCTGCCCCCTCCCCAGGATCCATCCTGCTCACCCGGCCCCATCCTGCCCCCCCACATCCATCCTGCCCCCCTGCATCCATCCTTCCCCCCCGCATCCATCCTGCCCCCCTGCATTCTTCCTGCCCCCCGCATCCATCCAGCCCCCCCTGCATCCATCCTGCCCCCCCCGCATCCATCCTGCTTCCCCCCCCCGCATCCATCCTGCTTCCCTCCCAGCTCCATCCTGTTCCCCCGGCTCCATCCTGCTCCCCCGCATCCATCCTGCCCCCCGCATCCATCCTGCTTCCCCCGCATCCATCCTGCCCCCTCCCGCATTCTTCCTGCCCCTCGCATCCATCCTGCCCACCCCGCATCCATCCTGCTTCCCCCCCCCCCCCCGCATCCATCCTGCTTCCCTCCCAGCTCCATCCTGTTCCCCTGGCTCCATCCTGCTCCCCCGGCTCCATCCTGCTCCCCTGGCTCCATCCTGCTCCCTGTAAAGTACCGCCATATACCATAGCGCTGCTATACCTGTACTGTAATGTACCGTAATATACTATAGTGCTGCTATACATGTACTGTAATGTAAAGCCATATACCATAGCACTGCTATACATGTACTGTAATGTACCACCATACACTATAGTGCTGCTATACATGTACTGTAATGTATCGCCATATACTATAACGCTGCTATACATGTACTGTAATGTACCGCCATATACCATAGTGCTGCTATACATGTACTGTAATGTACCGCCATATACCATAGCGCTGCTATACATGTACTGAAAATGTACCGCCATATACCATAGCGCTGCTATACATGTGCTGTAATGTACCGCCATATACTATAGCGCTGCTATACATGTACTGTAATGTACTGCCATATACTATATCGCTGCTATACATGCGCTGTAATGTACTGCCATATGCTATAGTGCTGCTACACATGTGCTGTAATGTACCGCCGTATACTATAGTGCTGCAATACATGTAATGTAAAGTACCGCCATATACTAAAGTGCTGCAATACATGAACTGTAATGTACCACGATATACCATAGCACTGCTATATATATACATCTAGTTCACTCACGTTGACTGAACAAGTTCTGTCAGTCACAGTATGTCAACTACATTCATATTCTAGAATACCCGATGCGTTAGAATCGGGCCACCATCTATTAATAATAATAATAATAATAATAATCTCATTTCAATTCAGTTCACAAAGTTTAAAGGGAACCAACCACCTCAGATCACCCTAATACACAGTTAGTACATGTCCCTGCACCCCAAGGATACGTTTCCAGCACTGTTTTTGTGTAAAATCTTGCATTAGTATAACCGATATAAAGAGTTTATAGATTTCTGGGCGTATCCCTCCTTCTGTTATACTTCAGGGCTGTGCATTGCATGTCTGTGCTCCCCCTCCCTCTGTGCAGAGGAGATAACGAACACGCCCATCAGGGCAGGGCAGCAGGCACGGAGGGAGGGGAGCGCAGCCATGCAATGCACAGCCCTGAAGTATAACAGAAGGAGGGATACGCCCAGATGTCTCCAGGCTAGTAAGTTTATAAACTCTTTATATCAGTTATACTAATGCTAGATTTTACACAAAAACAGTGCTGGAAAGGTATCCTTAGGGTGCAGGGACATGTACTAACTGTGTATTAGGGTGATCTGAGGTGGTTGGTTCCCTTTAATTGAAAAATCAACTCAGCAGATCTGAATTTGGATATTTTTATCTATTTTTAGGCTCCTCTGTATTATTTAAGTTTTAGTTACCTTTAATCTTAACTAAAGTCTTCTTCCTATTTTATGGGGAGTGCAAGAACGAGGATGGGGAAGCCGTCACGTCCTGCACAGCTGTCTCTGTTTCCTACCGTTTTATTCCGAGTTCATCTATCGTCTGGAAAAGAGAAAATAAAAGCAACAGAAGATGCGTTAAATTATAAAAGACACATAAAGTGCACAGAAGGGCTGTTGAGTGCCAGTGCTTCCACTTTATTGCCCCATCAATACACATTACTAACATGAGAACCAAATCCCAGGGTTTTTGCTGCAGACCTGCAAAAAGTTTCCCACTTGTAGAGCATCGGCTACGAGATTTAACGACGGTCATTGCTGCTATAATTAGGCAGACTGTGTTAATTTAATCTGCCATTTAAGGCGTGATTATGTTGCAGCACATACAGTAGATTGGAGATAATAGGGTCTCTCTACGAGAAAATGCACCGGGAGCAACAAACACAATCTAAACAAAACAAGGTTGCAAAAAAACAAGTAAGCAAATGCACATATTTATTCCAATCTGTATATGATAAAATTGAGATTTTTGGCAAAATATTGAGCAATCTTTTGAGCCACCCTGCAACATCAAGGCAATCTCATCAGGTGGTCCTACTCTATTTAATTTTATTTAATTTTATGCAGTAGATAATCACTCCACACTTGTATGCTTTGCAAAGTGAAAGTATTTCTTTATTGGATTCACACACAACACAAAGTGACAAGGAAGTTGCTCTATTTAACTGTAGTTGTGCCATGCGGCATCCTGTATACATATAAAGCAGAGCCATTAAAAGCAGCATTTACCTGGAGCATCTCAAAATCTGCTCTCATGGTGCGCTCTCTCCCCTTTTCTCTTTTCTATTGTCCTGCTGGAAGACCCATGACCTCTGAGGGAGACCCAGCTTTCTCACACTGGGCCCTACATTATGCTGCAAAATTTGTTGGTAATCTTCAGACTTCATAATGCCGTGCACACGGTCAAGCAGTCCAGTTCCAGAGGCAGCAAAGCAACCCCAAAACATCAGGGAACCTCCGCCATGTTTGACTGTAGGGACCGTGTTTTTTTCTTTGAATGTCTCTTTTTTTCTCCTGTAAACTCTATGTTGATGCCTTTGCCCATAAAGCTCTACTTTTGTGTCATCTGACCAGAGAACATTCTTCCAAAACGTTTTAGGCTTTCTCAGGTAAGTTTTGGCAAACTCCAGCCTGGCTTTTTATGTCTCGGTGTAAGAAGTGGGGTCTTCCTGGGTCTCCTACCATACAGTCCCTTTTCATTCAGATGCCGACGGATAGTACGGGTTGACACTGTTGTACCCTCGGACTGCAGGGCAGCTTGAACTTGTTTGGATGTTAGTCGAGGTTCTTTATCCACCATCCGCACAATCTTGCGTTGAAATCTCTCGTCAATTTTTCTTTTCCGTCCACATCTAGGGAGGTTAGCCACAGTGCCATGGGTTTTAAACTTCTTGATGACACTGCGCACGGTAGACACAGGAACATTCAGGTCTTTGGAGATGGACTTGTAGCCTTGAGATTGCTCATGCTTCCTCACAATTTGGTTTCTCAAGTCCTCAGACAGTTCTTTGGTCTTCTTTCTTTTCTCCATGCTCAATGTGGTACACACAAGGACACAGGACAGAGGTTGAGTCAACTTTAATCCATGTCAACTGGCTGAAAGTGTGATTTAGTTATTGCCAACACCTGTTAGGTGCCACAGGTAAGTTACAGGTGCGGTTAATTACACAAATTAGAGAAGCATCACATGATTTTTCTAACAGTGCCAATACTTTTGTCCACCCCCTTTTTTATGTTTGGTGTGGAATTAGATCCAATTTGGCTTTAGGACAATTCTTTTTGTGTTTTTTTCATTGAAGACAAATTAAATGACGATAATAATACCAAAGAATTTGTGATTGCAATCATTTTCAGGAAGAAACTGAGTATTATCTGACAGAATGGCAGGGGTGTCAATACTTTTGGCCAACACTGTATGTAGATTCACCGCTCAGTGCTACTATCTAATGTCTTCCACCCCTCATGCCTCTGTGATCTGTATACATTATAGCAGCTAGTCTCCACATCGTATCTCAGAGGGAAATGGAAATTAGACATGGATTGTACAAAGGGGAAAAATGGGAGATCTCATGGCAAGAATCAGTATCAGTCCTTATGTATACCCACACATATACAACAGCCTATTCTGAAAAATAACCAGAAAATACAGGTACGATTTTAGGGTTAGGGGTGTAGTGCTTGGAGTTGAGCAAATCGATTTGATGGGAATCAAATTTTAATAGAATTTTAAAGGGAACCTGTCACCTAGTTCATTGCCCCAAACCTATCACTACCTGTCCCTGCAGCTTCCTAGTACATCTCTAACCATCCCTGTCTGATCTAAATGTGTACTGTAATCGCTGTATAAAGTACTTTTATAACTTACATTCTTGTATGGTAATTATCATGGTGTCCTCCAGACTGTAGACACTTGGGGCGTTCCCTCATCCTCCATCTCCCCACCTCGCTCTGTGTATCATGCCCCAGTAGGTGTGATATCCTTCTTTACATGCGCTCTCCTCACATTCATAATCTGGGCACTTCTTCTATTTATGACCAGTACTAATCAAAAACACCAACTGGACTAAAAATTCTGAAAATCTCACCGACAATAGCCAAGGTTCAATATCCATTGCACTTAGCAGGACGCTGCAAGCCCCAATGAGAGGCAACAGAAGTGTCTGATACCGATGCACAATCTCCTGCAACCGGCCAAAAGCATGGGGGCGGTGCCATCACCTGCAACCAGCCAAAAGCATGGGGGCGGTGCCATCACCTGCAACCAGCCAAAAGCATGGGGGCGGTGCCATCACCTGCAACCAGCCAAAAGCATGGGGGCGGTGCCATCACCTGCAACCAGCCAAAAGCATGGGGGCAGTGACATCACCTGCAACCAGCCAAGCCATAGGGGAGGTGCCATCACCTGCAACCAGCCAAGCCATTGGGGAGGTGACATCACCTGCAACCAGCCAAGCCATAGGGGAGGTGCCATCACCTGCAACCAGCCAAGCCATAGGGGAGGTGCCATCACCTGCAACCAGCCAAGCCATAGGGGAGGTGACATCACCTGCAACCAGCCAAGCCATAGGGGAGGTGATTGGTGGTATTTATAGGTACAAGGTTACCATAAGGAATTAGTCACACAGGTACATGCAAGGCAGAGTGGCTGTATACACTCTATTGGTCGCGTCCATACTATTAGATCAGACGGGCTGCCCAGCACAACACTCAAAGGACAGCCCCCCCAGACGGCTCAGCCGCATCCTGCAATAGATAAAAAAGTGCAAAAAGAAAAATAACAATGTTGGATGATGGTGTGAGGTGTTAGTGGATATTTTGGCCAAAATACGTAAGATCGTAACCCAACGCCAAGGGCCCTCATGCTTATGAGTTCTATCTATAATTTCGTTTTAGACAAAACACTGACTGGATAAAAATAGTAGGAAGCAACTCAGAGCAATCTTCCTCATCCGTATCCTCAACCATTACCTTCTCTTATGTGTACAGTCCTTCTATCTCCTCCCAGCCCACCACCACAGCACCGTGAAGGTCATTCTAGCTCGCCCGCATCTTCCCAGTGACAGAGATTCACCGTACCGGCAAAACGATGCTTTTGGATTTGCCACCCAGGACTCCTTTTTGTTCCAGGTTAGATACCAATCAGTCCGTTAGCACTGCGCTATGAGCTACTTTGGGCCATAAGGCTAGGTATACTTCTTCAGACCCTTCCATGAGAGGTGGCCCTATTCTCAGACAGGACTAGGTATTGATGTTGACCCTGACACTGGATATCAGTCACCTTCCATACATCCGTCTGTTTCCTCAGATCTCACTGTCTCACTCCAGTCTTAGCTGTAGTAGTTGCCACGAGTCCCCCACTAGATGCCGCCTTTAACACCTGATTGACTTTGACTTGCTTAACCATTTTTGCAGTCATCTTGTGGCTGGGCAGATCTTACTATGTTCTATATTTTTAGGATTATAAAATGCACATTTTTCTCCAAAAATTGGAGAGAAAATGGGGATGTGTTTTATAAATCCACATATATCTTACCATTGGGCATGGTGGAGTGGGGTCGCTGGAGTCAGGGTCGATGCTGATAAAGTCATGTGAGGGGAAATGCTGCGGGTCTGAGGATGGGTGGAGGGGGTGTCATGGTGAGACGATGCAGGCACCATTTACTGTATGTCCAGGCAGCGTACTTTATGAGCATAAGGAATGTGACTGTGGAGAGTCGAGTTCTCAATCTGCACATGCGCCTCTTCCAACGGGATTGGATTTCAGTTGTGAAGGTGGCACATGCACAGATTGAGTCCTCAGCTTTCCAACGTCTCAATCTGCGCATGCACTGCTTTTGATGTAATGGTCTTCAGGAAAATGGCTGCCGAGGCGGCACCTCGCTTTCTGAGATCTATTCTACGCCATTTTACTTATGCCCATCAAGTACAACCGCCCCAGAAATCAATGGCATCCACATCTCGTCACCACCACACCCCCTCATCTCATCCCCAGGCAAGCAGCGTTGCCCCAACACATGCCGCTGACGCCAACTTTTCAGTGGTGACCCTGCCTCCTGTGACCCCACTCCACCGTGTAACTTGGTAAGATATATGCAAATTATAAAATGCACTCCAGGATTATAAAACATGTAAAAATTAATATTTTTTTGCTCTAAATTTGGGGTGCCTACTATAACCTGCAAAATACAGTAAACATTACTATGCATTGCCACCATTACGATTGACATAATAATACAACGTTGTGATTGGTGTCCTCAGGGACAGGAACGCAGGACCACCTAGGCCACTCGTCTTCACCTCTATGCACTTCCCTGCCCGCATGGCACCAAGAATATCTATTTGGAATGACTAGACCATTGAGTTCAGTCACCCGGCATTCAATACGGTTTACGACTGAGACTCGCTCAATCATTTTAGCACCTGGACTTGTTTTTTACCTGCGTCTTCTGTGATAAGTGAAAGAGGTTTTCTCCTGAAACATCTGAAGTGAGTAGATTAGAGCAGATATAGTCTGACATTAAATGAAGTATCCGTGTTATGATACAGTAGTTTCCAGCAATGTTCCTGCTTTTAGTACTATTAAAACGTTAACTTGCATCTGCAATCCATCACCATCTGCCCGTAGCAATCAGCCATATTATTTTATGACATTGCTGCTTTTTATGTCGGGTATTTAAAACGAACGTTCTGATGTTGTTCAGAATCAGCTGCGTTGCATTCTCGCTAGAAACGTTCTGTATGAAAAATAAAGGCCGTGAAAAAGAGCGAGCGAGAGAACAGACGTTACCAGATTTCTCCATTGGCCGTACAGATGTATCCATAATAGTAGAACGATCGATCCCAGATCAGCTGCCATACAAAGTCATTAAAGGGGAAGCTGATATTTCTGAAGGCTTCAAAATGGAATAAAAAAATTAAAGAATTGATACTTAATGGTACCTTTACACGCCGCTACAGAAGGTTGGAAACCACCGGGTGTCGGTGACAATTGTATCTTGCACCGCCAAAACACCGCGAGGTAGCGGCGTGTAAATCAGGTTGTTGCCACCGGTCACTGTCGACACCTGTCTTTCAGCCGTGCTCAAAAACAGGTTGGTTTCAACCCGATGGTAGCGGCGTGTATTCAAGGAACAGGAAGGTCTTTGCGACACCTAGTGAACTCCCCGGGGCGTGACACAGCCTCCGGGATACCGCGCCCCATCAGCGATCATTGGTGGAAGATCCTGCGTTACGATTGGTCGTCCCTGAATAGGGCGACATATTTAAGGAGCTGACCAGTCACACTACACAATTGCAATAGCATCATGTATTAGCCAGTCTTCCTGTGCTGGCTGCCCAATCATGATGCTATTGCTTTGTCCAATCACCGTACGAGCCTCTCGTAATCCCTAACTCTGGCACGCCTATGTGTTGTCCCTGCTGCCCCAGGTCCTCCCATATTACCTTGCGGTAGCGGTGTGTAAGTGAGGGAAGGTGCTCTACAGAAGGTAACCTGCGGCACCGTTGGTGCTTCCAGGGATAGAATAAACCTTCTGTAGAGCACCTTGTAGCGGCGTGTAAAGGCGGTATCAGGTACCGTTAGGAACCGTTGAAACGTGCTCGTGCACGTGAGACACCCGGTTGTTTCTAACCTTCTGTAGCGGCGTGTAAAGGTACCATTACTGATTTCCCGATGCTGCTATTTTGATGTTACCCAGGGACATTTCAGTATATACTTTCTGCTCCTTCTTGACAACTTATAGGTTGACTGCTTAGCCGACCTATGTCAACCTCTGATTGACTAACCAGTCACTTCCTAAGTGTCCAGAGGAAGAATCAGTCAAGTCAATGGTAGACCGTAGATCGCGACCATGAGTGGAGGAAGGCATTCTTTTGGGGCTTACAATACACTAAGAGAGTGGTTGATAAATTTTACTATAGCTTCCTTTTTGAGGCCACGTCCCCTCCACAATTCCCCAGGCTCTGAATGAGAGATTAGATGTGAGGCTCTATCTAATGATATTATATTCCAGGAGAGGAGTCTTTCCCGAGGTGCTGTTTGCAACATCAGCATCTCTGTCCTTCTACGCTTTTCCACTCAGCAAAGATGTTGACGTACTCACAGCTACGTCCATCCACGTGTCCCTCCAATCCTTGCTCCAGTTTCCACTGTGGCTCCCAGTTCCCAGGACCTGGATATGACACACCAACTCCAGGGCCGGGGGTACTCAGAAACTGGGCAGCAGTTGTTTTTCTCGGTTATTATCACGGGGACGGATGGGGGCCTGGACCCGGTCCCGTGACCCTGGCGGTGTCATTTAAAAAAAAGGGGGAATTGAAGGGGAAGAAAGGAAAAAGGGGTGTTTGTGACACCACCTGCAGTGTGCGGCCATGAGCGGCCGCCACTGCTTCAGAACCTCTGGGGATGATGACCGGCAGTTTGGATGGTTTCGCTCCCCGCAGGTGGAGTGTGGTCCCCAGGGCAGCGGGAAGGAGGTCACTTCGTACCTTGACAGATGTTAGGTTATCAGCACCCCGGTGTTTCATGCGGCATCTGTGGCCGCTAAGAAAAGTCTCACACACCACAGCTGGAGTTCCGTTACTTTCACTCAGTTGTTTCAGCATGGCCGCCAGGTACTTCCCCTTGCAAAGCTCCGGTTCAGAGTTGTCTCCAGAACCGGGACAATGCAGTCGAGCCTCTTTTGGTGTTACTGACTCTCTCTCTCTGGTGTCTGTTTCTCTCTCTTTTCTGGGTGTTCCTTTCTCTGGTGGTCCCTCAGCGCTATACGCCAGTCTCTCCACTCCTCTCAGCGTCTCCGCACACAGAGCTCAGGTGCTGACAGCCACAGGTGCTCAGTTGTACCACTCCCTGGTACTGCTCTCCAAGTTGTGTGAGGTGTTTGGCCGCAGCACCCATTAGGAACTCGGGGCCTCCAGTTTCAACGGTTCGGGCATACAGCGTCCGTGCCATGTTCAGGGCCAGTTTCCTGTGTCGTCCACCAGCCCCTCTGTTCTCTAGTCAGATATGGACGTACGGGGATCTACGTCTCGTTCCGCACCCCGAGGGCTCTGTCCTTCCTCCACATCCGTTGGTCGTTCCCTCCCGGGGCGAGTGTGGTCGTGTTCAAGCCCACAGGAGCCAACACCTACTCTCTCTACTTCTTCTACATCCTACTCCTTTTTCCCTCCCGGCTACGCTTGGGTCCTCCCATTTTGTCCACCAACTGTCCCGGGGTCCTAAGTGTTGTGTGTGTGTGAAGCTCAACTGCACCATCCCAGCACCCGGAGAGCAGTGGCACAACTCTCCCTCAAATGGAGGAGTGCAGCACCCCTGGTGGCGGCCTGTCCGGCGGGGAGCCACACATACATTGTGTAGATCTCCTGTCCACACACTTCCAACCAGGTGCTCCTCACTTCTTGTGCACGTACTCTGGGAGTGTCCCCAGTCTATGACTGAGAGGCACTTACTATTTAAGGCACCCTCTTCCATCATAGGAGGAGCTCCTGAACCAGCTAAGTCCATTGTCTTGTCCCTGAACCCGAGCCCACAAGAGCCCTGCCAGTACCTGAACCTGAACCCATCCTGTTATCCAGCGTGAAGCCAAACCTGTCCTGCCTGAAAACTGAACCTGATCCTGAACTTGTCATATCAGAACCAGCCATCCAGTCTGAACCAGTACCAGTATCCACCTTGCCTGCAATCATGATTCTGTCCCACCTGTGGCTCCAACTCCATGTCGCCTGATACCAGTCCAGACTTCAACCTTCGGCTCCAACCCAATCTTGCCTGCTACCACTCGGGTCAGCTACTGCGGGGACGGGACAGTCTTGGCTACCTTCATCACAAACCTAACCTCACCCCCAGAGGCTCTAGAGAAGACCAGGTAGCCACTTAGTCACACCCCTCGAGGATAAATCTGTGCTCCGTGGCCCAGTGGATCCACACCCCCATCCCTCCTGAAATGGTCACTGCCACCTCGGTGGTAACACTGCTTTTGGGACATTTTGTCAACACTTCTGAGCATCAGGGATTTTTTGCTTTTCCCAAATGTTTTATAATATTTGGCAAGAATGCCTTTGATTTATAAATGTCTATTAGGTAACTTTGCTTTCACCTCATATAAAAACTGTGTTTATATCATTTTAAGTCAGATTTATAGAGGCTTATGAATTCGGCAGCATAACAATTTCCTTTCAGCATAGCCGGGCACCAGGAAAGGTAGATTTCCAGATTACCAACTTTGCAGAGAAGTCTCCATGAACTGGGACCTGAACAAGACCCAGAAATCAACATATTAAAGAGTTTATCAGATTAAGGCGGCCGTCACACGCTGAGATATCTCTAGCGATATTGTAAGCGATCACGTGCACGCGCGATCGCTTACAATATCGCTCACATCGCTGGTGAGATGTCACACAGACAGACTCACCAGCGATGTGGATCCGCGATCTCGCTGGTAACTATGGTACACATCGGGTAACTAGGCGCCGCGCGTCGCTTAGTTACCCGACGTGTACCATAGTTACCATCTCCCAGCATAGGCTCTGCCGCTGGGAGATCGTTCATCGTTCATCGCTAGATCTGAGCTCCGGAGCTCAGATCAGCGATGTCACGATCAAGCGATTTAACATCGTAAATCGCTTGATTACATGCAACGATTTTAAGCCCGATATCGCTTAAGCGATCAAAAAGGAGATCACTTAAACGATATCGGGCAAGAAATCGTTGCGTGTGACGGCCGCCTAAGACAAGTTGTCTATCTGCCAGATTGCAGATAAATTACTGATTGGTGAGTGTCCGGCCCACTGGGACCCACACGAACTTCTGTCCGGATTACAAAATGGTACAGCAGGTCAGAACCGCCGCTCCATTCACTTTCTATGGGGCTGCTGTAAAAAGCTCCCACAATCTGTACTGGTGCCTGTGCTTGGTTGCCATACACATTAGTGTATGGCAACCAACCTGCTGTCATATGTATGTTAAATAAATAAATAAATGATGGAAAAAATGCATAGGGGTTCCCCGTATTTTTCATACTCAGCACAGATACAGTGGACATCTATGGGCTGCAGCTCCCAGCTCTGCCCTTTATCTTGGCTGAGTATTAAATAAGGGGTCCCCATGCTGATTTTTTAAATTAAATAAATAATTTTAAAAAACAACAGTATGGGGTCCCCCCCTATTTGACACTTGGGTGGGGGGGTTAGTATTTTTACCCTATGATACATAGTTATTGCCTTCCCCCAGAAAAATGATAGCAGCCCGCATTAGCATCGGGCTTCTAGAATCTGTGTATGGGTGGAGGCACACTATCATGCATCAAAAACGCTGCGTTTTTGATGCATGACAGTGATGCGAGTGCAGTGCTAGTTTGGTGCGAGTGTAGTGCTAGTGTGGTCGAAGTGTGGTGCTAGTGTGGTCCGAGTGTGGTGCGTGTGGTGAGTGTGCCTGGCTGTATGTAAGTGTATGTGGTGCAAGTGTGAGGTGTGAGTGTGTGTGTGTAGTTTTTTCTTCTCTGCTGTCCATGGTCTTGATGGACCACTGAACAGCATTCCTGCTATCCCCATACAGTTACAATAATGTTTCATTGCTGTGACAGCAGCAGTGAAGCAGTATTCTATGTATAATTTATTATTTTTTGCTAAGTTACACTTTTCAGCTTGATTTTACATGTTTTTACTATGTCGGCAGTTCAGGTATATAGATGAGACAGAAAGAGCCGTGATTTGTGAGGAGCTGGCCATGGTGCTGAAGCTTCCATTCATAAATCACTGGCTCTTTCTGTCACATCTCTAAACCCGACATAAAATTAAACTTGGTTTACAGAATAATTAACCCATTCAGACACATGATGTCATGTCACCATGTATCCAGAGGGTGAGGACAACCCCTGGACAGATGGTGTCATGACACCAGCGTCTGATTAACACCTTAATCACTGGGTTAAAACCCCCTCCGGTAGCACAGTGCAGAATGAAGTCCTGAACTGCCGACATAGTAAAAACATGTAAAATCAAGCTGAAAAGTGTAACTTTACAAAAAATAATAAATTATACATACAATACTGCTTTACTGCTGCTGTCACAGCAATGAAACATTATTGTAACTGTATGGGGACTGCGGGGGGCCAGTGATTTTGACAGCACACGGCTGCTATTCTCGCACGGTGTGCTGTATGGGTGCGAGCTAGACTCGCACCCATATACTTTTAATGGCCCCTCGCGCAAGGCAATCACGGTGCAATCGCAGCATGCTGCGATTGCACTCGGATTGCTCTCGCAAAGCGAGTTTAATGCCAGAAACTCGCATTAATGTGACCTGTATCATTGAAAGATACAGGTCCGAGTTTAATGCGAGTTTTTCTCGCATTAAACTCGCGCGAGTTCAACGCCAGTGAGGCATTGCGAGTGAGTCACGCCTATTCTGCTTCGCGGGCATTGCGAGTGAGTCGCGTGGGTGCTGCGCGCCCACGGCCACGACGACGGAAGCAGCGCCGAAACTTACGGAAGTGCGTTAGGGGAATTATATATTAGATCATGGACAGGGGAAGGGTGTCACTATTATATTTTTTGCTTCAGTAAACAGAAAGGTTGTTATCTGTTGGCTTTGGTCAGTTACAGAAAAATGAGGTTCAGTGGAGAACTCGAGTGTTCCGATGCCGCACTCTTCCTTTACCAGAGGGTAAATGAAACAGGTTTCTTACATTTTAGAGGTTTTTTTCCATCCCTGACTACCGAACAGTAAATCCTGGCGTGATCAAGTTCCTGGTCCAAGCTTTGTGTCTCTGTTTCTTCCGAGCAGCAGATATGACAGAAGTAGGGCACTTGAAATGACCAGCGTCCCCCGATGACAAGCATTTTCTTAATTACGATGAGTTTAGAAAGGAATAAAAGAACCAAACTGAACAAACCACTCAGCGGAGATCCACGCGAGAAAACAACAATCAGAGGATAAAAGAATTTGCGGTTCCTTTCTTATTTGTGTGTAGTTATTATCCTCTAGGTGAGGTATTGCAGGGAACAATAGCTGAGTAATGTAATGTTCTTTTATACCCCTTCATTATATGTTCCTTCAGCTGTAAAAAATTACCCTAGATACAGAAACAACTCTCTTATAGTTGTACATTTGCCGGAATGTTTACAGATTGGCTTTTATGATTTATAAATTACATGTTCTCTAAAGGACCTATCATTAGTACGGTTCTGCGGGGGAGGGGATCAATTATCCATAGGTTATACAAAATAAAGACATTTTATATTTTTAAGGTGAATGATGGCTGAATGGTACAGCCATCAGATCAGTAAAGAAGTGCAGTGTTTCTCCATAAAACCCTCTTTTCTCCATAGATGCCTGACACAGTAGAGCATACGCGTCAACTTTGCTAAGATATCTGCGACACCCGGGCAGGGCCGTGGGGTACTCAGTAACCTTGGGAGGTCATGGTGGCGGTGACCCGGCTCTGTGGCCCTGGACGTGCAGAAAAAGGGTGTATTTACTGGGCAAGAGTTTGTGACGCTACCTGTGGTTATTCTGGTGAGGATGACCAGTGCTGCTGTGGGCCCTCTGGAGCTGGTCGATTGGCAGCCTGGATGGTATCACTCCCCACAGGTAGAGCGTGGCCTCAGGGATTGGATTAGAGTTTGTAAGGTGGCCGATGATTCGGTATTAGGGCTAAACAGGCATGGCGTGCAGAATAATCAGAGGAGACAAGGGTTATAGTTTTTTACCTTTACTTGTAACCACGTGGTGCAGTCTGGGGCACTGATGACCAGGTCCAGGAGGATCCGAGCAGTCGGGGAGCAGATGGATTACACCCCGCCAGGTGTGTTTGAGGTCTGTCTACTGCCAGTTCAGGGTCCCAGTACTTGGTGCTACTCTGCGGCCCTCTCTCTCTCTGCTTTGCTGTGAGCCCATATGGCAGGCAGTACGAGCCCCTCGTGGACACTGCCGGATGGCTGGCAGCCCTGGGCCCTCTCCACTGCTGTGCTGCCGGGTCTGAAGTGTGGCTTGGAAACGTGCAGTCTCCCATCCACCAGAAGTGGTCAGCAGATCTTGCAGGTCCCGACTGACCCAGGACTCTGGCGTCCTCCTTTAGCGTGACCTGGAGTGAGCCTCTCAGCGGCTCCACTTTCCAGGACCTTCATCGTCGTTCTCTCCTAGACTCCTTGTCCAGTCTTTCTAAATGGTTGTTCCTCCCTCCCAGCCTTTCCTATTCCTAATCCCCTCCAACTACCAGAGAGAGCAGCTCCCCTCCAAACAAGGGTTCAGAGCTCCCCATTCTGGCCAGAGTCAGGACAGGTGTGTAGATGCTTAGGATACCTTGTGTGGGACCCAGGAAGATGGGAAACCTTCGAGACTCCTGGAAGAATTGGCAAATCTCCTGAGTGTTGCCCAAAGAAGCTGCCAAGTAACAGAAAATATTGGAGTGGTGTGAAGAGTTCTGTAGAAAAAGAAAAAGCCCAAAAGCTTGAGGTAGATGTGGACAGTCAAAATTGTATAACGGAAAGACTTAGCACTCAAAATCTTTATTTTCATATGGTTTTGTTATGTGACTGTGGTGCCCCGCCAAGCAGGCGTCACAGAGGGGTACTGCACCCGTAAAAGAGGTGCAGATACTCCAGCTGCAGATGGATCATAGGATTGTAATGAGGTGTACAATTCAGATTGTATTATTGAAATTGAAACTGAAAGGAACTGTGCACAGTCCGCACTTGTCCACCAGGGGCATCAGTGGACTGTACAATCACAGAGCTGGGAAACTCCCAGCCATCTCTGTTGTTTAACCAGGAAGTGAAAGCAGAGAATCAGAGCAGTATAAATCCAGAGCTGAGAAGATCTACCTGCGGATGTCTGTTTAAAGTGGACTACTTTGCTACACCTTGCCGGAAAAATCACCCCGCAGAAGCCCCTGTGACTGATCCTGGGCCACTGGACTTTGGTGCTGTGACTCTGGCCGCTCTGCAAAACCTTGCCCGCCGAGCACCCAGAGTGCATGTGCTGGGGCCGTGACCGACATAAGGGAGCCATTTTTGCTGCTGTGATCTCCCTTCTGCTGCTGCTCTGTGTGCCCTGAGACTGGGAGAGACAGACTGTTACCTGCAGAAGGAGACCAAAGAAGAAGAGTGAGGAGATCCCCAGGCCTGCGACGTGGGAGCGACATCTTCTTCTGTGAAAGACTGGTACGTGATTTTAGGGAAAGTTAGGGAAAGATACCTTTATTGTTGTGTTTTTTTCTTTTCTTGCTGCGTACCCGGAAGAAGTGAAGATCCAGAGACTCTAATATATACAAGTGCGCATATAGTTCGGTTGACTGTGAGATAAATATGTTTTGCAGTAAAGAAATGTTACTACCGGTTAAACCTGAGTATGGGGATTCTGTTGAGAAAGATCATACACACACACCCGCGGCCTTACCACCGGTCGCTACATCTGACGTAGTCGGCAGGATGTGTGATCAACAGAATCTCCTCCCGGTAGTAGCTTATAACCAGACTTATACTACGGCCTGCAGGTCCATATCTGGTGCCAGCAGTCCGAGCAGTGACACGGAAGAATTGAAGCAGATAGTAGCAGAGTTGCAGAAACAGATACTACAGCTGCAGCTCATGCTAGACCAACAGGCGGACAGGCAAGCGAGACAGCAACCCAGTCGGCCTATGGGAAGGTGCTGGACATGCGGCGACCCCCGCCATAGGGCAAACCGTTGTCCGCATCCTCCACCCGTGGTCCGATATACCAGAACCAGCAAGCCATGCCCCACAACAGCAGCCACCTTTAAACTAGACGCCCCAGCCAAAGCGGTTCGCTCGGCAGGGGAGATCAGGGAAAAGGGTGTGAAGAGACAGAGCTAGACCGATAAGCAAGTGCCGGCCACTCGGGTCCAGGGGACGGTGAAGTGGTTTAATGTCCGCGATGGGTATGGCTTCATCAACAGGAATGACACAAAGGATGACGTGTTTGTACATCAGACTGCCATAAAGCGTAACAATCCTCGTAAGTGCCTCCGCAGCGTTGGTGATGGGGAGGTGGTACAGTTTGATGTTGTGAAGGGAGAGAGGGGTACAGAGGCCGCCGACGTCACCGGTCCTGGGGGTGTTCCCGTTAAAGGAAGCAGATTTGCCCCCAACCGGCGCCGCTACCGCCGGCGATCCTACTCTCCCCGGGTAGAAAACGTGACTGAGTTTATTGGAGATATTGTGAGCCCTGAACAAGGGAGCGAAGGTGAACGGGGGATGACGGTTTCCCCCAACAGAGGTCCCTACTCCGCCGGAGATCAATCCCTGTGATATCAACGGCCATCACTGCCTTGGAGCCGATGGTTGTTGACAGGGACTGTCAACCTTTAAGTGGGGGGGTATGTAATGAGGTGTACAATTCAGATTGTATTATTGAAATTGAAACTGAAAGGAACTGTGCACAGTCCGCACTTGTCCACCGGGGGGCATCAGTGGACTGTACAATCACAGAGCTGGGAAACTCCCAGCCATCTCTGTTGTTTAACCAGGAAGTGAAAGCAGAGAATCAGAGCAGTATAAATCCAGAGCTGAGAAGATCTACCTGCGGATGTCTGTTTAAAGTGGACTACTTTGCTACACCTTGCCGGAAAAATCACCCCGCAGAAGCCCCTGTGACTGATCCTGGGCCACTGGACTTTGGTGCTGTGACTCTGGCCGCTCTGCAAAACCTTGCCCGCCGAGCACCCAGAGTGCATGTGCTGGGGCCGTGACCGACATAAGGGAGCCATTTTTGCTGCTGTGATCTCCCTTCTGCTGCTGCTCTGTGTGCCCTGAGACTGGGAGAGACAGACTGTTACCTGCAGAAGGAGACCAAAGAAGAAGAGTGAGGAGATCCCCAGGCCTGCGACGTGGGAGCGACATCTTCTTCTGTGAAAGACTGGTACGTGATTTTAGGGAAAGTTAGGGAAAGATACCTTTATTGTTGTGTTTTTTTCTTTTCTTGCTGCGTACCCGGAAGAAGTGAAGATCCAGAGACTCTAATATATACAAGTGCACATATAGTTCGGTTGACTGTGAGATAAATATGTTTTGCAGTAAAGAAATGTTACTACCGGTTAAACCTGAGTATGGGGATTCTGTTGAGAAAGATCATACACACACACCCGCGGCCTTACCACCGGTCGCTACAGGATGGTAGGTGGAACCCATTAACCAGCACGCCCACACTAGGTTACACAGTGGGAGGTTACCCGGGAGGGAATAAAACCACCTCTAGGGGGAACAAGAGAGGCTTTTGAGCAGAATGGCAAAATAGGAACAAGGAGGTTTTTGACCTTTAGGTCCTTTGGCCGGAGGCCTGTCGGGTCCTTTTGATCTTTTTCCTCGGAGAAGTAGAGGAGTGAAGGAAAGCTTCCCAGGCGCAGAAAGTTACCGGGCACCGGAGCCCGCACCTGTGGGATAGTTCAGGACCACAGAAAATCCGGAGACCCGAGGAGTATATATTTCTCCTGGGCTCTTGAGCGACCCGAAGAGGATACCAGGCACTGCTTGATGGTTCAGCGGTCAGCCAGGAGAGGGTCACCCAACGGGAGCAAAGGAGAGAGGAATCCGGAGGTCAGGTTAGCTTTATGGAACCTGACTTCACCACTACTGGGGAGCAGGAAAGGAACATACAAGAAAAGAGCACGAAGGCACACACCGAGGGTCCACCATACCACCTGAGATCTGCCTGCAGCCACCCGTTCAGCTACTTGTCCTCACACCATCAGGAATACTGCACTGTAACTTTGTATGCAACTAATACAATTGCCAGTAAAGTACCCGGAGGAACAGTGACTTTGGACTCAGCTTGCTTTGTTTTACATGAACTTATTCCTTTACAGTAACGCTGCCCCGGAGGTTCCCGTCCTACCTGTGGAGGACTTCACCATCTTAGCCGCGATCCCATCCACCTCCGGCGGACTGTGGTGGCGCTGGTGCAAATCACCAGAAACTACAGGTGGCGTCACGACAACAAACTTTGTATATAATCCCCTGTACATATCAATCCCTTTTTCAAAGAATAGTCCCCCAGGACATGGGATCAGGCGTGGCCACCACTCCCCGTGACAGCAGGAGAGTTAACCCTTGCTGCCTGATACCCGTGTACCCCACACCCTGGCGCTCGACATGACCAAAAGGAAATTAGATGCATCACAAACGTTTCAGTCCCATCCCTTAGGCCTTCATCAGTGTGTTTAAATATAATAAGGATTACTGTATGGGGCTCTCAAAGGATATCTGTCACAATGATCCCTCTTACTTTGGTGACTTGTTACAGGTTTGGGACCTGCGTCTCATTCCTGTATTGAGACTTTATTTTAAATGTTTCTTTCCTTTGGCAGTGTAGGAGTTAATGTCAGTTTCTGTTGCTGCATTGCTCCTTAGTTCTCTTCCCAGGTGTGCCTACTTTGTGATCACTCCCATCTCCTTTATATAGTCACATGATCCAGCATTCCTTGCTGGTGACTGAACTCATTCCTGACCTGTCTATCCTTAGGTGAAGGAGCTACTTTTGAGAAGCCCACCATTGCCAAGCCGTCTGCTGCCTAGGAGAGTGGCAGCAAGCATGAAGTTGTCTTGTTGTCTCCCTGTCTGTCTTTCCTTCCCCTCTTGTTGATTATAGTGCAGTGGTTGAGACTAGTGCTCCTGCCAGCCATTACCCTATTGAGAGTTAACATCAGGGCCAGCAAGAGACTTGGTATCTTGCTTGGCGACAGGGTGAAAGAACCCATATAGGGATGGTAGGGAGATCAGGGTACAGCCGCAGATGTGTGCAGGAGGTGTCCTTTCCCCTATTCCATATGAGCAGGGCCCTCCATTGTATTTGTCCTCCCAGGTGTTTACCCAGTCTGTTTCTTCATGTAGTGCACTGGACACCGTTGGTCTGTGCACCAGTGTCACGTATTGTTTGCAACTGTGGCGCCCTGTATCAGGTAACCACAAGCTTCCCTAGGACACTAAAGGATTTTCCACAGCTGGTAACCGCACTTACACCCAACACCTTTCCACCCCAGGCCTGTAGATGGAGCTTCAACTGGTTGCCTTAAGCCATTTTCCCATATAAATACAGGTGCTGGGGTGGAGTTAGACAGTGTGCAGGCGCTAGAAGAGCTGCAAAGGTAGCTCAGAGACTAGTGAGCTGAACTGGTACCGGAGCCGTGCTAGGTCCGAACCAGTACACGCCAGGACCAGTGTGAGGGTACAGAGAGTAGGGACCGAAGGCGAAGGCGAGGAACACTTTACCGGGGGCAGAGGAGCCACACCAGCTCACCCCACCAGAACACCGGTCACTGGAGCCCGAGTCTGCAAGGGACAGAGGAGATAGACCCAGCAGAGAAGCCAGCATCCTGAGGAGGCTTAGCTTCCCGGACACCCGCAGCACCAACAATTGAGAGCCAGGGACCGCGAGGAGAGAGACGGCGGCAGCCCATGAGAGAGCCCTCAGTGCAGTGACACGGGTGTGGAGAGAGAAGTAACAATCCTGTTTGGTTCCATACCTGCCAGACTCAGAACAAGGGAGCAGAATAAGGAGGCCTATAACCCTACTCGCTGTGGGAATCCTAAGGTGTTTTCCTTCACTCACTCATTCACTCACGTGTGTACCTGCAACTCGTCATCAGTAAAGGTACACTTTAATGTGTGCGTGTCCCTCTTTCAATTCATCCTGCACCTCACTGACTACGCTCCCCTGCTCCAACCCTGTGCAGCAACGACTGTGCTGCCCTACTCTACCATCACAACCCTTAGCCCCGGGGACTCTGCTCCTCCTGTAGGGGCCACTCCATCTTGCTGCCACCCATCACCCTGGACGCCCAAGCAGCACCGGAACCTACAGGTGGCGTCACGACTGAGTGACAACAACTACAATCCCTGTAAATATACCCCTTTTTATTGTCACCCAAGGGCACAGGCTCGGGCACAGACCACCCGTGACATCCCCGCAACTGACCGCCTGAGACCTGAGTACCCCAGTCCCTTGTGGCCCCAGACACAACATTCCCTACATTGATCCTGGACAGGAAAAGAACCTTGAAGTGGAAGTCCCACGCCTTGGATACCCCTGAGGGCCTTTTGACCCGAGACTCTGAGAGGGCACACATGGACTGTTCTTAAGTGCCTGCCTACCTACGTTCCTTAGGACTACCTTGTTAAAAAACATCGACCACCCTTGGTGGGTCTCCATAATCGGCTCTGCCTCTTCCCATCTTCTGGTTCAGTACCTGACACCATATGATTGCTCATCTATGGTGTTGTTTGCCCCCCCCTTTCTGTTTGATTGATTTTTCATTAAATTAACTCTGAGCATTCTATTCTGCTTAGTTAAGTTTCTCCTTGGTTCTGCCATATAAGCCCTTGTAATGTCCAGGGCTAGGGCCACCTACTAGGCGTACTATTTGAATTTACTGTGCCCGAAACACAGTTAACCCCCTTTGGCTCGATGGTACAGAAAGCTGTAGGATCTCTCATGGGATTGGTGCCCCAATATTGAGATCATGGCACCATATACCCTTTAGGTACTAATAAACCATTTGTACTTATTGACAACTTTAGGAGGATGTGATTTATTACCCCTTTGCGGCACTTCCTACCCCCTCTGGGTGGTTATACCCATCGCTGCACACTTCTCAGGCCAGGGCATTATTGGTCACACGTTGATTTAACATTATTATTTGGCATTATTGCGGGCCACGTTAATTCTTGCTGATCGAGCCTTTCAGGTGAATTCATGCAGCATCGGCAGCTTTATCCCGATGCTGCCATCCAGATCACTGAATGTCAGCCGGACCGCTCTGCTGGCATCCCCGCCAACTCCAGCCTGCCCATCTACTGAGTGCACATGCCCGGAAGTGACGCTCTGGACATGGCAGCACTTACGGACACGGGGCTGATCTGGACACAATTCTTCTCATCAGACAGGTATTTAACCCTCTGACCGTGCTCCCTATGGCACCACTCCTGATGAAGCCACAAAGGTGGCGATACACGTGGGCCCTTCCCTCCTGTCTCTCCACATGCCGGGGAGGCTGATCCTCTACCCCGGTGGGGCATTGTGGGCATTATAATAAATTGGGCACCTTAATTAGCACGTTCACTTAGGCTGATGGGATTACTTAAGGATAGTTATAAGTGCTTATCTGAGACTATTCATTTCTTTCATACCGGTATACTGTATCCAACTAAGGGTGCTTTCACATCAGCGTTTTTCGTAATTCGCGGCAGATGCGGTGAAAAAACCGCATCTGCCGCGTTTGCCGCATAACGGTTCCACTTGCGGCACGGTTGCGGTTTTTTCCATAGGAAGTATAGGGGGACTTGCGGCAGATGCGGCAAGTGCGGTTTTGCACTTGCGGCAGGTGCGGCAGCGAAAAAAACCGCGGTCAGCCGCGGTTTTTTTCGCTGCCGCACCTGCCGCAAGTGCAATACCGCACTTGCCGCATCTGCCGCAAGTCCCCCTATACTTCCTATGGAAAAAACCGCAACCGTGCCGCAAGTGGAACCGTTATGCGGCAGTTGCGGCAGATGCAGTTTTTTCACCGCATCTGCCGCAAATTTAAAAAAACGCTGATGTGAAAGGGCCCTTATGCGGCAAACGCGGCAGATGCGGTTTTTTCACCGCATCTGCCGCGAATTACGAAAAACGCTGATGTGAAAGGGCCCTAAGATATATATATCCCAGCCTGAGGTGTCCATAAACAATTCATTGTATGTTGTTAGTAAATATGGTGGATATGCTCATAGTTTTAGCGCTTATTTTTGGGATGTGATCCAGGTACATTTTAATTAAAGGGGTCTTCCGGAGATATGAGAGTATTGGCCAAGGGGCACCTAATTGCGTTCCTCAATTACTTGGCCTCCTAAGAAAACCTTCTAGCCCGTTTGATGGATTGGTTACACTTATGTACTTTGTCATTGTATCACCCTGCATATTTTCTATTATCGCAAATGTAGCTATTTATCTGCAACATTGTCCTTACTTGTACATTACCTGCACTGTACCTTGCTGCACCTGGCTTACCCCTATGTGACTCATCCTTCTAAACATAGGTGGAAAGGAAGGATGAACAGACCGTGGGCCTGGAAGGGGAAAGCATGAGTTCTTACCTGTCTGGCATCAGACTGGGGTCTTTCCAGCTTTTGTCTGTCTAGACAAAATTGGAGTAACTCCACCCATCGAGGCTTGTGAGTGAATCACCGGCCAGTGGGACGACACTCAACTTACATGTCAGATTTTTACAATGCAAAAGGGGATATAAACTATACATTTCACCAGCAGATGGCGCTGCAGCAAAACAAATGAGAAATGTAAGCTAATGGTGACTTGATATCTACAGCTTACCAATGACTAAGGAGTGAGTTGTAGTGTACAGGGCTACTCACGGTCCAAGAGTAATTAAAGGGACAGACACAATCTGGATCGTGTCACTACACAATTGTATATGTCAGTCTTAACGAATGAAGGGTGTAAGATCCACCAAGTTCAGTAAGCGGTTCATGCCTTTACTGAATTAGGCCCGACAGCGGTAATCACGAGGTCTGTAGATGAGCTTCGTCACTGTTTTTTGTAGTTGTGTTCTGGTCCGGAGAAGTGCGAGGGTGAATTTCTATTCAGCTACGGAAGTAATTAAATACAACAGAGGCAAGAGACCTGCGGAAAATTGGCCCCATTTATCCACATTAATATCTCTCTACTGGCATGAAACCTCTGTATAATGTACTACACCAACAAACAGCGCAGAGGAATAAAGCCGCAAAAGCGGGAGGGAGATTAATGCAGGTTTAGTCTGCAGTACAGGCGGATATACATTGCTACTTCAGAAAGCAGACGTAAGATATAACACACTTTATACTTAGCTTCATACTGAGATATTGACATTCATATTACGTCTTTTGTCGTATTATCCCAAATTAGTTTCTATGGATTTATGTTAGAAGATTAGTCCAAAAAACAAACAGTTATCCTTTATCCATTGGAGAGGGAATATCTTGACGACCGTTACATATATAACTAAGGAGGTGCACATAGTCATGGTCCATTCATTGTCTATGGGAATGCCAAGAACAGGCCTCTGGCATTCTCCAACAGTTCCATAGACAATGAATGGGCCGAGGTCGAGCATCGATAGGCTTCAGAGTCCTGATCTTGGCTCACTACATCATTATATTACCGTAGAAGACTAACCCCTAACAGATCTCCTCTACTGAAATACTCTGTACTGCTGGGAACTGTTTGGATATTAGATACCGCCATTATTAGTTTGCTTATTTTCTACCATTACCTTAAAGGAGTCCCATATTCAAGATCTCAACATATAGTAGGTATAATAATAATAATAATATTGGCAAATCCCTCCAACTAGAAATGTAGTATAGTTCTCCTGATTAGCTTACACCTTCGGTATCCATGGTTACGACCACTCACATAGTGACAGTTTGTTGTTTGTGGTCGTAACCATGGATACCTAAACAGCAATGGCCTGCAGATGAGGTGAATGACAGCTAATCAGGAGAACTATACTACATTTCTAATTGGAGGGATATGCTTATATTATTATTATTATTATTATTATTATTATTATTATTATTACACCTACTACATATTGGGATAGGAGCTTGGAGATGGGAAGACACCTTTAAGTGATGAGAGGATTGGCCCCATTGATTGACAATGATCTTCGTGCATATTCATGATCACGATCACTACAAATATTATCTCTGGGGCTGAAATGTGAGGCTCACCCTATAATTATCTGCCATGGCAAATGGAAAAAAGCAGTAAATACATATGGGCCATTACAACATCCCGTGTAAATGATGGAGGCCCTATTTCAATGTACTGAGTGGCAATCCGCTGTTTATTCACTCCACCATAGCACAAAGAAATGAATGCCAAAACTGATCCCATAGATACCTCAAGCAGGACATCAAGGCTTGACAAATAAGCCACAGCGGTAGGTGCCATGCTCTTTTTTCTGCCCCCTACAGCCGATTTTGCATCACTACAGCCCTCTACAACACTACAATCAGCCTCAGTCTTGTATGGTAAGGCATGACTCACAACCATCCAAGATGCAGAAGGATAGTGTTGGCTTAGATTATATTGGTGGAGCAGGGAACGTCATCTGTGCCCTCACTACATTGCAGCTACTCTCCACACATCATACTGACAGGGCGAGGTGAGATTGTTTTTTGCCCAGTGAATTTAAGTGGAAATGTTGGGGGCATTGGGTGGCACATGGGGGCATCATACTCTGTGTCTGGGAACAGTGAGGGCTATGATTGTGGTGGAATTATATTGCATGGGTGTGGGATGGTAGGAGCAGCATACTGTGTGGGGAGCATAGGGCAGCATCATACTTTTGTGGGGACACTATAGGGCTTTACTCTGTGTATGGGGACTGTGGGCATTATACTACGTGGGGAGACACTATGGGGTCATCATACTGAGTGTGGGGGGAACTGTAGAACACTATACATTGAGGGGGGCACTGTGGGGGCACCATACTCTGAGTCTGGGGAAAATGAGGACTATCAGGTGGCATTATATTGCATGTGTGTTGAGACTGTGGGGGCATCATAATCTGTGTCTGAGGTCAGTGTGGGCTTTTATTGTGATGGCATTATACTGCATATGTGTTGGGATTGAGGGGCATCATACTGTGTGAGGAGCAGAAGGGACACAATATTATTTGGGGAGACTGTAATTCATTACACTGTGTATAGGGGGACTGTGGTGCATCATACTATTTGTAGACATACTATGGAGTCATCATACTGTGTGTGGGGAGAACTGCAGAACACTATTCTCTGAAGGGGACACGAATCTGGTAACAATAAGGGCTATCATTGTGGTGGCATTATATTGCACGTGTGTTGGTGTGGCACCTCTGCGGTCTGGTCATCATAGAAGGGTACCGTACCCACTCCACGGGTGTGGTATTCCCATCTGCGGTAACCAGGTTGGTAAGTCCAGTCACCCACAAACATACCGGTCCAGTCCCAAGAACAGCGGTTGAACCCAGGCAGTGGGACGGCTCAGGTAGCCCGTGGGACGGCGGGGAGAGAAAGGTGGTGGGTGGGAAGTGAGTAGGAAGTGGTCAGGTAAAGGAAAGGGACAAAGAGAAAACACCACAGGAAGTGGGAGGTCATTTGTGAGAGCGAGAGAGAGAGAGAGCAGCGAGAAAGGACAGAGAGGAAGGACCCAGAGGATTTGTGAGGAGATGAGGTTCATCCCGGGTCCCGAGGCCAGAGACCACAAAGAGACAGAGGGAGCCCTAATGGCACACGGGCAGTGAGCGATCCAGCCGTGCACCCGAGTCTGCAGTGAAGCGGAGGAGCAGGGTGAGCACCAGGACTCCGGCCCTGAAGGTGGCAAGGAGACTCCAAGTTCCAACCATGGAACCGGTGGCCACAAGATTTAGAGGAGCTGTGGCCAACTCCTGGCAAATCCGCCGAGAAGACAGCTGTACTAGGGTCAGGGGACATAGCCAGTCACCTGACAAGGCCCGTGGCTGCTGGATTGGGGCTCTGTGCATGGAGGCACGTGCAGGAAGGAGGAGAACAGACAGCGCTGAGGAAGGAAGGCCCGAGAGGAAAGGAACACGAAAGGGGTGTACTGGACAAGCGATCTTGATTGCTAAGTTCTACCTGGACTGCAACAGTCCTTGAACTGTGACCTGTAGTACTTGCAGAGAAAACTGCAGTAAACCGAGTTTTAAACTCAGAACTGTGGGAAACTGTTCATTTCCCACTTGAGGAGTGGTAGACTAAAACGCCGCACAGGCAGCATGAGCCTGCCTGGGAGAAGTCCCGATTCTTCCCTGCAGCCATCTCAGCCCCGCTGGCTCTCCAGCACCCTAACAACCCCCTACTCCGGATGCCCTGGGGATCTGCTCCAGTGACACCATCAAAGCTGCCATTCCATCATCCCCAGAGATCACGGCCTGAAGCAGCGGCCACTAACAGCCACGTACCGTGGGTGGCATCACTACAATCTACTCCCTATCCCCTTTAATCCCCTTATATTGCCCGAGCATCCGGGTGGCTACGTATCGGACTGGGGCACGCCATCGTGACATCCCCCACTGACACTTGAGGACGTCGAGAGGCCTGGCTTCGGGTACCCCACGGCCCCTCCATGGGGTGAGTCATTGGAACTGTGGGGGGCATCATACTGTGTAAGGAGCATAGGGGGCATCATGCTTTATTTGGGAAGACTGTAGGGGCATTATGAGAATGTGGGGGCATCGTACCATGTGTGGAGATACTATGGGGTCATCATACTGAATGTGGGGGGAAAAGTAGGGGCACTATACTTTGGGGAGGCACCTTGGGGGCATCATAATGTGTGTATGGGGATGAGGATGTGTGTATGGGGATGGTGAGGACTTTCATTGTGGTGGAATTATATTGAATGTGTGTTTGGACTGTGGAGACATCATAGTGTGTGAGGAGAGACTGTAGGGGCATTACACTGTGTATAGGGGGACTATGAGGGCATCGTACTATATGTGGAAGCACTATGGGGTAATCATTTTTCAGGGCACTATACTCTAGGGGGCATTGTGGGGTATCATAATGGTGGGTAGCTTCATAATGTAAGGGATGCTCTTTAGTGGGATAATGTTTAGGGGGAGCTGTGGGAGATGTGGAGCAATGTTAACGTGGAGCCCACTGGGATGGGGTACTCGGTACCGACTGGGGTACTGCTGGGGATGTCACGGAGGTCCTGGTCCGGACAGTGTCCCAGGTTCTCACAAGTAAAGGAGTATTTACAAGGATTAGTCTGTAGTGACGCCACCCACGGGTTGTGGTCAGTGATGGGACCACCGCTGCAGCGCAGCTCTGCCAGAAGGATGGAGGGATGGATGGGCTGCAGCCAGATGGATGTGCCCACTGCGGGTTGGGCTGCTCCTGACAGGATAAAAGGCATGAAAAGTTCAGTATACCTGGAATCAAACACGGACACTCAGGCAGGGTTCACCGGGATTACTTGTCAGCTCTTCAAATAGTTTACATCAGTTCTCAGTACAGTTCAGTTCTTATCAGTTCACAGTGCAGTTAACTCTGGAAACCTTGGACCCACTGCAGCCAGGCTGTCACTCTGAGACCCCTCACTCTCTCTAAGTGTCCTTTCAGGTTGTTCTCTCTTTTGTTGTTTCTCTGGGTTGTATAGCGGCAGCTCGGACCCTTGTGGGTCGTCGTGGTTGCTGCTGTGCTTCCAACGCTTGTGTTGGGAACTCCAACCTGGAGTTCAAGCTCCCCGTTGGTTTCTGGGAAGCCGGTATGGAATCTCAGTTCCCCTCAGAGCCGACACTCTGGTGTGTGCCTAGTATGCAGTAACCCTATCTTGCAAGACGTTACCAGACTCCATCTAACCCGTGTGATTCCAGTCCAAACTAGAGAAAACTACTCCGCCGGTAGTTGGTCAGTGCTGCCCTGTTCCTCGGTCCCAGTACTGCTGGTCCGCTCTCTTTCCTCACACTCCCCTGGGATGCCGGCTATGGACAAGCTTTCTCTCCATGGTTTCTGTGACTCTGTGGATTCTGCATCTCCAGGAAGCCCAACCCCACCGGGATGTGTGTCTGTCTTTCTGATGTCTGTGCTGCTCGGCTCACTCTGGCCTACTAACTCCTTCCTCTTCTATTCGTCTATTTAAGCTCTCTGTCACCCGATCTACCTTCTTTCCCACCCACTTTCCTCTAAACCCACCACCTCTTTCCCGCCTAGAGTCCTGGGCTCTGGGTTGGGTGCTGCCTCTACTGGGTGTGTGTGTCCGTGAGGGTGTTTGGTGTACAAACTGTCTATCTTCCTGCCTGCCTGCAGTTCCCTATGTGGCCACCCTGGTCCCAGGGGCGCCACATTAGTTTACCATAATGGATGACATCATAGGGGATACTATTTGTGTGATTGGGGTTAGGGTTGTAGCTACTGTAATAAAAAATAATAAATATGCCAACCCGCAATATACCGTAGAAATATATACTGCATATCGGTAGTAGTTTTTGTGTTTTTTTACAGTAGCAACACTAATCCTATCCACAGAAATAGTCAGGAGAGTCAAGAGCTTGGGTGTAACTACAATAGGTTCAGGGGTTGCAATCGCACCCAGGTCCTAGAGCCTGGGAGGCCCCAAAATTCCTTGCTATTAAAGATTTGCAATAATTGGGGGCCCCGCTGGAGCTTCTGCATCAGGGTCCATGAGCTTCAAGTTACGCCACTGATCGAGAGGGACGGGTAAGAGCTGAATTTTTAATAATTCATACAATAGAGGAAAGGCTCCATGCCGTTAGTATCTGATTCCCTTCTAAACTGACGCTGTGGGAACAATCGCTCTCGGCAGCACTTTTTGTTGTCAGTTATTGTGCGTTCTACGGCCGTCGTTAGGATTTCGTCTTCCTACAAGATGTAGCAGAGTCCATTAGATGCCGGGATGCGACACTTCTGTCTCCCGTCCTCTAATAAGCCGGGCTTCTGCACCAGTTTAATGTGCGATATTAAAAGCGCTGTCAGTACTAAGGGAATTAAACAGAACATTAAAGGAGCAGAAAAGAACACGATCAACAACAGCCACAGTTCAATGAGTAAATTGGAGAACAATGTGTGTGGCCCAATCACAGGCGCACGGAGAAAAGCAATTAAATTCTTGCATAGTTTCTGTCAAATGAAACAGATGAACCTGAAAAGCAAAACCCGGTGCCAGAAATTACACTTTTTTTTTCTCCTGCATCTCATAAACTGGAGGAAGGAGAATTACTGAGCAAAGTGGTGAATCGCATTACTTGAGATGAAATCCCTGCTTCATCAACCGGAGGGTAATGGATATGAGGATGAGATGGATCGTAAGTCAGAACGGCTCCCCGGTCACCGCCAGGAAGTGTTGTCTTAGGCCCGCGGTCATAGGAGGTAGAAAGGGTTGTTCTTCAGGAGCACAGAGCTCCCCAGTCCCCCAGCTTCCTGGTCCCCGGGGGGCGGTGTGCACCTCATTATTGACAGCAAGGATCGGTAGCGTAGCTTATTTTACTTATTATATAGCACTATTAATTCCACATCGCTTTAGCAGATGTAATCATTGCTGTCTCAATTGGCATTTACAATCTAAATTCTGTTTGGATACTGGCGCTATCAAGATTAGGAGTGAGGGCCAGATGATCACCGCGTTGATATAGTGTAGGAGGAGGAAGAGGAAGAGAATAAGAAAAAGAACAAACTATGAACCATATACCCTTTAGGGAAAAAAACACCTGATGGCCTCCCAAATGTATCAGTGAGTGAGGGCTTATTTTAACTACCGAGCACCAGAGCAATAAGGGCTCTCCCAAATGTATCAGTGAGTGAGGACCCTACCAAATGTATCAGTGAGTGAGGACCCTCCCAAATGTATCAGTGAGTGAGGACCCTCCCAAATGTATCAGTGACTGAGGACCCTCCCAAATGTATCAGTGAGTGAGGATCCTCCCAAATGTATCAGTGAGTGAGGACCCTCCCAAATGTATCAGTGAGTGAGGACCCTCCCAAATGTATCAGTGAGTGAGGACCCTCCCAAATGTATCAGTGAGTGAGGACCCTCCCAAATGTATCAGTGAGTGAGGACCCTCCCAAATGTATCAGTGAGTGAGGACCCTCCCAAATGTATCAATGAGTGAGGACCCTCCCAAATGTATCAGTGAGTGAGGACCCTCCCAAATGTATCACTGAGTGAGGACCCTCCCAAATGTATCAGTGAGTGAGGACCCTCCCAAATGTATCACTGAGTGAGGGCCCTCCCAAATGTATCACTGAGTGAGGACCCTCCCAAATGTATCAGTGAGTGAGGACCCTCCCAAATGTATCACTGAGTGAGGACCCTCCCAAATGTATCAGTGAGTGGAGGCTTATTTTAAATACTGAGCACCGAAGAAATAAGGGCCCTCCCAAATGTGTCAGTGAGTAAGAGCTCTCCCAAATGTATTGTGGTGCCCCGCAACGAGTGCGTCACAAGAGGGTATTGCAGCCATAAATGCAGCCGCAATATTCTCTGACACAGCAGTGACCTGGTTAACTTAGAAATCCAACCCTGCATGCATCACCTAGAACAGAGGGCCAATCCTAGGTCCTGGTGGGCGGAGTGCTAGGGAAGTGTGTAGGAGAACAAACCCTTAGTCATTAGGAGAAGGGATCTAGAACTTGACCTGAGCAGTCTAGAACTTGGAGTAGGAGCGGGGGCTCCGCACCCCGTGCAGCCCCCGGGCCGTCACCGGTCGGGTGTCAGCACCTGAGGCCTCAACAACCGGGATTAGGCATCGTAACCACGGGTTCCCAAAAGACTCCCGTGCCCACAACTCACAGCCGGTTCACTGGTACCGAAGCTGGCAGCAGTTCACCTCTGCTACGCGAACCAGAAGCGTGGAGGAGCAGCTTCACAGGAGCACCCCACCACCAGCCAACTTCCAGTCGTCTAACCAGCGGTGTACCCACTGAGGGATCCAAGGCTCCCCAAAATATCCACAACGTACATCTTGGATAGGGCATTGAAGCAGCCTCCCCGTACCCGACCTGGTATTCCTGGGCGACACTGGCAACCACTTAGTTAGAATGGAGGAACACTGCGGATTTCTAAGGGACACCATCACTGCTGAGTCCACCCGGTCCACTACCCGTGAACTGTATACCATGTACTGCCTGCTGGTTACAGTAAAGACCCGTTGCAGAGACTTTCTGTGTCCGTGCTTCCTTATGAACTGTCCGTCCGCATTACAAGGTAACCGCAGCTGCCGCACAACATCTTAAGCAGCTCCAGCCTCCGGGGAACACCGCTCAGCCTGTGGGGAGCGTTCCATCTTGCTGCTGTCCATCCCCCGGAGGTTCTGCAGCGTCGGTAACGATTACCGAAACTATTCATAGGTGGCGTCACGAATAAATTAAAAAAAACCCTTTAATCTGTTCCACCAAGACCTCTTCAAACCTTTTGATCTGCACTACACCGGGCCCCACTACCGGCAGGCGCGGTCCACCCGTGACAAGGAGGAAGGAAGCATCGCCTGTCTAAACCGGAGTCCCGACCACGGTGAGTCAGAAAATGGCGTCACGAACAGGATACGAGCAGGCCCGTTACCCAACGGGTATAATGTGCTTAAAATGACTTTATTGTCTACAATCTGGACTTTGTTCGTCCCTAAAAGAACTTTCCCGCCTTTTCACCGTGGACCAAGATGGCGCCCAAGATGGCGTTCCCGCCACAAGAATCCGCCACGTGCAAGCCCAGGAGTGAGTCAACCCCCCCCCCCTCATCGAGGGAGGGCTAAAGACAAAAGGCGCCAAACTCTTTGTCCGCCCTGATTGCTCGAATCAACCATGGGGGCGGACCCCAAAGACTTTTCCCACCATTGGACTACAAAAGCCCAGAGGAAATGGGAGTGTCACAGAAGTTCTTCACCAGCTCTCTACCAGAACACTTACCGGTTGAACGGGTGTGGTTTCCCTCCAAAAGAAGAGAATGGCCAGCATGAGACTCCAAGACCTGATGCGGGAGGTCGAGGCGGAGGCCAGAGCAGCCATAGGCCAACCGGGTCCGGGTCCTGCCCTTACCATTGACGGCAGCCCCGACTTCTGGCTAGAGGCTCTACAAGACCTCCGGGTGCGACTACTTGAGACTGTAGAGTGGACGATTCGAAGCTGGAGCGCAACCCTAGGCGGACGACTACACCATGCGATGCAGCAGAGCCGACCGGGTACAGCCAGGGGTGCACCAAGCCCCTCTGCCGCCTGAGCCGCGGCACCGATTACGGGGGGGGGTGCTGATGGAGCCCAGCACTGCCGCCCCCTCTACCGCCTGAGCCGCGGCACCGGCAGTCATTGCCGGCCGCGGCCGTGAGTACCGGGGGAGGGTGCTGATGAGCCGTGGGAAGCGCTGCCGCCCCTTCTGTGCCTCCCCCCGGGTCGCGCCGCTTACCTGCGGTGCGCGCGGGGTGAGCGGCCGGCGCCATGACAGGGGGAGGCTGCGTGCATGAGGCGCCGCCCCCTTCTGCACTGCCGCTCCCCCTGCCGGCTGCCGCCTGAATGACAGGGCTCACCTTGTCCAATGGACGATGCGGCCCTGGGTACAGCTACTCCAGGCCCAGACGACGTTGCCAGCTTCTCAACCGCCTCACCGTCGCCTACCACCTGCCCTGCTTCGTCACCGGAGCCCATAGACTGTATCGTTCCAGTGGAGGCCACAACTCGACCCGTTCCAGCGATTAATACCGCAGCCGACCCCGTTCCTGAGCCGGAGCTTACCATACACTCCACGGAAGAACTTGATCTCTACCAGGTTCCTGCCGAGGAACCCGCGACGTGTTTCACCACTACAGAGACTGTCGCATGTTTCGTCCCCGTACCGGAGGCTTCCCTTGCAATTGCCGAGGCCTACCTGGTAACCGGGATTGAGACCCCTCTACCTACAGTTACAGATGAAGAGGCAGGCAGCCTGGAAGCCCTGCAGGACGTCCCTGTGGAAGGCTCCGCAGCACCACCGCCCTGTTGTACAGAGGAACCAGCTTCAACGTCTTCAGCCATCGAGCAGCCTGATGTGGTCATCGAAGGAGAGGTTGAGGAGGATGACGACGAGACCCGCAGCGTCGCTGAGGATCTCGACACCGGGTTCGCTTGGGGAGACACCGAGGAACTTCCTACCGGGCATACAGCTCGGGTACACTGGTCGGGTGCAACACTGACACCTTCCCCTGTGCCGTTCCACCGGGTGCCGGTCCAGACAGCCCGCCAAGTTCAAGCTTCCCGCCAAACCACCGGCTCCATCACTCATCTCTACACCCCGAGCCTTAACGACGGAGATGTACGCCAGAGACGAAGAGAGGAGTGGCAAGCCCATGAACGCGCCAATATGCAGGCCCGTGCCGAGGCTCGCCGCCAGCCGCCGCTGCCTGATGAACTCCTCCGTGAAGGTAGAATTTCCACCTTTAACTTATATACCGGGTGGGGGTTCGCTTGGGAGGTGGGTTTTAATGAGGAGGTGTTTGTGGGGCGCCGGGACGTTGAGTCAAACTTGCCAAGAGGACATCCCGATCGCGACCTATACCGGGGCGATGTAATCACCTACGAACGCTATGCTTGTCCAGATGGGTGGTTCGCTATCCGGGTGCGCCATCGTTCTCCATGCCAGTGACTTTAAGACTTGAACTCATTCCATGACTCTGTTCTTGTTAATCACTGCCTGTGCGATCTTGCGGCTATAGCCTGAACTTTTATCCAAGAACAGCCGACAGCCCGCTGGGTCCGCACCAAGTGTTTTACCTGTTTATTTTACTGCCTCACTTTTATGCCATATAATGACCTGTCATTAATAAAAGTGTATATAACCTGTTATAAAATACAAAATCCTCTGTAATGTGGGTAGTGTGACGCTTGGGGACAAGCGTATTCAACCAAGGGGGAGTGTGGCGCCCCGCAACGAGTGCGTCACAAGAGGGTATTGCAGCCATAAATGCAGCCGCAATATTCTCTGACACAACAGTGACCTGGTTAACTTAAAAATCCAACCCTGCATGCATCACCTAGAACAGAGGGCCAAGCCTAGGTCCTGGTGGGCGGAGTGCTAGGGAAGTGTGTAGGAGAACAAACCCTTAGTCATTAGGAGAAGGGATCTAGAACTTGACCTGAGCAGTCTAGAACTTGGAGTAGGAGCGGGGGCTCCGCACCCCGTGCAGCCCCCGGGCCGTCACCGGTCGGGTGTCAGCACCTGAGGCCTCAACAACCGGGATTGGGCATCGTAACCACGGGTTCCCAAAAGACTCCCGTGCCCACAACTCACAGCCGGTTCACTGGTACCAAAGCTGGCAGCAGTTCACCTCTGCTACGCGATCCAGAAGCGTGGAGGAGCAGCTTCACAGGAGCACCCCACCACCAGCCAACTTCCAGTCGTCTAACCAGCGGTGTACCCACTGAGGGATCCAAGGCTCCCCAAAATATCCACAACGTACATCTTGGATAGGGCATTGAAGCAGCCTCTCCGTACCCGACCTGGTATTCCTGGGCGACACTGGCAACCACTTAGTTAGAATGGAGGAACACTGCGGACTTCTAAGGGACACCATCACTGCTGAGTCCACCCGGTCCACTACCCGTGAACTGTATACCATGTACTGCCTGCTGGTTACAGTAAAGACCCGTTGCAGAGACTTTCTGTGTCCGTGCTTCCTTATGAACTGTCCGTCCGCATTACAAGGTAACCGCAGCTGCCGCACAACATCTTAAGCAGCTCCAGCCTCCGGGATCACCGCTCAGCCTGTGGGGAGCGTTCCATCTTGCTGCTGTCCATCCCCCGGAGGTTCCGCAGCGTCGGTAACGATTACCGAAACTATTCATAGGTGGCGTCACGAATAAATTAAAAAAACCCTTTAATCTGTTCCACCAAGACCTCTTCAAACCTTTTGATCTGCACTACACCGGGCCCCACTACCGACAGGCGCGGTCCACCCGTGACAAGGAGGTAGGAAGCATCGCCTGTCTAAACCGGAGTCCCGGCCACGGTGAGTCAGTATCAGTGAGTGAGGACCCTCCGAAATGTATCAGTGAGTGAGGACCCTCCGAAATGTATCAGTGAGTGAGGGTTTATTTGAAATACTGAGCACCGAAGCAATAAGGGCCCTCCCAAATGTATCAGTGAGTAAGAGCCCTCCCAAATGTGTCAGCAAGTAAGAGCCCTCCCAAATGTGTCAGTAAGAGCCCTCCCAAATGTGTCAGTGAGTGAGGACCCTCCCAAATGTATCAGTAAGAGCCCTCCCAAATGTGTCAGTGAGTGAGGACCCTCCCAAATGTATCAGTAAGAGCCCTCCCAAATGTGTCAGTGAGTAAGAGCCCTCCCAAATGTGTAAGTGAGCGAGGACCCTCCCAAATGTCTGAGAAAGAGCCCTCTCTAATGTATAAGTGAGTGAGGGCCCTTCTAAATATGTCAGTGAGTGAGGGCCCTCCCAAATGTATGAGTGAGTGAGGTTACTCCCAAATGTATGTGCATAGGCCGCAAGGGCGAGGGTACTCGACCATTAGGGGTCAGTCTGATGAAAGTCACGGTGGTATTCCCTGAGGTCGTGGCCCTCACGAGCATAGAAAAGGGGGATATTTATAGGGGAAATAAAGTTTTTCATGATACCATCTGTGGTGTCTGGTCAGGGATGACCAGTGCTGCTTGTATAGGTTCCCAGGGAATACGTGAATAGGCAGCTTAATGGAACACTCCCCAGAGACGGAGGAGACCTCTGGGGTACAGGTGGTGGTGAAAGTTGGATGATGGTGGTTATTATTCTTTGTGCAGGAGGGTGCAGGAAGGAATGGACAGACACAAGAGTTGAAATTCTTATCGGCTTTTTTATTAAAGTCCTTTAAGCAGTGCTTGCCCAGCCAGGGTACTGTGTCCTCCAAGATTGCAGCTTGGTCAGCTCACAGGTAGTGTAGGTTCACCTCTCTGAGACACCAGGTATATGCCTTTCTATGCCGCCCATTCTGACACTTTACTGATTTTCCCCCCCTGTGACCTCGTCTTACCAATCCTGAAGCAGGAGACTGCAGGCCCTTCTGATCGACGACCTGGCAGGCCCTCTATAATCACTGTGCTTGGGAGAGTCCACGGTGGTGGCCTCTGCATGTGCAGTTCAGTAGCCTCCGGTTTCTTGACATGGTCTTGCAGATCCAAGCCAAATTGGGGATGGCACCCGTGTGCAGCTCGTTCCTCTACCTGAACTGGACAGCCGGCTGTAGATTCGGGGGTCCTCAGGGTTGGGGATTAGCAGCTGATTGGAGCCTGGTTCTGCTCTCACCCCTTCCCTGGGTTTTTCCTAGAACTCCATCTTGCTTCTCCTTCTTCCCCACTGTCTCACTCACTTCGTAACTCCACCCCCTCAACCTACTCCTCCTTCCAGCCAGCAGATAGGGTCTGCACTCTTGGCAAGCCTCTTCCACCCTGCATCTCCCTATCCTGGAGTTTAGATGGGTACTGGGTGTGTGGTGGTGTGTTTTAGTAAGGTTCACCCTTCTAACCTGCAGATATGGGACTACACCTGTGGGGAAGGTGCAGTACCACTGTGGCAACCAAACTGCAGGGGCGCTACATTCCCCCTTGTTAAACAAAGCACGTCCTTGAGCTGTAAAACAAGTACAAAGGTGTTAATGGCAAGAACATACAAAAGATTTTGTTTGCATTATTAAAAATAACATACACTACCTTTCAAATGTTTGGGGTCACCCAGACAATTTTTTTTTCCATGAAAACTTATACTTTTATTTATCAAATGAGTTGCAAAATGAATAGAAAATATAGTTCAGACATTGACAAGGTTAGAAATAATGATTTTTATTTGCAAAAAATACAAAAGCATTCAGCAGTTGGCCTGCAACAACACTAGTACAGTGTGTCAAGTCACTGTGCTTTGAGTGCAATTGGTGGGAACCGCCTCAAACCACCTTAAGCTTCAACCCTGGGCATGGCTACAGGGCACAAAGACCAAAAAGACCTCAGTCTTCGGCCACACCGACGGTTTTTGTGGTCTGAATTTAATTACAAGTCTTTCCAAGCGCAAAGTGCAGTTAACTCCTGAGTTACAGCTTCAAGTCTGGGTCTGAAAAGCAACAGAAGAAGCACCTTAAGAGGTGCAACTATTTAAAGGAGATTGTCTTGATCACCACACCTCATTCCCAGGTGTAAGAGGCATCACGGACGGTGGTGAAGTTGCAGCCTCCTCGGCTTCAGTCCCTTCCAGGTGACTCCGTGCTGCACGTGCCGGGTTTTAGAGCTCTTTTCAGCCGGTGGATGAGTCGGGGCCTTTATCAGTTCAGGTGCTGGTTCACCACTGGTATTGTGGGTTCCGGAATGGTGGGCTCCTCTTCCCCATCCTCTGTCTTCAGTTCCTCCGCTAATTGGATCTCCAATTCCATCAATGCGGCCAACGTTGCGGTAGGGGGCATTATCTGGTGGAGCCCTCCATAACGGCACTGCATTTTTCTCCTCTCTGTGATCAACCGGATGCCATGCGTCCAGCCCAGCAGGTAGCCCGCATGAGCATCCAGGAAAGGCAGTGTCCAGACATACCAGAAGATAGCCCATTTCTCTGCCAGAGCCTCGGCTAGTCCACTCAACCAGTCGATCTGCTGCCACTCAGATTTCTCTGCCATGGCGCTGTCCTGGCTGCACATGTCCTGCAGCGCAATCAGCCTCCTCCTGACACTTCTGCATGTGCTGCTTTGTTTATAGCCCCCCCCCCCCCCCCGAGTGGACAGTCCTCGCTCTCAGCTGTAGCTCACACTGCAGGAGGCGGAATGTCCCGTCTGATGGACACATTGCCTTGCTTAGCAGTCAGTGGAGGGTGTGGACACATGTTTTGGTGCCGCTTGCTGGTTCTTCCTCCAATGGGAGGGTGCAAAACTCCTCCTAGCCAGCACATGGTGTTACAGTATGGCGGCCGCCATTAAACAGTTCAATTACACATAGTGTATGGCACACAGGGCTTGTTTTAATGGGGTTCTGGATCCTGTTTGTGATGCCTGAAATACATCGTCCACAAGGGTGAGGGTACTCGACCATCCGGGGTCAGGCTGATGGAAGTCAAGATGGCATTCTCCGAGCATAAAAAAGGGGGATATTTACAGGGGAAATAAAGTTTTTCGTGACGCCATCTGTGGTAGATGCTAAAATGTATGGGCTGTTTCAGATTACTCCAACAGCCAATCACAGATGACAACTCTCTGTGGCAGTATCTGTGATTGGCTGTTTTGCCCCTCAGCAGCAAATACCCAGTAGATCCTGAAGTACAAGCAGCCAGACGCCGGTAAGTATAATGCTTATGTTTAATCACTATTTTCTCTCTTTTTACCGCCCCTGAACCGGACTCGAACTGTAACATGGACTTCCCAGGGAACACTAGGTATTCAGTACAGACCCCGATCATTACAATTTATGTTCGCCCATCTCTAGTAATTACCGATCCTAGTGATAAACCAACATTCCCTTGAATTGTAGAGTGCTGTGGAATATGTTTGCACTATATAAATTGATATAGTACCAACAAATTCTGATGCATGTTTATGGTAGTGTTGAGGAAGCACAACCATGCTTGAATGCTCGTTACTCGAAACAAGCAGTTTGGACGCTCAGATGGACATGACTGGAGTGTTCATTTCAAGTCATGGTAGTCCTCGCTTGTCACTAGTCGATTCTAAGTTCTAAGTGTCCATACACAATGGTCCAGTAGATGGTTCAGGAGGATCCTCTGTAGGTCTATAACTTAGTGTTGAGTGAGCACTATCATGCTTGTGTGCTTGATATTTGTAACAAGCAGTTTGGATGCTCAGACGGGGGCGACTTGAGTCAAGATCTTACGGATAAATGCCTGCTTTTCCCATTGACTTCAATTATGCTCAGTAAATGAGTTTAGCCCACCCCATCTTCAAAATGTTTGTTTAAAGTACCGAGCACCAGAGCATGGTAGTGTAAAGCCCTCATAATGGGGGCTTTCGTTCCCTGCTATCCAAACCCACACAGTGTCTGCAGCCAAAAATGTCCACAGACACTGGTCTCGAGAATAACAGTTTCTTTACTTCAGCAGGAATAGGGAATATAACATGGAAGAAATACTTCACAGTTCACGTGGGTAGTCCACGGCAAATACAGTTCAGTGTTAGATTCTGACATGGAATTGAGGTTCCAGAGCTTTAAGAATCCGTATAATTTAGAAGTAGTATTTGAAAGGTAGATATAGGAAAGTTCAAAGTCTTTTGTATAGTAGCTATATAGCAAGAGAGGTTTACAGACCTGGAATCCTGCATTCCTTTCACAGCTTGCAGAAATATATGAAGTAAATAACAGACAATTGCAAGTGAGACGGAACACCCTCAAATTCCTCAACATGCAGGCAATAGGTTCTTCTGTACAGTTAGTATGCCCTACTGCGACAGGAGCACACGTAAATCCGGACAGCGAGGATCCAGGCTTAAAAGACTTCAGTCATTGTAGTGGTAGTAAATGAAGAAAGCTCCGAGGAATTAGGCCTCTCTGTACATCTTGTGGAGAAGAGAAGGATGAACTTCCAGGCATGAGGCCTGGAAGTGGTGAGGAGACTGCTTACATGAGGTCTGCTCTGTGTCACATATTGTACCACAGCTCTGTGTCTAGACTAGGTGGAGACTGAAATAGCTCCTCCTATTAAACCCTCAATTCCCATGTCAAAACTTTACAAGGCAAAGGTGATAGAAGTCATACACAATACATGGATTTAAATGAAAACACGTATCTGATGACAGTAAAGGGAAAGCTAGAAAGTGAGCTGTAGTATAAAGGGTTACTTACGGTCAAGGGGTACTTAAAGGGGCAGACATAATCTGACATAATCACTACAGTAGTGCTCGCGCAACACTATCTATAACCAATTCCTTTCAATAATAAATACTGGAGAAAATAACCACACGAGCAACGTAGAAAACTTCAGAGAACACCAAGATCAGAACTGATAAAAGCCGCCATACCAGGTATGTTTGATTCATTCCGTCTATACATTATGCATACAGGTGACTTCTCCAGCTTCGCTCCTCGCTTCCGCCTCATTCTACGCTTTGTGAATTAAAAGCCAATACATTACCTCACCTCTGACAATCATTAAATGTGATGGATAATCCTCTTTACGGCTAATGCCGCTGACAGGCTAATGGAAGCCACAGTCACTATATTGAGATTTCACATTTGTTTGCTGTAAAGAATGTCTAAATGTATCAGCAAACACCTTGTTTATGGTATTAATAAAGTTTTATTAGTGTAACGCTGCGCTCCTTTCTGGTCCGTGTCACCGTGAATGATATAACTCCCTCATTCCACCCGTGAAGCAAAGTATCTTTCATTCTGAGCTTTATGGCAATTTCCAGTCTATAAACATTATTAATATCCGGTGTGACTCTGCTTTATTAGTAGTCGCTGATAGAAAATTCTCTCTTTATCTTTGAATTTAACAAAACACAAACCTATATTATATTGGGATTTCTCTATTGCTTTATTTATGGGGTTGACCTTTGCACTGACCTCTGCCGGTTCACCGCCTGTATGGGGGCGATAATGTATGTGCAATGTCTTCCATTGCTCCATTTTATAATATATTAGTTTAATTAGTTATACGGTTCGGAGGCACATGTTTTGATGCGGTCAGTATGTATTTCTCTTGGGAAGAAAGCGGTCAAAAAAGGATGGAAAATTAAAGGGGTTTATCCACAAACAAAGTTGATTTTAACCAACAGATCTTGGAATAATAATAATTTTCACAATTGGATGTGATTAAAAAAATGTTCCTGTGCTGAGATAATCTTATATGTGTGTCCCTACTATGTACTGTGTAATGGATGTGTCTGACTGTACAGGGATATGTTCTGATCATAACACATCTCCTGTGCTGAGATAATCTTATATATGTGTCCCTGCTATGCAGTGGCGTAACTTCAGGCCCAGGGGCCCTGATGCGAAAGCTCCAATGGGGCCCCCAATTATTGCAAATCTTTAATAATATTAGTCTTTTTCTATGGGCCAAAGGGATCTTTGGGGCCCCCCTAGGCTGCAGGGCCCGGGTGCGATCGCAACCCCTGCACCTGTTGTAGTTACGCCCCTGCTGCCATGTACTGTGTAATGGATGTGTCTGACCATACAGGCACATGGTCTGATCATACCACATCTCCTGTGCTGAGATAATCTTATATATGTGTCCCTGCTATGTACTGTGTAATGGATGTGTTTGACTGTACAGGGATATGGTCTGATCATATCACATCTCCTGTGCTGAGATAATCTTATGTATGTGTCCCTACTATGTACTGTGTAATGGATGTGTCTGATTGTACAGGGATATGTTCTGATCATACCACATCTACTGTGCTGAGATAATCTTATATATGTATCCCTACTATGTACTGTGTAATGGATGTGTCTGACTGTACAGGGATATGCTCTGATCATACCACATCTCCTGTGCTGAGATAATTTTATATATGTGCCCCTGCTATCAGTGGCGTAACTTCAGGCCCAGGTGCCCCGATGCGAAAGCTCCAACGGGGCCCCCAATTATTGGAAATCTTTAATAGCATTAGTCTTTTTCTATAGGACAGAGGTACTTTTGGGGCCCCCTAGGCTGCAGGGCCCGGGTGCGATCGCAACCCCTGCACCTATTGTAGTTACGCCCCTGCCTGCTATGTATTGTGTAATGGATGTCTCTGACTGTACAGGGACATGTTCTGATCATACCACATCTCCTGTACTGAGATAATCTTATATATGTGTCCCTGCTTTGTACTGTGTAATGGATGTGTCTGACCATACAGGGACATGGTCTGATCATACCACATCTCCTGTGCTGAGATAATCTTACATATGTGTCTCTGCTATGTACTGTGTAATGGATGTGTCAGACCGTACAGGGACATGGTCTGATCATACATCTCCTGTGCTCAGATAATCTTACATATGTGTCCCTGCTATGTACTGTGTAATGGAAATGGATGTGTCTGGCCATACAGGTATATGGTTTGATCATACCACATCCCATGGGTCAGTGGGCTGATGGTTAAGGTGAAAACAATTGGTCCAGGACTAGAATGATAATATATGTTATCTAATGTGTGCTGGTCTTTTTTTTTCTCACCCAAACATCCTGGAGGCAGATCGTTAGCTTCCTGGTCTCGATTTGATGCAAAAATACAGTATTGCGATACAGTGCCCAGCTAATAATGTTAATGTCAAATAATGGCAAAAATAACTCCATCATACATCCCTAAATGTAAAAAAATACTATACAGTGTCCAAATAATGCCACTTTTAACCTTCAACTTGATAGTACTACACAGATACCTAATAACGCCACCTTACACCTTCAACGTGACCATACTATATAGTTCCCACTGCCGAAATAATGCTACCATATACCTTCAACGTGACCAGGGCCAGCGTCAGCATCCGGCGCACCCAGGCAAGTGCCGGGGTCCTGAGAGCTGGGAGGGCCCACTCACTTTTGGGGACACTGTGTGCGCCGCTGCCCTGATGGAGCCCTCTACCATCACTTGTGCACAGGGCTGGTCCCGCACACATACTGTCACATAGCTGCAGCTATGACTGGGGCCCCCCCTCAAGCCCCAGTCATAGCCACAACCACCTGAAAGCATGTCCGCGGTGACCAGCTCTCAGCTCTGCAGTATTGCAATGTTTGTACTGCTCAGGTACTAAAGCCGCTGCCTTGTGCAGTACAGACATAAACTCACCAGAAGGACATCACCAGCGGGGAGAAGAGGATCCTGCTCCAATCACCACTGAGCACCAGGACTTCAATCTTCTCTTAAGTGTAGGTGGTATCTACGGTGGGTGAGTATGATGTGTGTGTCTGTCTCTGTGTGTGTCTCTGTCTGTCCTTACAGCATGTAAGCAGCCTCCATATATATGTGGCGCCCCACCGGGTAGGCCGCCACCAGAGGTACTGCACTTCTGCCGTTAAGGGCCTCTGTTCTACAGTGCTGGGAATTTGCAGTTGAGCCCAAAACACACACACAACAGCAGGCCCCTGGGATGGTGGGTGGACCCTGAGGAAGGACCCAGGTCAAAAAGGGGGACAGGGAAGTAGGAGAGAGAGAAGGAATGGAGAGACCATCGTGAGAGGGGTGGAGTGGAAGTCGGAAGTGTAGCGCGGTGCAGAGCCGACCCCCTTGGGCTGGAGCACGACCACGCTCATCTACGAGCGGGAGAAGCCATTAGGTGGGAGAAGAAAAGAGCCCTTGGGGTGCGGATGAGACATCGATCCCTGTACGCCCGAATTTGACGAACCAGAGGCCTGGTGGACAGGGACCTAGCCCTGGACACGGTGCGGAAGCTGTTTGCCCGAGCCTTTAACCGAAGGCCCCAGACTTCTAACGGGAGATGTGGCCAAACATCCAACACAGCTTGGGGAAGGCGACCGAACTAGAGAACACTGCCTCGGGAGTGGGTACACAAGGAAGCACTCATGGCTGTTGGTACTTGAGCTCTGTGCTACAGAGAGCATTGAGAGCCTGGGGGGCAGAGTGATGTTACGCTCACTCCAGAAGAGAACTACTCCTTATAGCCCTAAGAGAGAAAAACCACCAGCGACAGGATCACCTAGTGAGGACAGAAAAGGGCACCGACTGTGACTTGTCTACACTAACCCGGTGCTGGAGACAGCGCTGAACCGAAGTTTGGCAAAGGGAAGTACCCGACGGTTGTGTTGAAAGAACTGAATAAAAGTACCAGAACTCCAGCTGTGGTGTGTGAGACTTTTATTAGCGGCGACCACTGGCCGCAGAGGCCGCATGAAACACCGGGTACCGACGTCCCAATGAACATCAGCCAAGGTACGAACTGACTCCTCCATCCTGCTGCCCTGGGGAGTGAATCTAAGCTTCCGGTCATCATCCCCAGAGGATCTGAAGCAGCAGAGGCCGCCATGTCCACATACCACAGGTGCATCACGAATACCCCTTATCCCCTCAGACTTTCCCTGTAATCATTCCCCGTTTATTAAAATGACACCGGTCACGGGACTAGGTCTCGGCCTCCGTCTGTCCCCATGAAAAGAACTGAACAGAGGTGAAGTAGAACAACGAGTAACCGCCTGGTTCCCAAGTCTTCCCCGGACCTGGAGTGGGCGTGTCACATATATATACACAACGTAGCAGAATCCAATATATACAGTGGGCACAGAAAGTATTCAGACCGCTTTAAATTTTTTACTCTTTGTTTCATTGCAGCCATTTGGTAAATTCAAAAAAGTTCATTTTTTTCTCATTAATTTACACTCTGCACCCCATCTTGACCAAAATAAACCCCAGAAATGTAGAAATTTTTGCAAATTTATTAAAAAAGAAAAATTGAAATATCACATGGCCATGATTAGTCAAACCCTTTGCTCAGTATTGAGTAGAAGCACCCTTTGAGCTAGTACAGCCATGAGTCTTCTTAAGAATTATGCAGTTTTTCCCCACTGGATTTGGGGATCCTCTGCCATTCTTCCTTGCAGATCCTCTCCAGCTCGGTCAGGTTGGATGGAGAACGTTGGTGGAGCCATTTTCAGGTCTGTCCAGAGATGCTCAATTGGGTTTAGGTCAGGGCTCTGGCTGGGCCAGTCATGAATGGTCACAGAGTTGTTCTGAAGCCGCTCCTTTGTTATTTTAGCTGTGGCTTAAGGTCATCGTCTTGTTGGAGGGTGAACCTTCGGCCATGTCTGAGGTCCAGACACTCTGGAAAAGGTTTTCATCCAGGAGATCTCTGTGCTTGGTCGCATTCATGTTTCCTTCAATTGCAACCAGTTGTTTTGTCTTGCAGCTGAAAAAATCCCCCATAGCATGATACTGCCTCCACCATGTTTCACTGTTGGGATTGTATTGGTCAACTGATGAGCAGGGCCTGGTTTTCTCCAAGCAAACTGTTTAGAATTATCACCAAAAAGTTATATCTTCGTCTCATCAGACCAGATAATCTTATTTCTCATAGTCTGGGATCCTTCATGTGTTTTTTTGCAAACTCTATGCGGCTTTCATATGTCTTGCACTGAGGAGAGGCTTCAGTCGGGCCATCAACGCCCGATTGGTGGAGGGCTGCAGTGATAGGGGACTTTGTGGAGCTTTCTCCCATCTCCCAACTGTATCTGTGGAGCTCAGCCACAGGGAACTTGGGGTTCTTCTTTACCTCTCTCACCAAGGCTCTTCTCCCAAGATTGCTCAGTTTGGCTGGACGGACAGGTCTAGGAAGACGTCTGGTGGTCCCAAACTTCTGCCATTTAAGGATTATAGAGGCCACTGTGCTATTAGGAACAAAAAATTTTGTAACCTTGGCCAGATCTGTGCCTTGCCATAATTCTGTCTCTGAGCTCCTTGGGCAGTTCCTTTGACCTCATGATTCTCATTTGGTCTGACATGCACTGTGATCTGTGAGGTCTTATAGAGACAGGTGTGTGCCTTTCCAGATCAAGTCCTATTAGTTTAATTAAACACATCTGGACTCCAATGAAGGAGTAGAACCATCGCAAGGAGGATCACAAGGAAATGGACAGCATGTGACTTGAATATAAGTGTCTGAGCAAAGGGTTTGAATACTTATGACCATGTGATATTTGAGTTTTTCTTTTTTAATAAATTTGCACAAATATCTACAATTTTTTTTTAGTCAAGATGGGATGCAGAGTGTACATTAATGAGGAAAAATTGAACTTTCTTGAATTTACCAAATGGCTGCAATGAAACAAAGAGTAAAAAATTTAAATGGGAGGTTTCCTGGAATTTTTTGTTTGCCTAAAAACTGACAGGCAAGTAGTTGCTAACAGAAGCAAATATCTGCATCTTGTACCCGGCTCCAGTTCAGAGAGGTCACTGACTGTACCTGCCGGTGATTCAGCTGCTCCATGTCAACAAAATAGCTCTTTTTTTCAGGCAGAACTGGTTATTTTTTGACTTGGTGACAAATCCTCTTTAGGTGCAGCAACATTCTCCAAATTAGGCCAAAAATTAGGCACAAAAATTGTTGCAAACTAAGCCAAACAGTCATGTAAAGACTCCCGAAAGTTATCCTCCAACATGAACCAATGAGACAAATTTGGTGAATTTTCAAGCTTTGTAGAATATTGGTTAGTATTAGTATGTCTGCCTTATAGTCTTAGATGGAGAGGAACATTAGATGTTCACCCAAAAGCCTCTAATAGTCTCAAGAATTTACAATAATAATTGAATATAAATAAGTCAAGATGCAGCAATGACCCCAGAATTCAATAGGAGAAAAGCTATGGGCAAATCAACAATGAAGTCACTGAACCAAGTCTTCATATCATGGGACATTTCACTGGTGATGAAGACACGGCTCATACATAGTCTGGTCTATTCTGTAGTAATGTATGGAAGTGAATCATGGACGATAAAGAAACAAGAAAGAAGAAGAATCAACGCTTTTGAAATGTGGAGCTGGAGAAGGATGTTATCAATACCAGGGATGGGAAGAAGAACAAACAGATCAAGCCAGACATGTCACTGGATGGAAGGATCACCAAGCTATGGCTTGTCTAAATATCATACAAAGAGAGCAATCACTGGAGAAGGACATCATGGTCAGAAGAACAGAAGGAGCAAGGTGAAGAGGAAGACCAGCAACCCAATGGCTTGACACTATCAAAATAATGGTGGAGAAAAATCTGGTGGACCTAGCTAGGCTTGGAGAAGATCCTGGTGGACCTATAAAGGCTTGGAGAAAGTCCTGGTGGATCTAACAAGGCTTGGAGAAGATCCTGGTGGACCTATCAAGGCTTGGAGAAGATCCTGGTGGACCTATCAAGGCTTGGAGAAGATCCTGGTGGACCTATGAAGGCTTGGAGAAAGTCCTGGTGGACCTATCAAGGCTTGGAGAAGGTCCTGGTGGACCTGTCTAAGCTTGGAGAAGACCCTGGTGGATCTATCTAGGTTGCACAAGATCGATATACCTACAGAGCGTTCATCCATCAAGTCGCCATGGCTCAAAATTGAGCTAAAGGCAGTTAAAATGAAATGCAAAAACCCTGTCTATCAACTGAACATCAGAAGGAATTTCTTATGCAGACACCTTAGTGCTGGGAACACATTTTTCTTTCCGGATTGTAAATGTCTATGGAGCCTCATTTCGCTCCTGAAAGGTAAGTTGATTAACAATTATCTTTATTCATTGTCACTGTTCTCCTGCTAATTGTGACTGATTCACATTTATTACTAGCTTGTTACATCTTTAAACCGTATTAATGTGATTGTGTTGTTGAATACTAATCAGTCTCTTGGATCTTAACACAAGTGATGTCCAGCCCATAGTGCTCTTGTTGTTTGGGTCCATTGATGGTCAGTACCTACTACACCAGACCTACACTCTTCAACATTGAAATTGCAATACCTAAAAGGAAAAATAGTAGAATTATGGAAATCCAAGGACGGAGACGATACTAATCTAAAATTAAACCCAATTATTCAGTCTGGAGTATGAAATCACGGCCCTTCCAGCCTCACTGAGGTCATTATTGGTCATCTGAAGAAGGTTCTACTAACATTTGCATATAATTAGTCTATCTATCCATCCTGTGATTTCCTTTATCCCACCTCTTTTCCTTTTCAGTGCTGCAATTTCAATGTTCACTGTATATGAAGGGGGTTGTCTCAGTTTCTAAAAGCGTTTTAACTTAAACTTTAGCCATTTAACTTTTTATTTAATAATAATGTAGAGTAAGTGATTATAATAAACTTTCAAATATACTTCATCGGAAAATTCTGGTTGAAACTCATTCATAAACCTTCCAAAATGTGTCCCCACTGTAGTGTTTCTGAAGCAGACATATGTTCATCATCAGTCAAATCCGTCTTCACACTGAATATGGACATGTAACTATATACGGGTGGGGGCGTGGCCTAAACTGCTGACTCCAGCTGGTGAGGAAACAATGTATCAGATTATCTCAGGCTACAGCACAGTTGCTGAGCAATGTCAGAAGGTCAGGATTACTGCAAACTTATCCTTCCTTGGCACAAGCTTCTGATCTGTCATCTGGCTCCACACAGCTCAGTCACGATCTCTGTTAACCAGAAGCTGTGAAAATACACACAGAGTGCTGGCGGATGCTGGCCACGTCCACACAGTGCTGGCAGACTCTAACCACACCCCCACAGTCATAAAATGCAGCTTTTTCAAGAGCATACAAAAGTGTGAGAAAATAAGTCTTATGGCACAAAAAAGCATTATCTTACCTGCTATGTGACCCATAATTAACAACTAGCGCAGTATTGTTTTTTTTGTTTTTTTTTAATGAAATGACATTTACACTTTAAGTGATTTAAATTGCAAAGTGCTTGTATAAAGAACCGGCTTTACAATTAAGCCCTAATTAAATATTCACTCTAACCTTAAAACTGGGAGACATTTTAATTTTATTATCTACAGTTCATTTGCAAATACAAATACCGTATATACTCGTGTATAAGCCGACCCATGTATAAGCCGACCCCCCTACTTTTGCCCCCAAAACCTGGGAAAATCTATTGACTCGCGTATAAGCCGAGGGTGGACCCCAGCACAGGTATACAGCCCCCAGCAGTGGTATACAGGCCCCAGCAGTATGATATACAGCAGGTCCCAGTGGTATATACAGCAGCCCCAGTGGTATTGCAGCCCCTATATACAGCAGCCCCAGTGGTATTGCAGCCCCAGTGGTATTGCAGCCCCTATATACAGCAGCCCCAGTGGTATTGCAGCCCCAGTAATGCAGGGCCCCTATATACAGCAGCCCCAGTGGTATTGCAGCCCCAGTGGTATTGCAGCCCCTATATACAGCAGCCCCAGTGGTATTGCAGCCCCAGTAATGCAGGGCCCCTATATACAGCAGCCCCAGTGGTATTGCAGCCCCAGTGGTATTGCAGCCCCTATATACAGCAGCCCCAGTGGTATTGCAGCCCCAGTAATGCAGGGCCCCTATATACAGCAGCCCCAGTGGTATTGCAGCCCCAGTGGTATTGCAGCCCCTATATACAGCAGCCCCAGTGGTATTGCAGCCCCAGTAATGCAGGGCCCCTATATACAGCAGCCCCAGTGGTATTGCAGCCACTATATACAGCAGCCCCAGTGGTATTGCAGCCCCAGTAATGCAGGGCCCCTATATACAGCAGCCCCAGTGGTATTGCAGCCCCAGTGGTGTATACAGCAGCCCCTATATACAGCAGCCCCAGTGGTATTGCAGCCCCAGTGGTGTATACAGCAGCCCCTATATACAGCAGCCCCAGTGGTATTGCAGCCCCAGTGGTATTGCAGCCCCTATATACAGCAGCCCCAGTGGTATTGAAGCCCCAGTGGTGTATACAGCAGCCCCTATATACAGCAGCCCCAGTGGTATTGCAGCCCCAGTGGTATTGCAGCCCCTATATACAGCAGCCCCAGTGGTATTGCAGCCCCAGTAATGCAGGGCCCCTATATACAGCAGCCCCAGTGGTAGTATACAGGCAGCCCCAGTAATGCAGGGTCCCCCCCTCATGCTCCGGTCACCTGTAAAGCAAATTATACTTATCAGTGCCCGCTGCCGTCCGCGCCCGCATCTGCCGACATCCCGATCCTCCGTCTTCATGCGACTTCTTCCTGTTTCCTGTGCGCGTCGCCGGTAATGACGTCATTGCCTGCGACGCGCACAGAAGCAGGAAGAAGATGCATGAAGATGGAGGATCGCGATGTCGGCAGATGCGGGCGCGGACGGCAGCGGGCACTGATAAGTATAACTTGCTTTACAGGTGACCGGAGCATGAGGGGGGGGGCCCTGCATTACTGGGGATGCGGGGGCTGCTTTATACCGCTGTATTCAGCAGCCCCCGCACTGACTCGCGTATAAGCCGAGGGGGGTACTTTTCAGCCCAATTTTTGGGCTGAAAAACTCGGCTTATATGCGAGTATATACGGTACCCTTTAAGTATGAGGAATTATAAAAAAAAGTTTTATTAAAGCTGCACAAAATAACATAGAATAAATGCATGCTACAATATAAAATAGTGGCTCCTATGAGAATGGACGCATACAGACTAATGCACACCAGGTCTAATGAATTCTTCCCATTACCCATATAGCCAACAATATAATATAGAGTCTAAATCCTAAAATCAAAACTAAAAAAGAAGGAGATACAAAGAGGCGCAGATTGTGCCTTATCAAAGGGACACTGAATGTTTCTATGTGGATTATAACGCTATCCACTCACCTTTTCTGGTTGTGAGACTCACAACCAGTATGAAAGCATGAGACAGCTGCTGCAGAACCTCCACCAACCGCAAAACTGCGGGAAAACAGGAGACAAAACTGGAAATGGTGTCCACGGTCCGCGCTGCTGCTCTTTTCCAAAGGATTTCACAAGACGGTTATTACCATAAGAATGTCCTTTATTTACATCACACCTACGCGTTTCGGTGCTGTCCCAGCACCTTCATGCCCTGAGGAAGGTGCTGGGACAGCACCGAAACGCGTAGGTATGATGTAAATAAAGGACATTCTTATGGTAATAACCGTCTTGTGAAATCCTTTGGAAAAGAGCAGCAGCGCGGACCGTGGACATCATTTCCAGTTTTGTCTCCTAAATCCTAAAATCAGTTGAGATTAGGCTAGATTGCCAATTTCTAGTATATAATATGTAGAAAAATGATGGAGAAGTGGCCAGGGGGGCGAAGAAGAAAGATGACGAAACGTGCGTCGGGGCTGCAGGTACGAAGGACTTTCTATCCAACATCCCAGGTCTTTCTCACACATTCCCTTTCTCATACATACCCTTCATCCTCCTTACTTTAATTTTCTGAGCTTTGGGTTTTCATTGGCTGTAAGCCATAATCATCAACATTAACAGACGTAAACACATGAAATAGATCGCTCTGTGTGTAATGACTCTATATAATTTATATGTTTCACTTTATGTATTGAATTACTGAAATAAATTAACCTTTTGATGATATTCTAATTCATTCAGATGCACCTGTATGTAATTATAACAACATCACTTTATTAATATGTTTTTAAAGTCAGTGGATAAAAATATACAATGAACATTTTTCCTACACGTTGCCATGATTGAGAGCGTGTTTTACACTCGAAACGCGTAGAACAAATTTTTATGAAATTACTTTTAAAGCACATTAATAAAGTGATGTTTTTATGATTTAATATTTTAGCAGTAGGTGAAATGTTTTATTTTTCTATCTTCTATGTGTTAAGGACCCGTCACACGGGGCGACATCGCCACCAATTACATCGGCGACGTAGGGGCGTGGCCTATCGGCGGCGACATCACCCCTACGTCGCCTCATGTAAAGGGGCGATGTCGGCGCCGCGGGGAGGTCGCCTGCTCTGAAACCAGGCGACTGATCTGAGGCAATGTGCACACAACGCCCCATGTAACCGGCCGCCGGCGAGCTGACAGGTGATGGGAGCCATAGGCTCCCATTGTCCTGCATCGGCGCTGGGGTTTTCAGACACCCCGGTGGCGATGCCGCCTGACAGCTCGCCGGCGCGGCGCTGGAGATGTCGCCCCATGTAAATGGGGGATGGCGACGCTGGCGGGGCGCCAAAAACGTGCGCGCACCTGCACACTCCCATCCCCAGTGCCTTTAGAGAGTAGAACACATGCCCAACGCGTTTCGAGTTTAAAAAAAAACTGCAGTTTTTCACAGCCAAGTGTTTCACTACATATTTTTATCCAATGACTTGTAAAACCTATTAGTAATATTTAATATTTGTCATTTGTCTATCTTCTACGTTTTAGAGCCTGAAACACTTGTTCTACGCGTTTCGAGTGAAAAAAAAAAATGCTTGTCTTTTAAAGGCTAACCGGCATTTTTTAGCAAAGTGTTTCTTAACATTTTTATTCTAATTATTTTTTAAAAAAGGACATAATTTCAGAAAAAAACAAAGTTGCATAAAGACGTGAAAAGGCTCATGATAGCCAATGCACTTAGCAGGACGCCAAACAGGCAACCCCATAGGGAGGAAATGGCAACACAGGTCTAGGCTTGCGAGTGATTGTTGCATCCGTATTATCTCCTGTGTTACCTTTATCATTGGGGCTGCTGCATCCTGCTAAGTGCATTGGTTCAGACCTTTTCGCTGTTTATGGTGAGTTTTTCTGAAATTATTTCTTTTTTTTGTGAATTTTCTGAATCTAGTTTTAGGGACTCGTAAGTGTGAGGACCCTTGACGTGGGTTACGAGCTTGCGTGTTTTGGGAAAAAATCCACCAAATCTCACATTATCTATTCATATGCTATATAATTTTTTTGCACTTTTTTATCTTTATGCAGGATGCAGCCGGACCTTTGGAGCTCTGTCTTATGTGGTGCATTTGTATGGTGCTGGGCAGCCCGCCTGATCCTAATAGTATGATCAATAGACTGCATGCAGACACTCTGCATCATACTTGCTTGTGTAACTGACGCCCTATGGAAACCTCATCTGAGTGCATATAAAATACCACCAATCACTTCCCCCTTGTCATGGCAGGTTGACAGTGATTGCTGCATCGGTATTATGCACCTGTGTTGCATTTATCAATAATTATTTAAGCATATTAATAGAGTACTGTAATTATTTATCATTTTCTAGCCTGGAGTTCTTTAATTTTTGAATCTTCTATGTTTTAGAGCCTGCAACACTTTGTCCACGCGTTTCGAGAGAAATAATCAATGTTATGTTTGCTATGATTAGAGCTTTTTTCATTAAAAAGAGCTTAGGCCAAGTGTTTTAATACATATTTTTATCCTATGACCTTTAAAGCATATTAAGAAAGTGATGTTTTTATCATTTCATATTTCTGTGGGAGATGGAATTTTTTCATTGTTGTATTGTGTTCTATTTTACACTGTAAATTTGTGATTTAGTCCGGGGTAGTACTAATTTTAACTAGGGGGGAATGTGACGCCCCTGAATATGGTCGCAACAGAACGGTTGTACATGTGATCTGATGAGAGTAATGATTTCTCTGCTGGGGACTGAAACATTTATACAGGATGCCTGATCCCTTGCCAGGAGGCTGTGCATGATGGAAATTTAGGAGATTCTTTTTCATTCAAAACACGTAGGCTAAGTGTTTTATTACATAATTTTATCCAATGACCTTTAAAGCATATTAATAATGTGATATTTTTATCATTTCATATTTCTGCGGGAAATTTAAATTTTTTGTTTTTTCTGTCTTCTACATTTTAGAACCTCCAACCAGACCATCACTGTAAAGTAAATTTAAGCCCTTTACAAAGAAATTTACAAAATCTTTACTACCCTCACCCAATGCTGGAGAATTATGAGAATTTTCTTATTTTATGGGCAGACATTTACATGGCTATGTATATGAGTTCTGGATATCTGTATATGGACCTGTTGGCTGCTTCTCTCATTAGTGCTCTCTTCTTAGGATGTCAGTCTCGGTGGGTGGCCATGTCTTGGTAGATTTACAGTTGTGATGAACTCCACCATTTTTGACGATGGATTGAACAGTGTTCCATGAGATGTCAGAGCTTGGGCTATTTTTTTATAACCCAACCCTAGCCTTAATCTTCTGCACAAGTTTATCCCTGACCTGTCTGGTGTGTCCCTTGTTTTCATGATGCAGTTTGATCCCTAATGTTCTCATACAGATCTCTGATGGTGTGTTTACACGTCCCGATATCGACCCGATATCGTAGCCAACGACGCGGGAGCGCACTTTTTGAGCGCGCATTTCCCTGCATCGCCGGTTTAGACAGCCCTATATCGGGATACAACGTCCCGACGATGTGTACGCCCCCCAACCCAGGAACGACCATTTAACATGGGAGTGAATGGGTGACGTGGCAGTACACATCGGAGTTGGGCTGTCAGACGGGACGATGCGGCTACAACTGGCATCCGATATCGGGCGGTTGAATAGCGCGCTCATTCGACCCCCGATATCGGGTCCAACTCACGAACCACGTGACTTTTGGTCGGAGTTGGGTCGGAGTTGGACGCCGATATCGCGACGTGTAAACCCACCATGAGGCATTAAAAGAGTAGCTGTAGTTATAAAGAGAAGAAATTACACACAGGTGGACTCAATTTACTAATTATGTGATTTCTAGAGGCAATTGGTCAATCAGAATTTTATTTAGGGGTATCAGACTACTGGAGGCTGAATATAAATGCATGTGCAAATTTTCAGATTTGCTTTTAAAATATTTACAAAACAGCTAAGTCTTGTTAGCTTACTTAAGAAAATTGCATAGTCAATAATCTTACCTTCGTTAATAAAATTGCATTACGTTTCAGTCTGAAATCTTCAGTCTCATTCATTTTCAGACCCCTTTGATGTGCAGTTTGCATCTTGACCCAAGATTAAGATTTTCTCTTGTGTGAGTGTCTCTCCCAGTAATATAGGCTGGGTGTGAGCTCTGAGTGCTGTTGTCTTCATTAGCTCAAATAGCAGCACAGCTTATTTATTCCACTTCTTACCTCTTCATGGGGTTTCTTCCGGAGCTGTGGCTTCAGAGTCGGAGCCCATTTTGGGTGCAGTCGAATTGATCGAAATTGAAGAGTCAGATGTTTACAACCGTGGTTGTTGAGTCGGGAGTCTTGGAGTCGGTGTCCATTTTGATAGAGTTGGAGTCGGAGTCAGAGTGGGATTCAGGGTAATTGAGGAGTTAGATGTTTGGCTTACTGACTTCACAGTCATGGTTGTGGAGTTTGGAGTTGGGTGTCCATTTTGATGGAGTTGGAGTCGGATTCATTGAAATTGAAGAGTCTGGGTCGGATGTTGGGCTTACCGACTCCACTGCCCTGCAATATCTTCCTTTTCTGTAGTCTGTTTTTCTGCCCTCCCTGAGACTATAGGTACTTTCACCCCTCTCCACTCTGAATATCTTTGTAAAGCCCCTAAATGTTGGAAGGTAGGTAAAAAGCGGAGAAAACCATAAGAAGCATTAACTCTGAGGGTCTAGTATCAGACTTTGCCGGACAATCAGCTAGATAAAGGACGCATAGCATTCTCCATCAGCAAATTTATAGAATGTTTTTAATTAACACAAGTTGGAGTTTTGCTTAACTTTGCATTTAGTAACCAAATGACAAAATAAAAAAAATTCAGTGAGATGTACATAGACTTTAAGGTGCATTTCTGCAATGTGTTGATATATTATCTCTATAAAAAAATATATTCTATTGTCCTTTGCTGAGAAGAAAAAAAAATAAAAAAAAGTAGTTAAAACGTAAAAATAAAGACCATAAAAGCCATATAAATACATAGAGCACGGAATGAAATAACTCTTTAGACTGACAAACATTTTGCTATTATTATAACCCTGAGCCTAAATATAAAAAAAATCATATAAACCATATAAAATACCATAACGCAGTCAACTATCAAAAAGACTCTGTATATCATTCTCAAGGTTGCCAGAAGTTTCCTGTATAATATCAGAAGTTTTGTAGCCTCAGGTATCCCATGCATTATCTTATTTCTCCCGTCTACCATTGCGGAGCTCGGGCAGGAGCTGTAGATTTTGTGGACAGGCGGAATAATACTATGGCAGAGGCTGTAACAGCCACCACCAGCATTGTAGCTTATTTTTATCAGCCTCTCGGAAAAGGATATTTTCCAGTTTATCTTATTGATATTGTTATTGTGAAGAAAAGAAAAGGACGAAGAAGAGAATAAGTTTGTGTCCTGCCTGGTGTTGAGTTCAGCATTCATTATAACCATCGCACCCGGTGTGTACACATGATTATGATACCTTGGTTATGTTTAATTGTAAGCGAGCACTACCATGCTGGGGTGCTTGGTACTTGTAACAAGCAGTGTTGAGTGGGCACTACCATGCTTGGATGCTTGGTAACCGTAACATGTAGTGATGAGCGGGCACTGCCATGCTTGAGTTCTGAGTACTCGTAACAAGTCTTGATGAGCGGGCACTACCATGCTCGAATGCTCGGTACTCGTAACAAGTAGTGATGAGCGGGCACTGCCATGCTCGAATGCTCGGTACTCGTAACAAGTAGTGATGCGCGAGCACTACCATGCTTGGGTGCTCGGTAACTGTAATAAGTAGTGATGAGCGGGCACTGCCATGCTTGAGTTCTGAGTACTCGTAACAAGTTGTGATGAGCAGGCACTGCCATGCTCGAGAGCTCAGTACTCATAACAAGTCGTAATGAGCGGGCACTGCCATGCTCGAGTGCTCGGTACTCGTAACAAGTAGTGATGAGTGGACACTGCCATGCTCAGGTGCTTGGTAACTGTAATAAGTAGTGATGAGCGGGCACTGCCATGCTTGAGTTATGAGTACTCGTAACAAGTAGTGATGAGTGGGCACTACCATGCTCGAGTGCTCGGTACTCAGAACAAATAGTGATGAGCAGGCACTACCATGCTTGAGTGCTCAGTACTCGGAACAAATAGTGTTGAGTGAGCACTACCATGCTCCAATGCTTAGTACTACGAACAAGTAGTGATGAGCAGGCACTACCATGTTTGGGTGTTCAGTATTCGGAACAAGTAGTGATGAGCGGGCACTACCATGCACAGGTGCTCAGTATTGTTAACAATTAGTGATGAGCGGGCACTACCATGCTCCAATGCTTAGTACTAGGAACAAGTAGTGATGAGCAGGCACAACCATGTTTGGGTGTTCAGTATTCGGAACAAGTAGTGATGAGCAGGCACTACCATGCACAGGTGCTCAGTAGTGGTAACAATTAGTGATGAGCGGGCACTACCATGCTCAGGTGCTAGTAATTGTAACAAGTACAGATGAATGAGTACTACTGTGTTCGGGTGCTCAGGACTGCTAACAAGTAGTAATGAGAGGGCACTTCCGTGCATGGGTGATCGGTACTCATATCGAGCAGTTTGACTCTGAAATGGGCTCAAATACCTAACTGTCATGAAGTCAATGAGGAACTTTAGCATTTATCTGAAAGAGTTTCCTATTGACTTATATTATACCTGGTGCACAAATAGCTCCTGACTGAGCTTCCGACGGCTCGTTACGAGAACCGAGTGACGGAGCCTAGTAACTGCTTGCTTATCACTAGTAATAAACCATTGTCAGAGCTAATTTGCACTATTTGCATATGTGAATCACTACGGGACAGGATAATCAGACTGCAGAACAGGGTAGTACCCTGATTGCTATGTCACAGTGATGGCTGTCTCAGCAGCTGAGACCCTGGCTTCACATGAAAAGGGGGTTACAATACAAGGGATGCAGAGTTTCTAATACAAATATAATGGAAACTATAATAGGAAGGTCGAGACGTCAGATGGGATGTTTGGCCGGGAAACGGCCAGCACTACATGGGTTCCCTAGGAGTTAGGTGGTGAGGAGCAGTGCAGATGACTAATCCTTCCCAACTAGGGCTGGCTCCCAGGAAAATTTGTAGTAGATGTGGCACAGCAGCAATAAGGCTGAAGGAGACAGGATGGTCACTTTACCATTTACTGTTTATTCCAGACAGATCTATAGGACACAGTACTTCTCACCAGGCCTCCAGTCTGGCTTGTCCGGTGGGAGCTTGATCATCTGCTGGGTAGTAGTTTTGACTACCGCTGCTACAGTAGTGACCTGGTCCAGATTATGTCTGTCCCTTTAAGTATCTCTGGACTGTGAGTAACCCTGTATAATGCAGCTCACTCTTTAGCTAACCCTCTACTGTGTTATCTCATATATTTCTCTAGGTATTCCTCATTTGTCATAGTTAAATGCATGTTCTAATTTGTTGTGTTCCAGCACCATCTGCTGGTGAAATGTATTATTTATATTATTTTACAATGTGAGATCTGACATGTGAATTGAGAGTTGAGTCATAAAGATCAATAGGAGGAGCTATTCCAATCTTGTCTAGGCAAGGCAATAGCTGGGAAATTCCCTAGTCTGGTACAAGATTAGGGATGAGCGAGTGCTATAATATTCGTAACGAGTACGTCCCGATACTCGGTACTTGTTACGAGTATAGCGAGTCCTATTAGGTCAATGGGGAAGCGAGTATTGTGATTAATTCCTTTGTTGCAGGACCCCATAAAGAGATAAAGAGGTCTGGCAGCAGAGGAAAAACCTGCAATTTCCTAATTCATTGTTTAGAAGCCTGCGGTAAAAAGACGTAAGCTGTAAAATCAAACCGGATTCTCCCAGATTGTCCTGGTCCGGGACAATCCGGCACCATAGACACCCATGTAACGTTGCCCTGGATTGACCCGGACCGGTGTTGTCCGATTTTCATAACCGGATCAAACCAAATTCTCCCGGATTGCCCCAGTCCGGGACAATCCGGCACACCGTAACATGGGACGCTATGGTACCGGATTGCCCCGGACCGGGAGAATCCGGGAGAATCTAGTTTGATCCGGTTATGAAAATCTGACAAAACTGGTCCGGGTCAATCTGGGGCAACGTAACATGGGTGTCTATGGTGCCGCATATGGTGTGGAGAATCCGGTTTGATTTTACATCTTACGGCTTTTTACCGCAGGCTTCTAAAAAATGAATTAGGGAATTGCAGGTTTTTCCTCTGCTGCCAGACCTCTTTATAGTGTCCAGCAGCAGAGGAATTGCATTTCCCTTGATTTACATTGGACTCGTTACTGTGCGAGTAATCGCTAGAAAACTCACAGAGTAACGAGTAGCCCGAGTACCCTACTATTCAGCGAGTAACGAATTGTAACGAGTAGACTCGCTCATCCCTATACAAGATGTGACCCAAAGTAGACCTCACGTGAGGGGCCTCCTCCCCACTTCCAGGCTTCAAGCCTGGAAGTTCATCCTTCCCTTCACCCCAAGACTTAAGACCCTGTTACACGCTGCAATGTCCCAGCAACCTGACCAACAATCGGGATCGCTGGGACATCGCTATCTGATCGTTGGTGAGTTATCACACAGGCAGACTCACCAGCAACCAGCGAGAATGCTGGTAACCAGGGTATACATCGGGTAACTAAACAGAGCGCTGCGCTTAGTTACCAGATGATTTATTACTTTTAAATAAGGAATAAGTGAATTACCGTATATACTCGTGCATAAGCCGACCCGTGTATAAGCCGACCCCCCTACTTTTGCCCCAAAAATCTGGAAAAACCTATTGACTCGTGTATAAGCCGAGGGTGGACCCCAGCACAGGTATACAGCCCCCAGCAGTGTGGTATACAGGCCCCCCCCAGTGGTATACAGGCCTTTCCAGTGGTAGTATACAGCAGCCCCAGTGGTAGTATACAGCAGCCCCAGTGGTAGTATATAGCATCCCCAGCAGCCCCAGTGGTAGTATACAGCAGCCCCAGTGGTAGTATATAGCAGCCCCAGTGGTAGTATATAGATAGCAGCCCCAGCGGTAGTATATAGCAGCCCCAGCAGCCCCAGTGGTAGTGTATAGCAGCCCCAGCAGCCCCAGTGGTAGTATATAGCAGCCCCAGCAGCCCCAGTGGTAGTATATAGCATCCCCAGCAGCCCCAGTGGTAGTATACAACAGCCCCAGTGGCAGTATATAGCAGCCCCAGTGGTAGTATATAGCAGCCCCAGTGGTAGTATATAGCAGCCCCAGCAGCCCCAGTGGTAGTATATAGCAGCCCCAGCAGCCCCAGTGGTAGTATACAGCAGCCCCAGCAGCCCCAGTGGTAGTATATAGCAGCCCCAGCAGCCCCAGTGGTAGTATACAGCAGCCCCAGCAGCCCCAGTGGTAGTATACAGCAGCCCCAGCAGCCCTAGTGGTAGTGTATAGCAGCCCCAGCAGCCCCAGCGGTAGTATACAGCAGCCCCAGTAATCCAGGGCCCCCCCAGCCTTGCTCCGGTCACCTGTAAAGCAAAATATACTTATCACTGTCCCGCTGCCGACATCCCCGATCCTCCATCTTCATGCGTCTTCTTCCGACTTCCTGTGTTCGGCGCCGGCAATGACGTCATTGCCAGCGACGAACACAGGAAACCGGAAGAGGACGCATGAAGATGGAGGATCGGGGATGTCAGCAGCGGCGGGCGCGGACGGCAGCGGGACAATGATAAGTATATTTTACTTTACAGGTGACCGGAGCAAGGCTGGGGGGGCCCTGGATTACTGAGGCTGCTGGGGCTGCTGTGGCTGCTGTATACCGTCACTGACTCGCGTATAAGCCGAGGGGGGTACTTTTCAGCCCAATTTTTGGGCTGAAAAACTCGGCTTATACGCGAGTATATACGGTTAGTGACTTGTACCCAGCACGATCCCTCACAAAGCCCCATCCAATAATCCAACACTCCTACTCCTGCCCTGGGGACCCTCAGCCCTACCTGAGGAGGGCTTACCATCTACGCTGCCCCAAGTCACCATCCCCAGCAGGAATACGGCAGCGGTGGTTCTATTAACCACATACCCCGGGTGGCGTCTTGAGAAATAATCCCCTGTATATGTCCCCTTTTTGGACTGATCCTGGGCCACGGGACCGGGTCACGGCTACCGTGAAGTCCCCGAGAGACCACCACCAGCCCAGTTCCCGAGTACCCCATAGCCTGGGGGCGCATCAGTTTTCTGGCATCACGAACAGGATACCGTGCCTGTTAAACCCAGGTACTGTGTGCCAAAAAGACTTTATTGAATTTGTGTTTGGACTTTCCAAATGTAATCCTCATAATGGCGGCCCTAAAAGAATAACGCAATGTGCATGGCGCGGGGCATGCTAGGGCCACTCATCGTGGATCGAGCCAGCCAGGAGCGGGAAAAGAAATCCCTGCCATCCTTTGCTCCGGGGGAGCACAATGCCAATCAACTGGATGTAGCCCCACCTGGAGGCTGGGCGGCCGACAACGCAGCAAGAATCGGCGACGCCCCAGGAAGGGAGGAACAGCGGCCATCTTATGTAGACATCTGGACGGACGTGCTACAGTAGCTGGAGATGGACACTCGATGAGGAGTCTTAAGATTGCTCCCTAAGGGCCCACAGCGGGAAGCATTAGTGGAGGAACCCGATAGGGAGGATGAGAGAGTTCCCCGGCGAGGAAGCGGCACCCGGACGGGTGGTCGCGAAGCAGAATCCCGGACTGCAGGAGTGTGCGCAGGGCCGATGAAGTTAGATGATCTACTGGGGGTCTTGGAGGAAAGATGCCCAGGCCTGCCGGAGCGTTGATTCAAGCGCCCTCAACGCAGGAGGTGAGCGGGAATATCATGAGATGCTGGTGGCAGAACAGGAGAGCGAAGTCCGAATGGCATGCTTATAAAGAGACTGTCCCTGAGAGAGCCTGTAGCTGCAACAACATAAGATGCGTACCCAGATCCTACAGATGCAGCGGCCCCAGAACAGTAAACCGCAGAGACTGTGCCTGTCAGATGCCACTGTGGAAGGTGCAAAAGGAGGAAGAAAAGAAGAAGGAGTAATTGAACTCGGGCCATCGACAGCTTCTGAGTAAGTGAGAATGTGATGTTACCCTTGCTGTCCCCATCCCAATCCTGAATGTGTGTGTAGATTCCGCCCATTGCTTGAATAGTGTTTTAAAAGAACTTTGTGGTCATGGACTATGATTGACCCGGACTTGAAGTGTATATAGTTTGAGTACCCTAAGCACTCTCCATTGGTTTTATATGCAGAGATTTTAGAAGTAAATAATGTGAATTACCGGGTAGAATTTAGTGTACCAGAAGGTGGAGGAACTGGATTAACCCCCACGCATATTAAGTTAGGGATAGAAAGTGCCTGGGGGTGGTAAGAGTAAAGCCAGGCCTCCTAAGCCAAGACACCCTTAGGTACAGTAGACTTTTGCACTATTGAGAATTGGACTCTTTTTCTATTTTTATACAGGAGTGTTTTGTTATGCAACGTTAAAGCAAGAGCCTTCCGGACGGGAAGACCAAGTATTCTTATGTTATTGTTGTGTTATGCATAAAAATATTTTGAGCTTACAGGAAGTGTCAACGTAAGGACACATTGGTCTAGCTCCGGGGGAATGTGGGGCCCTGCGACCAGGAGGCCACAAGAAGTGAAGCCAGGTAAGCAAGGTTGCAAACCACACCCACACCGCACAAACACTGACCCTACGTCTAGGACTCTAGGTTGGGCAGGGGGTAGCGGGTGTAGCAAAGTGGGAGGAACGTAGGAGGATACTGACAAAGTGGATGGAGTGACCTAAACAAAACCCAGGAACACACAGGGGTAGAGCAGACAGTGAACAGAGTAGCAGAAGAACAGGAAAGAGAAAAGAGAGAGACTTCCCAGACAGTTTCGGGCTCCCTGGAGACGCAGAATTCTGAGAGACACAGACCCATCGAGAGAAATCCTACTTCACAGCCTGGAAGTGGCGGGAAAATGAAAGACTGAAAGAGACCCACTGCTAAGGAAGGTGGGAGGACAAGGGCCCAACAGCCAGATAGACTCATGCTGCGTGGAGGAACCCTTAGCACAGTGACAGATGGAAGGAGCCTGGTGTGCCCAAATATCTGAACCTGGGACACTGGAGGACTAGGCTGACAGCAGAGAGCCGGCTCTAAAGAGGTGACCGGGGATTCTATACCCTAATCACGAGACACACTGTGGGGCAGAGACTTTATGTGCTGCAGCCTAACTTTCCACCACGGACTAGGAACACAGCCGTCATACTAGGACTAGTGACCCTGACTGTAAAGGAAATATATTCACCAGTGAGTCCACGATGACCAGACCGAACCCGTGGGTGAGGTACTATGTAAATAATGAGAGAAGGGCCTGAAAAAACTTTGAGGGAGCAACATAGAAAAGCTACCTGAGCTGCACAGTTTGAGTAACCCGGAGCAGTGCTGAAGTGTTTACGTGTAACCTGTGTGAACTGTGAAACTGCTGTGGAAAGATCAAGTAAAGTACCCAGTTAACTCACACTTGCCTGAGACTGTTTACTTGCAGCGTCGCAGAAAAGTCCCACCTGAGGAGCGACAGCCTGTCAGCCCTGCACACTGGCTGGAGGAGCTGCAGTTTTGAAGTCAGTGACTTGTACCCAGCACGATCCCTCACAAAGTCCCATCCAACAATCCAACACTCCTACTCCTGCCCTGGGGACCCTCAGCCCTACCCGAGGAGGGCTTACCATTTACGCTGCCCCAAGTCACCGTCCCCAGCAGGAATACGGCAGCGGTGGTTCTATTAACCACATACCCCGGGTGGCGTCACAACAAATAATCCCCAGTATATATCCTTTTTGGACTGATCCCAGGCCATGGGACCGGGTCACGACTACTGTGATATCCCCGAGAGACCGCCACTGGCCTGGTCCCCGAGTACCCCATAGCCTGTGGGTGCATCATATTTCTCATGTATTTCTCATTGCTGGATTCCAGCATCATCATCTACTGGTGAAAATGTCTGATTTATAATTACCTTGCAACGTAGGGGTCTGAAGTGTATACTGGGTGACTAGGTCACATGGCTCAATAGGTGGAGATATTTCCAGTCTCTATCTAGACAGATGGAGCTGGAAATCCCAGTTCTGGACAAAACTCCACAGGGAGCAGAGCACATGTGAGGGTCTCCTCACCACTTCTAGGCCCAAGGCCTAGAAGCTCATCCTCCCCTGATTTCCACAGCCAAGCTACCAAAGCCTTTTTACCCTGGATCCTCGCTGTCCGGATCTACACATGCTTCTTCAGACATATGGCAGATTGAGTAGAAAGAAGAAACTACTGCACGTGAGTTGAGAAAGTCTGAGGGACTCCTGTTCCACCGCAACTTTCTACATTTATCTTCAAGTACTTCTGCACGTGCCGTGACTAGCTGTGAAAATACTCCAGGATTCCAGGTCTGTATCGATGAGTTTGTCACAGAGATAAAGGCACAACTTACACAATCAAAAGGCATAGTTACCTAGTGATGCAGCAGCAGCGTTCACTTTATGACAAAGTCCAATGCAGTGCTTGAAGGTATAGCAGAGTTGCCCAGCAATATGCTAGAGCTGGGTTTGTCATAGAGTCCAAGACAAAGCTGGCACATTGATAAAATAGAGGCCAAGGCTGAGTTGAGCATCCATAAAGCACAAGTGTCCAGTAATTTAGCTAAGCTGGGTTTGTCATAGAGTCCAAGACAAAACTGACACATTGCTAAAATAAAGCTGAGTTTGTCACAGAGTCCCAAGCTGAGTTGTCCAGTAATTTATCTGAGATGGGTTTGTCAAGAGCGATCCATGGTAAAGGTGAGGATGCCAGCTTCCTCAATACTTAGGCATCCTGACACGTGAGCCAGGCTATAAGGCTTTGGGAGCATGATGTCTCCAGTAACCTGACACATGGCGGAACAAAGAGGATGGCAGAATGAATCGGATGCAACACTTTACACTGGATCTAGGAGAGTTGAGCAACACGGTGTCTGGCAATCTGTCACTGTATGAATGATCCCTACTAGGCAGCCATATTTCTTCCAGGCTGCTATTCAGCCTTCAACTACATCTATGCCGGGTGAATGACGACAACCAAAAATAGTGCAACCTCACCTTTATATACTGTTCATCTAATGCAATGATGAGTTTTATCAACTTCGTTTAGTGAAGGGTTATATATCGGCTGGTGCTTGTCCACAAGGTATTACAACGCCACAGGCAAGGAAAAGGCTGTAAATCAGAATCTGTCTTTAAGTATGACTGTCCTCATGTGTCAGCGTCAGACATGTTTCCTAGAAATCCAATCACTGATCATCGTTCCGGTTACATGGCCAAGTGATAAATATGTCAGGGACACCGGTCATGTCTATGTGGATACAACTAGAAAATGGGCTTTTTTTAACATGGATTTCCCTGCTCCTTGTCTTAAGTCGTTGGCTCTGTACACATCACGCTGTGGCTTCTGTCTGTACAACGTACCCAAACCTGTCATATAACAGATCCCGGTAGCATCCGTCCTGGCTCTTTCTGTCATTTTGACAGTAAGAATCCCTGAGTAGAGACTCGGATGACATCCTCATCCCCAAAGGAAGATAAACTTCTGGAGGAAACTTAAAATTAAAGCAAAAAAAGAATACAACTCCTCTTAGTTAAACCTGTATGGTTAGTTACAGCAGCTAAGCTATATAACCCCTTAGATGCCTTAATCAACTGTGAAAGCTGCATCTAAGTGGTTAGAAAAGGGGGTAGACCCAAGCATCACCCAACACTGATGGTGTTGTTTATAGAAGATTTCTAACTTGATGAGTAATTTTAAGTGAATTACGGTACATAAGTGACCCTAGGTTCAAGTCCTCAAGGAGAGCAATCACTGGAAAAGGGCATATAGGTCAGAATAGATTGAACAAGGCGAAGAGGAGACCAGCAACCTGCTGGCTAGATACAATCAAGATAACGGTAGAGAAGACACTGGTGGACCTATCTAGGTTTGAAGAAGACTATGATGGACCTATCTAAGCTTGAAGAAAACCCTGAGGACCTATACAGGCTTGGAGAAGATTCTGGTGGGGCTATCTAGGTTTACACATGACTATTGTGGACCTATCTAGGCTTGAAGAAGACCCTGGAGAAACTATCTAAGTTGGAGAAGATCCTGGTGGGCCTATCTAGATATAAAGATGACTATTGTGGACCTTTCTAGGCTTGATGAAGACCCTGGAGGACCTATCTAAGTTTGGAGAAGTCCCTCGTGGACCTATCTAGGTTTGAAGAAGACCCTGGTGGAGTTATCTAGACTTGGAGAAGACCCTGGTAGATCTATCTAGGTTTGAAGAAGATGGTGGTGGACCTATCTAGGCTTGGAGAAGACCCTGGTGGACCTATATAGGTTTGAAGAAGACTCTGGTGGACCTACCTAGGCTGCACTAGATTGATCTTCCTACAAAGCGTTCATCCATCAAGTCACCATGGCTCAAGATTGAGGTGAAGGTCAGTAAATAATAATTAGGGAGGCTGAGTGGAGATTTAGAAACTAGTTTACAAATTAAAAAAAAAAAATTCATTTTTTATAGCCGAAAAACAAATTAGTCCTACAGAATAAGGTTACCGGTAATGATGAGCGGGCACTACCATGCTCAGGTGCTTGTAACAAGTAGTGATGAGTGGCACTACCATGATTGGGTGCTCGGTACTCGTAACAAGTATTGATACGGCCTAGCATGCTTGGGTGCGCATACTCAACAAAAAGTGATGAGGGCACTACTAGCTGGGTGCTCGACTCAGAACAAATATGATGAGTCGGGCACTACCATGCTCAGGTGCTCTGTACTCATAACAAGTAGTGATGAGCGGGCACTACCATGCTCAGGTGCTCTGTACTCATAACAAGTAGTGATGAGCGGCACTACCATGCTCCGGTGCTCTGTACTCATAACAAGTAGTGATGAGCGGGCACTACCATGCTCAGGTGCTCTGTACTCATAACAAGTAGTGATGAGCGGGCACTACCATGCTCAGGTGCTCTGTATTTGTAACAAGTAGTGATGAGGGGCACTACCAACTGGGTGCACAATACTCATAACAAATAGTGATAGCGGATACTAGCATTGGTGCCGCCAGAACAAGTGAGAGCGGCACTACCATGCTCAGGTGCTCTGTACTCATAACAAGTAGTGATGAGCGGCACTACCATGCTCAGGTGCTCTGTACTCATAACAAGTAGTGATGAGCGGGCACTACCATGCTTCAGGTGCTCTGTATTTGTAACAAGTAGTGATGAGCGGGCACTACCATCTTGGTGCACAATACTCATAAAAATAGTGATGAGCGGGCACTACTATGCTTGGGTGCTCTGCACTCAAACAATAGTGATGAGCGGGCACTACCATGCTCAGGTGCTCTGTACTCATAACAAGTAGTGATGAGCGGGCACTACCATGCTCAGGTGCTCTGTACTCATAACAAGTAGTGATGAGCGGGCACTACCATGCTCAGGTGCTCTGTACTCATAACAAGTAGTGATGAGCGGGCACTACCATGCTCAGGTGCTCTGTATTTGTAACAAGTAGTGATGAGCGGGCACTACCATGCTCAGGTGCTCTGTATTGTAACAAGTAGTGATGAGCGGCACTGCCATACTTGGGTGCACATACTCTAACAAATAGTGATGAGCGGCACTACTATGCTTGGGTGCTCGGCACTCAGAACAAATAGTGATGAGTGGGCACTACCATGCTCAGGTGCTCTGTACTCATAACAAGTAGTGATGAGCGGGCACTACCATGCTCCGGTGCTCTGTACTCATAACAAGTAGTGATGAGCGGGCACTACCATGCTCAGGTGCTCTGTACTCATAACAAGTAGTGATGAGCGGGCACTACCATGCTCAGTGCTCTGTATTGTAACAAGTAGTGATGAGCGGCACTACCATACTTGGGTTGCACATATCATAACAATAGTGATGAGCGGGCACTACAAAGCTTGGGTGCTCGGCACTCAGAACAAATAGTGATGAGCGGCAACCATGCTCAGGTGCCTGTACTCATAACAAGTAGTGATGAGCGGGCACTACCATGCTCAGGTGCTCTGTACTCATAACAAGTAGTGGATGAGCGGGCACTACCATGCTCAGGTGCTCTGTATCGTAACAAGTAGTGATGAGCGGCACTACCATACATTGGTGCACAATCTCGTAACAAATAGTGATGAGCTGGCACTACATGCTTGGGTGCTCGGCACCAGAACAATAGTGATGAGGGGCACTACCATGCTCAGGTGCTCTGTACTCATAACAAGTAGTGATGAGCGGGCACTACCATGCTCAGGTGCTCTGTACTCATAACAAGTAGTGATGAGCGGGCACTACCATGCTCAGGTGCTCTGTACTCATAACAAGTAGTGATGAGCGGGCACTACCATGCTCAGGTGCTCTGTATTTGTAACAAGTAGTGATGAGCGGGCACTGCCATACTTGGGTGCACAATACTCATAACAAATAGTGATGAGCGGGCACTACTATGCTTGGGTGCTCGGCACTCAGAACAAATAGTGATGAGCGGGCACTACCATGCTCAGGTGCTCTGTACTCATAACAAGTAGTGATGAGCGGGCACTACCATGCTCAGGTGCTCTGTACTTTTAACAAGTAGTGATGAGCGGGCACTACCATGCTCAGGTGCTCTGTACTCATAACAAGTAGTGATGAGCGGGCACTACCATGCTCAGGTGCTCTGTATTTGTAACAAGTAGTGATGAGTGGGCACTACCATGCTCAGGTGCTCTGTATTTGTAACAAGTAGTGATGAGTGGGCACTACCATGCTCAGGTGCTCTGTATTTGTAACAAGTAGTGATGAGTGGGCACTACTATGCTCAGGTGCTTGGTACTCGTAACTAGTGGTGATGAGCACTACCATGCTCAGGTGCTTGGTACTCGTAACTAGTGGTGATGAGCACTACCATGCTCAGGTGCTTGGTACTCGTAACTAGTGGTGAGTGGGCACTACCATGCCAAGAAAAAGTTTGACACTTGGACGGGTTCAACTCGTGAACTGAGTACAATGGAAGCCAATGCATTTTGCACTCAAGCATCTTCCCGTTGACATCCATTACACTTGGGTCATACGAGCGTCCAACTGCTCATTACAAGTCCAGAGCACCATATCACGGTAGTCCCCGCTCATCACTAGTTACCAGGCCATTTTCACTGCACAACAAAAGATGGAACAACAATGACGAATTGTGTTTATTTTCCACCATTTCTGAAAAAATTAATTTTGGAGGGCACCACATTGATAAAGGGGATCAACCTTCACACACCATGTGAAGAAATATGTGTAAAAAGAAAAGTATGTAGACAACTTTAGACATTCTTTATCTGTATAACAAGTGACAAAAACGACCATGACACAAGAAGTGACCTAGTCTGGACAGGACATGATGAGACGGATCCAGATCCTGTACAGATAAAGTCGTTTTTTGTGTCATGGCTTTTTTTTTGTGTCTTTTAAAAGTTTTTATTCATTGTTTTTCTTGGGTTGTTATATAAAAAGAAATTCTATTGTCTATATACCTTTCTTTCTCTTCCTTTTGCACATACAGGAGCATCTCAATGAATTAGAATATCACCAAAATATATTATATAGAGTCATTACACACAGTGATCTATTTAAAGTGTATGACGTAAATAGGTATCAGAGGCTTCACCTTGTGTGGTTGTAAGAGTCACAACCACTATAAAAGCAGATCACGGCTGCCTATAGAGTAGGGAGGATGAAGGGTTAAACACTGCACTGCCATATTCCACCAGACATCCAAAGGGTGAATATAATATTGATTTAGTAGTCAAAGTGTTTCAGGGCTCCCTGGCCTCTTCCTCAGGATAAATCAATGTCATATGACCAATGTTTCAGAGAGGCATGAAACACATTAATAAGTCAATATAATATTTACCCTTTGATGTCTAGTGGAATACGGCAGCACGGTTTTTAACCCTTCATCCTCCCTACTATAAGCCCAAAAACAAAATTGACGGCAGCAGAAGGTGGGTATAAGTAATGATGAGTGAGCACTACCACGCTTGGGTGCTCGGTGCTCGAAACGAACAGTTGGACCATTGGATGGGCCTGAGTCCTGAGTTTGATGGATGTCAGTGGGAAACTCAAGTATTTTTCCAGAAGACTCTTTGGGTACCTTTACACGTCGCAACATTGCATGCAATCTCACGTGCAACTTACTGGTTGCAGTGAAATCATGGACACATTGTTCTATTTTGTTGCTGTGTACAAATGGAGCAATGTGTCTATGATTTCACTGCACCAAGTAAGTTGCACGTGAGATTGCATGCAATGTTGCGACGTGTAAAGGTACCCTTATAGAAGAATGTTGAGTTTCTCATTGACTTCCATTATACTCAAATCGAGCCCTTCTGAGCGTCCGACCTGCTCGTTTCGAGTACCGAGCACCTGAGCATGGTGGTGCTCTCTCATCACTAGTTATAATTAGGTAAAATATATGTTTGTTCCATGTTAGCCAGTAGATATAAAAATATTAAAATCTTAGAGTCCTCAACGGTTGACAACTTTTAATGGCTAACTGGAAAGATGGAAAATAATAGCAAACCTTCGAGACAAGTCAGGTCTCTTCTTCAGTCTGGTATAACAAGATGAAATCTGATGTGTTGCATATATATATATATACTAGCTGTAGTACCCGGCTACCCCCGGGTTAATAAATAACTGATGTTAGCTATAACAAAATAGAATTTGAATATGTCATATTAATGACCTGTAGGAAAATAGAAGCTGAGCTGTGATTGGTTGCTATAGGCAGCCTGATAAATCTCCAGCCAACAGTAAACCCTCCCCCCCGGCCGGGCAGTATATGTTACCTCACACATACACATAATAGACAGCTCATGTGACTGACATCTGCCTTAATTCCCTATATGGCACAGGTGTTGCACAATGGCTGTTTTTAATCAGATGTTTATGTTTGGAAATTAAAGATAGCACACGTATGAGGCGAGTTGTGTGAGGCGATTTGTGCACATCTGTGTCTGTCTGTGTGGTGTGTGTGTCCCTGTGGGATGGGGTCTGTGTGGTGTGTCTCTGTTGTGTGTGTCTCTTTGTGGTGTGTGTGTCCCTGTGGGGTAAGTGCATGTGCCTCTATAGGGTGTGTATGTGTGTGTCCCTGTGGGGGGGGGGGCTGTGTGGTGTGTGTCTCTGTTGTGTGTGTCTCTTTGTGGTGTGTGTGTGTGTGTGTGTCCCTGTGGGGTAAGTGCATGTGCCTCTATAGGGTGTGTATGTGTGTGTCCCTGTGGGGGGGGTCTGTGTGGTGTGTGTCTCTGTTGTGTGTGTCTTTGTGGTGTGTGTGTGTGTGTCCCTGTGGGGTAAGTGCATGTGTCCCTATAGGGTGTGTATGTGTGTGTATGTCCCTGTGTTGGGGGGTGTCTGTGTGGGGGGGGTGTGTCTCTGTGTTGTGTGTGTCCCTTTGTGGTGTGTGTGTCCCTGAGGGGTGAGTGCATGTGTCCCTATAGGGTGTGTATGTGTGTGTGTCCCTGTGGGGGGGTCTGTGTGGTGTGTGTGTGTCTCTTTGTGGTGTGTGTGTCCCTGTGCGGTGAGTGCATGTGTCCCTATAGGGTGGCTATGCGTGTGTGTCCCTGTGTGGGGGGGGTCTGTGTGGTGTGTGTGTTGTGTGTGTCTCTTTGTGGTGTGTGTGTGTCCCTGTGGGGTGAGTGCATGTGTCGCTATAGAGTGTGTGTGTGTGTCCCCTTGGGGGAGGTGTGTGTCTCTGTGTTGTGTGTGTCTCTTTGTGGTGTGTGTGTGTGTTTGTTCGGGTGCGTGGTGAGTATCCAATGTTGGGGCTGCATTTTAGCGACTATACACTTGCTGTTACTCTTTGTGTGCGTGTGGTGTGTATACATGTCCCTGTGTGTGGTGAATATCCCATGTCAGGGCCCCACCTTAGTGACTATATGCTGGTATGTGCTGTTAGTCTTTGGCGCTATCATTAAGCCCCTCTCATTCACAACTGTCAACTGCTGTCACTTTTTCCCCATTATGTATATAGGGGCAAAATTGTTTGGTGAATTGGAATGCGCGGGGTTAAAATTTCGCCTCACAACATAGCCTATGACGCTCCCGGGGTCCAGACGTGTGACTGTGCAAAATTTTGCGGCTGTAGCTGCGACGGTGTAGATGCCAATTCCGGACATACATACATACACACAAACACACATTCAGCTTTATATATTAGATATATACCGTATGTATACACACAACATGACATGGAATACTGCAGGTCTTAAGACCAGTGAGATGGAACAGAACAGGAGTGAGATGGGGTGAAACGGTTGTGACAGTAAATATCGGAACAGTTCACTGATAAGGAGTGAGAAGGTTTTATAGTCCTCATATTGGGGTCTGTTGAGTGATATGATGCCCCCAAATGCCCTTTCAATAGATGTAAAGAGACATGAGACTGTCATAATCATTTCATTCCTGTTCTGCTCCATCTCAATGGTCTTAAGAACTGCAGTATTTCATGTCATGTTGTGTGTATATATATATATGTGGCACAGCAGATTTTGTCTTATACTAGCCTGAAGAATAGACCTGAGTTGTCTCGAAAGCTGCTATTTGTTACCATCTTATCCATTAGTCATTAAAATGTCAGACTCTGTTCACACTGGGGATTCTGATGTGCAGCCTTAAAGGGAACTAGTCAACAGGTTTTTGCCATCCCATATGGGAGCAGCATGATGTAGTAATAGAGACCCTGATTCCAGCGATGTGTCACTTACTGAGCTGCTCGCTGTCATTTTGATAAAATTAGTGTTTTCTCTGCTGCAGATTTAGCAGAATATGGCGGACTACCTGCAGCAGGCCAAGTAGACTGCTAATCATAATAAACAGTTATTTTATCAAAACTACACTGAGCAGGCCAGTAAGTGACACATCACTGGAATCAGGATCTCGGGTCCAATATTATGCTATTCTCAGATTAGGTTGCAAAAACCTCATGACGGGTTCCCTTTAAGCCTCTTTGTTGCTCTGTCTGAGTTTGGGCGTCGGCGGTGGTTTGTTCACTGAGGTTCAGCTTTGCAGAAGTTAACTTTTTGATTAGTGTCAATAGAAGGTTGAGACTGCAGGAACACCTTCTCCTTTATGGCTCAGAACATTCCTGGATGCCGACTATAGCATTTGTGTGTCTCTTGCATACTGGTCCTGTGTTGGGAGTTGCTATTGAAACTCCAATTGTTGCTTGGTGTCTGGTGAAGTATACCTTTGAGTATTTGAGTTCTCCCTACACACATATTGTATCTTCCTGATTGTCTGCTGTGTAGTGGGTGCTGTTTGCTTTATCCCTGTCTGTCTATATCTGTGGGTTCCATTACAGTTCACCTCCTGGGGTGGGGGTTGGGGTCTAGCTCAGGGCTAGACGGGTGGGAGACTTAGGCCTCCCTACCATCAGGGTACCCCTGAGTTAAGGAAGGTCAGGGTTCCCCTTACCTGAGGGCAGGGTCGCACCGTCCATTGGACAGTGTGAGCCCTGTCATTCAGGCGGCAAGAGGCAGGGGGAGCGGCAGTGCAGAAGGGGGCGGCGCCTCATGCCACACAGCCTCCCCCTGTCACCGGAGGACCAATGTAGAAGGAGCGGCAGTGCTGGGCTCCACTAGCACCCCCCCCCCCCTCCGTTAATCATTGCCACGGCTCAGGCGGCAGTGGGGCTTGGTCAGGGGCCCAGGTTCCTTTCCTCCTTTTCTCCATAAGCACCCCGTGACAAAAAGGTATCAACCACTGAAGACTCTCAGATTTTAATATTCAGTTATAATAAGAAATATGTAGTAATTATAAAGTTAAAATTCTTCATACTGATCAAAGAAAGGCGACAAAAAAGAATAAAGGGAAAAAAATCATTCTTTAGGGATGGGGTAATGTTTTTCGGCCCCCGCAGCTCGCTGCTCACACGCTGTATAGCGGCGCCCCCCTCCGAGATATAGGTAGGTTCCTTTGGGTTTCGATTCCATTTTGGAAGATCTCATTAGCGCAGACGCCTCTAAATGTTTACAATGAATTAACCTCTGGTGGCTGCCGTTACAGTCGTCGCGGTTATGCCGGTGACGTTGTGGCATCTGGACGCCAAAGTAATTTTCCATGGCTCGTGTGTGCGGTGACAGTGCGAGCAGGTGCAGCCCGAGCATTACATGTGGCAGGACGCACAGCACTTAGCGGATGTCAGCTGAGTGACAGATGTACGGCTGAAGCCGAGGATGCAGGAGGATGTCGCATTTCACACTACAAGTCCTGTAAATAATGACAAGAAGGGAAGAGACACATGGGCTGCGGATGTGATAATGGCTGCTGAAGTGGCGGCAGCGGCACCAGCTGTGTTTAGTTAATACGAACTTACACAGCAGTTCATGTCACACAATATCTCTATTAGTCCTGACGAGGGATGGTAACACCGAGGCTGACAGCTCCAACACCGCCAGCCAGGATTCCCCACCCCGATATTGAGAAGCACAGCCAGGGAGAGGTTTAGACATTCTGGGGCAGTGGGATAAATATTAAAGTGGGGCCCTATATACTCAGATATTGCATCATCACATTCACACATGTAGGTCACATTTACATGCGCTGAGTTCAGACCATAAATCGAGCGCGATCGCCAATATTGAAGCCAGTCTGCACTTGTTTCCCGACCCCTATACACGGGATCAGGGCCGCCATTAGGGGGTTACAGCTCTTACACAGTAAGGGGCCCGGGGCCTGACTGCAGGGGGCGGTGCCACTGCCCTAACTCCCCCCCACAACAGAGCTCAGGTGAAGCTGCCATCCTCTCCGCAGTACTCCATCCCATCACTTCCCGGCAGAAGTTCCCGCCGTTTGTCAGACCCCGCCCCCCGCTGTCATGGGCGGGATGATGAAGAACGATCACTAGTAGATCAGTTTGTCCCTACAGGATCATGTTATCAGCAGCTCTTCTGCAATGAGCTGCCGAGGAACAATGATTTTTGCTCTGCTGTAAACGATCCAAATACCTGATGAAGGAGCAGAATTTTGCTTGTTCATTGGGTGATTGGCGACATGTCTCACCTATGGACTCTTTATCTGTGCAGCCTGGATTTATAAATGGAGACAACATACACACAGTATGCGACACATACATTTATACACTTAGCACATATATCACACACATATGTATACACATAGCACATACATACACACACGTGTATACAATGAGCATGTCCGGCCCAGGCCCTTGGGGTACTCGGTCACTCAGGCGCGGTCTCTGGGGGAAGTCACGGGTAGCGGTGCCTGAGGCCGTGGGCCCGGGGGATGCAGATAAAAGGTGGAGATGGAAATAAAATAATAAGTGTCTGTTGTGACGTCACCTGTAGGGGTCCGGTGATGTCACCGGTGCTGCTTGGGCCTCCGGGGTGATGTGCGGCAGCTAGGTGGAACCGCTCCCTACAGGACGAGCAGGGGTCCCCGGGGCTATGGATCGTGATGGGGATAATAGGGTAGTGAGGTCAGTGTGGTTCAGATGGAAGGAGGAACACGCACACATAAAGTCTTTTGGTAACTTTACTGATGTTGTTGACGGGTACACTCGACCGGAGATGAGGTAAACACTTCAGGATTACCACAGCGAGCAGGGTTGTAGGCCTCCTTGTGTCTGTTATTCTGTCAGAGTCTGGCAGGCATGGAACCCGACCAGACCGTTACTTCCCTTTTCTGTGGGTCTCTCTCTCCACACCCGGATTTGCTGCACTGAGGGCACTTCTATGGGACTTTCTGTCTGGCCTAGACTCCGGGCTCTCATTTGGTGGTGCTTCGGGTGTTTGGGGAGCTAAACCCCCTTTGTAGTGCTGGTTTCTCTGCAGGGCCTATTCTCTGCGTCCCTGTAGCTCGGACCCAGTGACCGGAACTCTGCTAGGGTGAGTCGGTATGACTCCTCTGCCCCCTTCTTGTACATGTTTTTCTCCTCTGCCTGTGACCCCTACTCTGCGGGTCTACCACTGTTTCAGGTGTCTCTGGTATGGGCCTAGCGCGGCTCCAGTACCAGCTCAGCTCACTCAGCTCTTCACAGTTCTGTAGTGACTGCACACTCCGGTGTTTCTCCCTCCAGAACCCGTATTTATAGGGGAAACTGGCTTAAGGCAACCAGTGGGGCTCCCCCTACAGGCCTGGGGTGAAAGGTGTTGTTTGTTTAGTGGGGTTGCTCACTGTGTACCATCCTTCCATGTCCCAAGAGAGTCTGTCGTGACCAGGGGCGTAACTAGAACTGGCAGGGCCCCATAGCAAACTTTTGAACGGGGCCCCCTCCAAGACACGCCCCCAATGACACGCCCCCTTCAACACATACCCCCTTACCGAATCAGTGTTAACAGGCTGACGCCACCCAGTTTACCGTATATACTCGTGTATAAGCCGACCCCCCTACTTTTGCCCCCAAAACCTGGGAAAACCTATTGACTCGTGTATAAGCCGAGGGTGGACCCCAGCATAGGTATACAGCCCCCAGCAAAGTGGTATACAGCAGCCTCTCCAGTGGTAGTATACAGCAGCCTCCCCAGTGGTATATACAGGCCCCAGCAGTATATACAGTAGCCCCAGTGGTATACAGCAGCCTCCCCAGTGGTATATACAGGCCCCAGCAGTATATACAGTAGCCCCAGTGGTATACAGCAGCCTCACCAGTGGTATATACAGCAGCCCCAGTGGTATACAGCAGCCTCTCCAGTGGTAGTATACAGCAGCCTCCCCAGTGGTATATACAGGCCCCAGCAGTATATACAGTAGCCCCAGTGGTATACAGCAGCCTCCCCAGTGGTATATACAGGCCCCAGCAGTATATACAGTAGCCCCAGTGGTATACAGCAGCCTCCCCAGTGGTATATACAGCAGCCCCAGTGGTATACAGCAGCCTCCCCAGTGGTATATACAGCAGCCCCAGTGGTATACAGCAACCTCCCCAGTGGTATATACAGCAGCCCCAGTGGTATACAGCAACCTCCCCAGTGGTATATACAGGCCCCAGCAGTATATACAGCAGCCCCAGTGGTATACAGCAGCCTCCCCAGTGGGTATATACAGGGCCCCAGTGAGTATATACAGGCCCCCAGTGGGTATATACAGGCCCCCAGTGGGTATATACAGGCCCCAGTGGGAATATACAGGCCCCCAGTGGATATATACAGGCCCCCAGTGGGTATATACAGTCAGGGCCCCAGTGGGTATATACAGGGCCCCAGTGAGTATATACAGGCCCCCAGTGGGTATATACAGGCCCCCAGTGGGTATATACAGGCCCCCAGTGGGTATATACAGGCCCCCAGTGGGTATATACAGGCCCCAGTGGGTATATACAGCCCCCAGTGGGAATATACAAGCCCCCAGTGGGAATATACAAGCCCCCAGTGGGAATATACAGGCCCCAGTGGGAATATACAGGCCCCCAGTGGGAATATACAGGCCCCCAGTGTGTATATACAGGCCCCAGTAGGTATATACAGGCCCCCAGTGGGAATATACAGGCCCCCAGTGTGTATATACAGGCCCCAGTGGGAATATACAGGCCCCCAGTGTGTATATACAGGCCCCAGTAGGTATATACAGGCCCCCCCCACTCCTCCTCTGCTGCACACGTCACCTGTAAAGGAATACATCATACTTACTTATCTCTGCCGGCTGCCGCTGTCGCCGCTCTGCACCGCGCTCCGTCTTCATCCAGCTTCTTCCTGGTTGACGTGTGTATATACCTACTGGGGGGGCCTGTAGCTGACCGGATAGCGGCGTAGCGGCGCTGGGTCCGGGCCCCCCACAAGGGCCGGGCCCCAAAGCGACTGCTACGTCTGCTATGCCGGTAGTTACGCCCCTGGTCGTGACCTGGCACAGGGTGCCACAAGCACATACACACACATATGCAGGTGCATCTCAATGAATTAAAATATCATCAAAAAGTTATTTCAGTAATTCAATATAAAAAGTGAAACACATATATTACTGTATTTCTTGGAATTTAAGACACACTTATATTTCCCCAAATTTTGGGGGAAGTTGCGGGTGCATTTTATAATCCGAATCTACTGTGGGGGAGGAGGGCTGCTCTCGAGTGGTGTGCGGTGCCAGGAGGGGGCTGGGAAGAGGCTGGATCAAGCTGCAGCTGTGGCCCTTGGTCACATAGGCCCGCTCATTAGGCTAGTGTAATATGCACTGCAACCCCCTGTCCATCACTGGCGGGGGTTGCAGCGCATATTACAGTAATCTATTGAGCGGGCCCATAGGATCAGCGGCCGCAGCCCCACATGACTCAGTCCTAAGCGGACAGTCACTGCCTCCCATGCTTTCATTGCCAGCGATATCATACTCGCCTCTCTCCATCGCTCCCTGCAGCCCGCTCCATCCCTCCGTCCGTCAGTGCCGGCACCCGGTCATGTCAGCGGTACAGCTACTGACGTCATCACTTAGCGCTGCTCACCTGACTGGATGCCGGCACAGACGGATGGAGGGATGGCGTGGGCTGCAGGGAGCGATGGAGAGAGGTGAATATAATGGTTTATTATTTTTTAACTGTGCGGCAGCCGGGGGGGGGGTAATGTACCATCATTGAGGCTATGTAGCAGCCTTAAGGGGCTATATGGCAGCCGTGGGGGCCTATGTACCATTATGGAGGCTTTGTGGTAGCCTGTGGGGGGCTATGGGGAAGCCGTAAGGGCTATGTGTGCCAGGATGGAGGAATTATATACTGATGATAAGACAGACACTGGCATTATAAGATGGACCCCATTTAATATTAAAAATTATTTTTTTTCTCTTTTCCCTCACCAAATTTGGGGTGCATCTTATAAAGCGAAAAATATGGTATATAGAGTCATTACAAACAGAGTAATCTATTTCAAGTGTTTATGTGGAGCCCCCACGGGACGGGGGTACTCGGTACCGGACCAGACGGTACTGGGGAAGTCACAGGTGGCTTGGTCCGGACCGTGTCCCTGGGCCCGCACAATAAAAGGGAATTATTTACAAGGGGATTTGTCACTCGTGACGCCACCCACTTGGTGCGGCCAGTGATGGGGCCGCCGCTGCTGCAGAACCTCCGGGGGTGATGGAGTGGCAGCGGAGATGGTGTAGTTCCAGTGGGAAGAACTGTACCCCCCGGGGCAGTAAGAGTTAAGTCTATGGTGTGTAGTTGTAGCACACTTACTTTGCAGGCTGCAGGGATCTCTCCTCCTGGCTGGTGCTGGCAGGCTGGATCTGTATGAGGGAGAATGGGGTGCAGATAGAGGCAGACAAGAGAGACAATTCAGGGTTCTCCAAAGCTTTACTCTCAGTTCTTTCCAAGCAGTTTACAAGTCATTTGCAGCTCTTTACAAGCTTTGGGCACAGTTCTCAACACGCGGTTGCATTCTCCCTTTCCGGGTTCCCTTCTCTTCTGCAGCCAGGCCTCTCTCTCCCTGTGACCCCTCACACAGTCTGTTAGTGTCCTTTCTGGGCTGTTTACGGTCTCCGTCTGTACGGGTTTGTGTGTGAACGCTGGACAGTATGGCGGTGACTCGGGCTTCTGTGAGTCCTAGTGCGTCACTTAGCTGCCTGTCCTTTAGGGTAGGGATCCTAACATGAAGCTGTGATCCCCCGTCGGTGTCTGGGAATGCCGGGTGAACTACGGTCCCCTCTAGAGCCGACACTCTACTCAGCCCAGCCTCCAGTAGTCCTCCACGAGTCCTAGCAGGGGCGTTGCTAGGGTCAAAAAACATCCGGGGCTCGGGCCCACTGAGATGCATTTTTCGGAATAAATTTAAATAAAACCCAAGTAAAATGTACTTAAATAACCAGTGACACTCTACATATATAATATTAACAGTTTTAATGCTTTAAAACATTACAGAGATTGCCAACATGCAAGTGCAAATTTAACAGTGCAAAACTCAGAATTGGAAAAGTGCAAACTTCACTCAAACAACATTTTGGTCTCTAATGCCCTGTGTCGCTCCATTGGGGTTTTTGAGTGCCTGATCTGGTACTCCTTTGGCTTCTATTTCTTGTAAGCCAGTAAGTGCCGTCTTTTATGCTTATTGGCAAAACGGTCAATAATTGAATCATCAGAAACTGAAAGTAGAGTTCTTCTTTCAAGTGCAAGTATGGCAAGATGATTTAGTCTTGCCTGTCCCATTGTCTGTCTTAGCCAGGTATGGAGTCGCCGTAATACTGAAAATGACCTTTCACAGCTGCAGCTACTTACTGGAATGGTTAGTACAACTTGAATTATTTTTCTTAAAGATGGGAACATTAGTGGATCCAACTCATCATACAAAGTATTCAGTGTGATGTTTTCTGCACCTACTTGTTTTCTTGACAAATAATTCTTGGCCACAAGTACTTCTTCACATTTCCATTCAATTTTATAATGTTCACATATTGCTTGTAAGTCAGATGACAGAAAATTCTTTGCCCGTGGATTACATGCTTGAATCCCTTTTAAAAGCTCTGGTTTAATACTAGAAAATCTGTTGTCCAGTTCGCATAACATTCTGTCTAAGCATGGGTAAAGCAGCTTCTGCGTTAGAGCACCTGTCGCAATAAGATCTTCTCTTTGGCCACATTGTGTTTGAACCATAAATTCGTCCATTCTTTTTTGTTTTCTCCTTGGGGTGTCCGCTTCTGGAATGGGTATATTGTTGTCAAGAAGCAAAGCTGCTGCCTTGTCATATATTTCTTTTGATTTTTCCGGCGTTCTCATATTTTTTAAAGTATTGTACACCGCCTCTTTATGATCAACTGCCGTTGGTAAATCCAGATCTTCTTTTTGAAGTAATTTGTGGAAACCTTCGCTTGTAGAAAGTAAAGACTGAAACATAAAAAGGCAAAAAACTGTAGATATCTTTTTCAAACTAATTAGTAAACCAGTGGCAACAGGTGATCTAATTTCTGATAGACACTGAATAATTGGAGTGTAATTCAAAATCACTGCATTGACAGAGCGAATCTGACATGCCCAGCGTGTGTCTGAAATCTGTGCAAGGTGACTTTCACTTAACCCTAAACCTCTCTGAACATCACAAAATTTATTGTGATTCACAAGAGATGTAGTAAAGAAGACATATAATGTTTCTAAGGTTGCAAAGAAATCACTTGCTTCCTGTACCGCCTTGCAGGTGTAACAAAGGACAAGATTTAGCTCATGGGCATAGCAATGCACGTATATGGCTTCAGGATGATTTTCTTTAAATTTAGTTTGTACACCACCACTGTCTCCACTCATAACAGCTGCTCCGTCATAGGTCTGAGCAACACAGAGGATTTTGTCTAATCCCTGTTCTCTTAGACTTGTCTCTATGGAATCTGTGATAGTTTTAGCATCAAATTCTCGTAGCTCTTTAAATCCTAGAAAATGTTCAGTAACTGTACTACTTTCAGGCGTGACAGACCTTACACAGAGAGCCAACAGTTTCCTACGACCATCCCTGGCCTCATCTGCCATAATTGAATACATCCCAGATTTATTAACATCAGAAACTATCCTAGTGATCACTTCTTCTGCACAGCACTCAATGATCTCATTCTGGGATGACGGCGATACATATGTAGCATTACTTGGTGGATTGTAGTTTTGTAAGAAAGGATCAAATTTTTTAAATAAATTTAAACATTCCAAAAAGTTTCCTCTATTTAGGCTGCCTTCGCTCTCATCATTGCCACGAAGAGGTATTGCATTACGTCCAAAGAATTGAACAATGTTGACAAGTCTTGACATATATTCCCGCCTCTCTCTTATTTGATTTTCAGTGGCACTATGAAGCTGATCCACAATACTGCCATGCTTTTCTAAATTTTTGAACTCAAGCCAACCCTGTGTACTGGACATATGTGCTGATGACTTCTCATGTTCTTTAAAGGAATCCAAGGCTCGTTTCCAGTTCTTGAAGCCACCAGAGCTAAATAAAGCATCCTTATTGCACCGTGTTTGAGAACGCCCAAAGTGCCTACATGGAAAACAAAATGCAGCATTTCCCTGAACAGAGTATTCCACCCAGTTATGCTTTTCAAACCACTGGTACTGGAACGCTCTTTTACTTTGGCCATAATAGTCATATGGGTACGCTGCTAGTTTTGGCTGCTTAGGACCATCTTCTCGTTGTCCTAAATCTGAAATCATGACTGTGGAAGTGCATGGTTGTGCAAGACTTGAGGCCTCAGTGTCTTCTCTTTCTTCTGATTCGATGGCAGAGGTTGTGCTGTTGTGCTGTTGTACATTTTCTCCTCTTTCTGCTTTGGACTGGTTCCTTCGGGCTGTGTCTTTATCCATGAAAAACCTTCTAATATCCATTGTCACTAGCTTGTTCCACTGTTAGAACAAGTAAATAAAATAAAAAATGCAAACAATAATAAGAACAAATAATAGAGTAATATGCAGGCTGCTTATTATCGGTAATCCTGCCTCCCACTGATTAACCTTTTGTTTCCACCTTCCAAAGGTGGGCTCCATTTACCCACATCACAGCAGTGTGGGTGGCTTCCCTTCCAGCGTCAGAGGTTCGCTGTAGCCTGCCAATTGCAGGCAGCTTCTCAGACGCTGGGTGCCTGAGCCTGCCTATTGGCTGCAGCAAGGTCGGCCTTAGGTCATATGGTGCCATGTGCAAGATTTTATCTTCTATTGATTCGCATATAAGTCGAGGGGGTAAATTTTCAGCCCAAAAACTCGGGCTGAAAAACTCTGCTTATACACGAGTATATATGGTACGTAGTGCCCGAATATTACTGTCCATTACTGAATAAAAACCACTACACAGAGACCACTATTACATCACCACTGACCACACTGACCATATAACATTAATACCACCTCTACACAGAGACCACTATTACATCACCACTGACCATACTGGCCATATAACATTAATACCACCTCTACACAGAGACCACTATTACATCACCACTGACCATACTGGACCATATAACATTAATACCACCTCTACACAGAGACCACTATTACATCACCACTGACCACACTGACCATATAACATTAATACCACCTCTACACAGAGACCACTATTACATCACCACTGACCATACTGGCCATATAATATTAAAACGACCTCTACACAGACATTTATAAGTGATTACAATGCAGGTACCTCCAGTGATTACAGAGGACGTTGTTGGGTCCAGGAAGCGTGTCTGTGGTAGGTCCGGTGAGTGGCAGCGGGACCAAGGAGCGGCAGCTGCAAGGGTGGAATTCAAATTTTTAACAGGTTCCCTAGGTTCAGTAAAATATTTACGACCGTCTGTCAACTCGTGTCCTCCCCTTATCTTCTCATGGAGTGTAAGGACCCTGTTACACGTAGCGACGCTACAGCGATCCCGACAGCAACCTCCGTCGCCCGGGATCGCTGTAGCGTCGCGCTCGGCATTGCTGCGGAGATGTCAAACACATCTCCGCAGCGCCGAGCTGCGCCCAGGTGGTCACTCCCGATCGTGCGGCCTCCCACTGGGCGGCAGGCCACGAATGGCGCTCGTCGTTGCACTGAGCTGGGAGCCCCCCTCTTCCTAACTGGCAGCCAGCCCAGAGCACAACAATTAATTCTCCAGAGTCTGACTCTGCTGACCTGGCTGCAGGACTTGCACGGTCGTGACGTCATCGGTCACGTGCAGCCAGGTCATGTGAGTGGCACTGGGCGGGACTCCAGCGGCGACGGCTGTGAGCTACGGTACTGTGTGCCGGTGTGAGAGCCGTGCCGCGCACAGCGAGAGAGAGCAGACACGTCGGGTATGTCTGCACTTACTCCTCTGCCCTGACAGCGCGATTCAGGGATCTATGCAGGGGTGGCGACGGCTGAGCAGACACGCTGACGCCGGGTGAAGACATGTATTCATGTATTCTAACATGTATTCTAACATGCAGTGAGCATCACCAGTCCACTATAGCGCCGCACGAACAGCTGTACCCTCACCCATACATAGGTACAAGTTAAATTTAAAAAACAGTTGGAATACATTTTGGGCCTACATGGCTAGTAGCAACCCATGCTCATGTTTAAAAACTCTTGTTTTTTAGTGGAACAAACAGGATGTATATCCTACCTCGTTAATGGATCATGGATGGATGATCATGGGTCCTGTCTCAGTCAGCGGCTGCGCCAATCATGGGGTGACAGCCTTGATGCCCGTGGCCGCCCGACGCCCGCAGTCATTGGGGTGCGCTGACGACACAACGATGTGGAACGACCAATGGCTTCAAAAAGCTGCAGCTTAGATTGATGATGTTAACTAACTGTAAAAAAGTGATCAGAGACAGAGAGATCATCATTCATTGTCCCAGATACTATAAACTCAGTCTGAGCTGAATGAAGCAAGTTCAGACTGCAAACTGTAGGCGGCGCTGAGTGCATTCCACTGTGCGCTATTGCACCGTTCCATTAGTGTAGCATTGCTTATGGATCCACTAATTGCAGTGGAATGCTGTGACGTTTACTGCGTCAGTCAACTCAATGTATTTCACAATTTAGCATTCACATGCTGCACTTTTTACTGATCTGCTTTTGGGCTCAAAAGCCGATTCATAAAACAAATAGACATGTCAATTATTTGGCATTATTTCGTCTGCACTTTTTTCTCACCTCCCCGCGTTCCCCCGATGACCACCAGTGATGTCCCCCCATACTGAGCCCACAAGACCTGTGGAGGACCTGCCACTGCACCATGTGACCAAGTAACATCATTCGTAATCGGTAACATGCGCAGGCAGCAGGGTCGAGACAGCGATGCCGCGGACTCCACAGATGTGAGGACACCACTGGAGATCATCGGGGGACTGTGGGAAGGTGAATTAGGCTAAGTTCACACATTATTGCTGCGTTGTCAGGATACGTTTTTGTGCATAATCTGCATCAAGGACGGAACCTCACAGAACGCAGCAATAAGGTGAGTGTGAATAGCCTGCACTTTCTTCCTGCGCATTACTCACCTCGCCGTGCTCCATTGGTGACTGCCAGCGGTGTCTTCAGAGTCCCCGCCAGGCCCGCAGCAAGCTCGGCATCCAGGATCCCGCAGCACCATGTGACCGGGTGTCGGGTGATGTTGCCTGGTCACATGGTGCTGTTTAAGGTTCTACGGTGTCGCCAACATAAGCAATCACCCGGGGAGCGCGCGAGGTGAGTAAAAACTGCTGGAGGTGCGTTGAGTACAAGCATTCCTTTTGTGGATGCACTTTGCTGTGCAAAGCGCATCTGCAAAATTATGGACAATGGGAACGCATTTCAGCAAAAACGTTATGGCATTGCATTTCAAAGCATTTACGCAGTGCTAAATAGCGCTGCAAAAACGCCAAGATACGATACGTGTGAACGTAGCGTAAAAAATGCAGCAGCATTCACACAAACATCGCTGCGCTTTGAGAGGATCCTGCGGTTTCTGCACCAAAAACGCATCCTCATAAAAGGCATCAAAAATGTTGTGTGTGAATAGAAAACAGTGACTCACTGCTGTGAGTGCACTTTGGCTGGGGTCAGATTAGGGATAGGACCCACGTTTCCAGGCAGCGCTGAAACCGGAAACCATACACGTGAACGGTAATGGAGCCCCATAGAGACCCAACCCAGTGTTTACTTTGGTAACAACCGCCAACAGAGCTTTTCAGCATTGCATAGGAAAACACTGCATGATGTGGGTGTAACTAAGAACACAGCGGGTCTCTATGGGGCTCCATTTCAGGCAGCGATTGCCGTTAACGCTGTCCGGTTTCAGCGCTGCATGGAAATGTGAGTCCTATCCCTAATCTGACTCTAGCCTTTCACTTCTTTTGTCTTAGGCTGCATAATTATTGACGGTCTTTAGTCACAGTGTTTCGGACACAGTGTGTAACTACTGCCTCCAAAACGCTGCGTTGTACAGTATTAGCATAGTGGATGAGATTTCTAGAAACTCCATCCTCACTAGGCTTAAGTTGACCCGCATGCAGCGTTCTTTTACCTGTGGTGCGGGTTGCGGCTGGCATTCCGATCCTCCGCAGCATGTTCATTTCATGCTGCGGAGTCGGAAGCGGCTCTCATCAGGTGTGCGGAGGAAAAAGCCGCTCTGCACCCACCGGCCATGGGTGGCCGGGTTCACTCAGTTCCAGAGGAGCTGCGTCCAACACGCAGCTCCTCCGGACTGTCAACACATACCGTATAAGGCCCCTTTCACATCAGTGTTTTACGCTGATCGCGGCGAAAAAAAAACCTTCTGCCGTGATTACTGCGTAATGGACGCACTTGCGGCAAGCCCCATACAATGTCTATGGGGGCTTGCAGCAGGTGTGGCAAGTGCGGCATCGGCACTTGCGGCTGCGAAAAACTGCAGCACACCGCGTTTTTTTCGCGGCCGCACCTACCGCAAGTGCCGAAACCGCACTTGCTGCACACTTACCGCAAGCCCCCATAGACATTGTATGGAGCTTGCCGCAAGTGAACCGCAAGTGTGGCTGTTGGCCCTTTCACATCAGCGTTTTTTGAAATTTGCGGCAGATGCGGTGAAAAAAACGCATCTGCCGTGATTACTGCGTAATGGACGCACTTGCGGCAAGCCCCATACAATGTCTATGGGGGCTTGCAGCAGGTGTGGCAAGTGCGGCATCGGCACTTGCAACTGCGAAAAACTGCAGCACACCGCGTTTTTTTCGCGGCCGCACCTACCGCAAGTGCCGAAACCGCACTTGCTGCACACTTACCGCAAGCCCCCATAGACATTGTATGGAGCTTGCCGCAAGTGAACCGCAAGTGTGTCTGTTGGCCCTTTCACATCAGCGTTTTTTGAAATTTGCGGCAGATGCGGTGAAAAAAACGCATCTGCCGCAAAACCGATGCACTTGCGGCGCGGTTGCGGTAAACGCCATGCAAAGTATAGGCGTACTTGCGTCAGGTGAGGCAAGTGCGGTTTTGCACTTGCGGCAGGTGCGGCAGCGAAAAAAAACGCGGCTGACCGCGGTTTTTTTCGCTGACGCACCTGCCGCAAGTGCAAAACCGCACTTGCCGCACCTGACGCAAGTACGCCTATACTTTGCATGGCGTTTACCGCAACCGCGCCGCAAGTGCATCGGTTTTATGCGGCAATTGCGGCAGATGCGGTTTTTTCACCGTATCTGCCGCAAATTTCAAAAAACGCTGATGTGAAAGGGCCCTTATGCGGTAATTGCGGCAGTTGCAGTTTTTCAACGAAACTGCCGTGATCAGCGAAAACCCCTGATGTGAAAGGGGCCTTACGTACGTAGTACCATATAATACTACAGAGGCAAAGGGCAGGGGTGGGCTGTGGGCACAATACTGCTAAATAACCATAATGGTGTCAAGACAGTCTAGGGCAGGGTGGGCACTGGGCAGGGTGGAAGAGGGTATCTTTTATTATTCTGATATTTACAACCCACCGTATGTGTGTGTGCTCACTGTGCTGCTGTCTCCTCCTGTCTGTGTAATCACACAGCGAGCTGTGCTCCGTCCAGCTCGTTCTGCCTGGCTGCAGCCTGTAATATAGGGCTGGGCACAGTGGGCAGTGGGAGCCGGTGACCGTTATGGCGGCTCAGCCTACGTTTGTGTACGTGGCAAGCACAGGAAGGGGATCGGCTTGGGAGGCGCCTCTTCACTGAGGAACGCTAAATGAGGAAGAGGAAGTGAAGAGGCGCCTCTTCTATGCGTTCCACCGGCCGGATATGACGACCCGGCCGGATATGACGCGACGCCACCGGATATGACGGGCACGATGCGGGGACTCGCGCCGGCCGGCTTTTGATTAACGCCGGTAAGAAGCAATACCGGTGCGGCGGTGTGCGGTGCTGTGATGCGGGTGGGCAGTGGTGGGCTGACGCCGGCGAGATTCGGGGCTCTATGCATAAGAATCGGGGCTGCAGCCCCGATTCTTAATGCATAGCGACGTCCACACGAGGCTCTACCAGGCTCCTTCTCTCTGTTCCTTCTAGTATTCTAGGAGGGCTTCTCCACCTGTAGTCAGTGGCTTCAGCTGCTGTCTAGGGCCCGGGTTCCACCGTCCCTCTCTGTCCTGTCACACTCCTGGTGGCATCAGCGTCGGACGGGCTTTCTCTCCCCTCTGGCTCACACTGGCTCAGTACGGATTCTGCGCTCCTAGCCTTGCACTCACAGAAGTGTGATTCTCCTTCAGTCTTTACAGCTCGGCACCTTGAGCCTACTTCTGGGTCTTTGCATCTCGGCTCACTCCGGCCTACTAACTTCCTTCACTCCTCCCCCTCACTATATACTGTCAGTCACCTGACCTCTGGTGTGCCCAACCCACTCCTCTGATCCACCACCCCTCAATCTCATAGAGTTCTAATCTCAGGGCTGGATGTTAACTCCTTCTACACGTGGGTTGTGTGGGCTGTGAGAGTGTTGGTGTGCAACAATGTCCTACCTGCCTGGCTGCAGTTCCCTTTGTGGCCTCCTGGACGCAGGGGCGCCACATTTATTTCTGTAAATGTTGATGATTATGTCTACAGCCAATGAAAACCCAAAGGTCATTATCTCAGAATATGTAAGTAGGGAGGATGAATGGTTAAAAATTGCCCTGCTGTATTCCACGAGACATCAAATGGTGAATATAAAATTTATTTATTAGTCAATGTGTTTCAGGGCTCCCAGAAACTCCCTGAAACATGGCAATATGATATTGATTTGTGGTGGGGAAGGAGCAAAGGAGCCCTGAAATGTGTTGACTAATAAATCAATATTATATTCACCCCTTGATGTCTTGTGGAGCCCCTGCGGTTCAGTCGTCACTATGGTACTGCACCTTTCTAATAGGTGTGGCATCATGCTTGAAGGTAAGGGAAAGCTTTACTGAGACCACCAACACACACCCAACACTATCCATACTCCAGGCCAGGGAGATGCTGGGCAGAAGAGAGTCACTGATAGAGTAGTCCCCATCTACTGGCTGGAGGGAAGAGTTAGGTTAGGGGTGGGGAGTTAGTGAGTAAGAGAAAAAGCAACAACATGGCAAAGAGAAGGAGTAAGTTCTAGGAGAAGTCGGGAGCTGGGCAGAGAGTGGGACTATGCTCCGTTCAGCTGCGAATCTCCAGTCCCGAGGACCCGAATCTACAGCCGACCATGCAGGCCGGGTAGAGGAACTAGATGCACTGGGGTACCAGCCCCAATTCGGCCTGCATATCTTTAGCACTAGCCGAGAAACTGGAGGTCATTGGGCTTTTAAGTACAGTGGCTACCACCGTGGACTCTCCCAGGGTGAAGGAACTGTAGAAGGTCAAGAGGACTTTCAGGGCAGTCACTCGCAGAGCCCGCAGTCACCTGCCTTTGGGACTTGTAACCACAAAGACACTAGGAAGGAAAGGAGACGTAAAGTGTCAGACAGAAAAGGGCAGCAAGGAAGGCCATATTCCCTGTGTCTCAGCAGAGTGGACCCGGACTACTAGCGAGCTGGCCAGGCTACAATCTTGATGAATACAGTACCCCCAGCTGGGTTGTGTCTGTAATGAACTGCAAGTAAAGGTGACCGGTAAGAACTACAAGAACCTTGTGTCTGCTACTCCTTCCTGTTCCTTCACCTACTACAACCACTATCATCATCAACACTTCTCCACCTTTACACTCCAGAGGCCCGCTCCATCTGAGGGGAGTGCTCCCACTAGCTGCCACACCACCTATCCCCTGGGGACTATCATATGTAGCACTGGTCATCCTTGACCAGAAACCTCAGATGGCGTGACGACAAAAACTTTTCCCCTTTAAATAATTCCCCTTTAACATGTCCGATATGGGCCACGACCTCCACGACATGTCCGGTATGGGCCACAACCTTTAAATAATTCCCCTTTAACATGTCCGGTATGGGCCACGAGCTTCCACAGTGACATCCATCAGACTGATCCCAAAAGGTTGTCTTCCCTGGCCCGGCGACCGTGACATTTTGGTGTCATAAACTGGATCCAGAACCTTGTTAAACTGGGTCATGTGTGCCAAAGATTGTGTGTAATTGAACTGTTTTCAATGGCAGCCACCATACTACAGAAGCATTTGCTGGGCTAGGGGAGTGTTGTGTCCTCCCATCATGAGAAGAGCCAGCAAGCAGCATCAAAAGTTATGAAAAACCACTCACTATTGACTACGACCTGAAGCGGTGTGTCAGTCAGTTAGGATGCACCAACACCTGCACCAGCCCCTGTAATGCCAGTGGGGGAGAGAACCAGCTCCATCCCTAAAAAGGTGGGGGCTGTAAACAGAGAGACAGAGAGTGGCGCATGTGAGCAGCAAGAGAGCAGCTTGGTCGAGGAAACCTGCACGTGTAACCAGGGCCACGCCATGGAAGACTAAGGAGATGGACAGGTGGTGCCCGAGGTTCAGGAGGCAGCTGCACCCAGGAGTTTCAGGATGGGACGAGGCTCCTTCCGACCGCTCTCACCAGCACCTAACCCCTTGTCACCCAAGATGAAGGAGATGGAGCGACAGTTCATGAGGCTTTAGGCCCCCCAATTTGCAGAATGGCAGCAGAAGAGGGGAGCAGCGCGAGCACCAGCAACACGAATGCCCAGCTTGGAGGTCATCACAGAGCAGACGGAACCGATGCTGACAAGTGACGGTACTGTGGACAGCCCGACCATTACCCTAGACCTGGTGTGTCCCTTTGACAGTCCACTGGAGGTCTTCCATCACCCCTGGCAGGTGCCATACCAAGTCGGGGTAGACTAAGAGGGGGGTCGCCCCCGATGGACAGACTTCCGGCGCCTCTAGAACCTGCGCGGAGAGGAGCCAGAGAAGTCAAGGCAGAGGTGATCTATTTCCACTGGGCATGCCCTGAAAACAATCTTATGGGGTTCCCCAGTGAATCATCTGCTGAGCCCTTGGAACCTGGCCAAGGTTGCATCCTGGGGGTACCTAGAGCAAAGACAGAGATCATATCAGCAGAGACCTTTTACCGGTAATAGCAGGCTACACCACAGGCCACCACAGTGGCTGAGGAGGAGGTGCGCCGAGCCAGCTACCACGCTAAGAAATCCAATGCGCTTAAACAAAAGAAGGAGGTGGGGAGACAAGCTGACTCACTGTAGCCGGGTCTTCATGTCTCGGGCGTTGCTTCTCCCATCACGGTTCCGCGCCTGAGGCTGTGGGGCCCAGTGGTCCAGATCAAAAAGGGTTTGTTGAACGGATAGGGGTTAATTCTTACTTGTCGTGACGCCACCTGCGGGAATCCAGTGGTTTCACCGGCGCTGCTTGGGCCTCCGGGGGATGGACGGCAGCAAGATGGGACGCTCCCCACAGGATGAGCGGGAGTCTCCGAGGCCAGGAGCTGTCCTTGGTGTAATTTGTCAGCTTTGTAGTGCTGTGTGCTAGATCCAGGAATAATGCGCGGACACACACAAAGTCTTTTAGGTACCTTTACTGGTGGCAACAGGTACACTCGGACCGGGTGATGAGGTTGACACTCCTGGGGTTTCCACAGCAAGCAGTGTGTAGGCTTCCTCCTCTATTGTTCTGGTGGGGTCGGGTGGATGTTGAATCCTGCCGGACCAGGTCGTACGTTCGGTGGAACGTGATTCACCTGGGTTAACTGCACTGAGGGCACTATTAAAGGGATTAAGCTATATATATCCTCTTCCCTGGGCTCTCATCCGCGGGTGCTTCAGGTGTACAGGGGGCTAGACTCCCTGCTTGTGGTGCTGGTTTCTCTGTGGTTTACGTGGTAGTTCCCACAGCTCGGTTCCAGTAACCGGATTGTTAGGGAGAGTTAGGATAACTCTTCTGTCCCTGAGAGGTGCTTTTCTCCTGTCCTATGACCCCAGTTGCAAAGGTCTCTCACTTGCTGGGTGTGCTGGTTTGGGCCCAGTATAGCTCCAGTACCAGTGACTGCACACTTCCTGCAGTTCTCCTAGCTTCTGCACACTCTGGTGTTCCTCCCTCCAGGACCCGTATTTATAGGGGGAACTGGCTTAAGGTAACCAGTGGAGCTCCCCCTAGAGGCCTGGGGTGAAACAGGGTGTTAAAGGTGTTGTTAGTGGTGAGTGCTGCTTGCTGTGTACATTCCATTTGTGTACCAAGAGTTCTGTGGTGCCCCAACCAGGGTGGCAGGGTGCCACACAGCCAAGAGAGAACCCAAGGTCAGCTTTAACATTCACAAGGGGTTTGGGTTTATTAACGAACCCAGACTAATTAACGAGGTGTTTGTGAACCGGTAAGATGTGGAGAGTCACCTTCCCCATGGAGCTATGTGTTGAGACTTATACTCGGGTGATCTGGTGGAATAGACACGGCACTTCGGGCAGAGGAGGTAGTACGCCCTTGAAGTCATCAAGGTCCCGTCAATAGTAAAGACCCTGCCTGAAGCCCCGGCCGCAGTGACAATCGCGTGCCCTGATGTTGAAAGAGGGACAACGGCCATCCTGAGAGTGGCTGCCGCCTACCCCTTTGGCGGAGGAAGCTCCAACTCCCCACTGACACTGACCAGGCTATGGAAGGGGGGAATCGTTCCTTTCACGGAGGAACGTAGGGGGATCCCACCCATGCCAGGACTGAAGGAGGACCGATCTGCGAGGGCCTCATATTGTACAGTAAATGTGGGATGCCTGGTCACCCATATTTTTCCCAGCCATGGGAGAGGCTAGAGAATAAATGAAAATTATTGCAAAAGTTGCACCGTTGTGCTAGTTATAATGTGAATTAATGTTGATTGTGTGATGTTCAGACAATGTAACTAAGATCTTTTACGGTTATTAAAAGAATTTAGCTGGCCCAGCTATGGCCAGTTAGGATAAGGTATACAGTAGGGATGGGCGAATCTACTCGCTAGGACTCGTTACTCGGCGAGTAGTAAGGGACTCGCAGGACTCGGTAGTCTGCGAGTTTCCCAGTGATTACTCGCACGAGTCCAATGCAAATCAATATCAATCCTAGTTTTGTCAGAAACGCTGACAAAACTAGGATTGCCATTGTTTGCATTAGACTCGGCTACTGTGCCAGTGATAGCAGGGAAACTCGCAAATAACTGCTGTTTCTTTGCGAGCCGAGTCCAGCTGTCTTCTCTGTGCAGCTCCAGGGTCCTAGAGCCCGCCTGCTCACAGAGATGATGTAGCAGTGCTGAGATTGTTCTCAGTCTGCTCATTCCCTGTGCATAGACATCTATATTTATGCACAGGGGATGTAGCAGAGAGGACATCGCGTTTTGGACTACGTCGGACAGAAGAGGATTTTTTTAATTAAAGATGAAGTCCCTAATGGCTTTTTTTTTTATTTCAAATAAAAAATTTTCTCTGTGTTGTGTTTTTTTAACCCTTTATTGGAGATTCTTAGTGGCTGGGTCAAACGTGGCCTGACATTAAGAATCTCGGGCTTAATACCAGCTTGTATAACAAAGCTGGTATTAACCCCTTTATTACCCAGCGTGCCACTGCCACCAGGGCCGCTGGAAGAGCGGGGTTCAGCGCCAGAGGATGGCGCTTCAATGAACGCGCCATCTTCTGGGGCGGCTGCGGGCTGCAATTTGCAGCGGGGGGTGCCCAGAAAGCTTGGGCATCCCTGCGCTGTGGATTCCAGCCCCCAGCTGCTTAGCTGTACCTGGCTAGACATAGAAATTGCGCGGAGCCCCACGCATTTTTTTTATTATTTAATGAATTTCAGAGTCAGAGTCTCAGAGTCAGAGTCTCAGAGTCGGAGTCTCCTCAGAGTCGGAGTCTCCTCGGAGTCGGAGTCGCCTCGGAGTCGGAGTCGCCTCGGAGTCGGAGTCGCCTCGGAGTCGTCTCGGAGTCGGAGTCGGAGTCGTCTCGGAGTCGGAGTCGTCTCGGAGTCGGAGTCGGAGTCGTCTCGGAGTCGGAGTCGTCTCGGAGTCGGAGTCGTCTCGGAGTCGTCTCGGAGTCGGAGTCGTCTCGGAGTCGTCTCGGAGTCGGAGTCGTCTCGGAGTCGGAGTCGTCTCGGAGTCGGAGTCGTCTCGGAGTCGGAGTCGGAGTCGTCTCGGAGTCGTCTCGGAGTCGGAGTCGTCTCGGAGTCGAGTCAGAGTCGGAGTCGGAGTCGTCTCGGAGTCGGAGTCAAAAAAATGCGTGGGGCTCCGCGCAATTTCTATGTCTAGCCAGGTACAGCTAAGCAGCTTGGGGCTGGAATCCGCAGCGCAGGGATGCCCAAGCTTTCTGGGCACCCCCCGCTGCAAATTGCAGCCCGCAGCCGCCCCAGAAGATGGCGCGTTCATTGAAGCGCCATCCTCTGGCGCTGAACCCCGCTCTTCCAGCGGCCCTGGTGGCAGTGGCACGCTGGGTAATAGAGGTTAGGGCCAGCTTTGTATTATCAGCTGGCCCTAAGCCCGAAATTTATGGCGGTCACGCCAATATTAGACATGACCGCCATGAATTTCTATTAAATTGTTTTAAGAAAAACACAACACAGAGACATTTTTTTATTAGAAATAAAAAAAAAGCCATTAGAGACTCCATCTTTAATTAAAAAAATCCTCCTCCGTCCGACGCAGTCCAAAACGCGATGTCCTCTCTGCTCATCCCTGTGCATAGATATTGATGTTTATGCACAGGGAATGAGCAGACTGAGAACAATCTCAGCTCTGCTACATCAGGCAGCAGGCGGGCTCTAGGACCCTGGAGCTGCACAGAGAAGACAGGACTCTTATCTGTGCGAGTTTCCGAGCCAGCGATTACAGTTGCAAAGTAAACGAGTCCAATGCAAATAAATGACAAAACTAGGATTGCTTCAGGCTGAAGCTTCCGAGACACATCTGCGATTTGTAAATCTCACACTACTCGCTATTACTCGCTTCCCCATTCATTAACATTGGACTCGCTAGACTCGCAACGAGTAGCGAGTCCTGTGCTCGGACTCGCTAGAGTCAAGCGATTCCGAGTAATTTAGGATTCGCCCATCACTAGTATACAGTATATATCTGTAAGTTAGTAAGCAGTCCAGTTAGGCCTTAGATAGTTAAGTATAGAATGTTCATGTTTACAAACTTGCCAGCTAGGTTTTGATGATAACCTGATAATGGACAACTGGGCCACAGGACTATGTGGTAGCCAGAACTCTACCTTGTATATAGTTAGGCCTCCTAAGGTGCCTTTCTTGTTGGTTTTCAGACCAGGACTTTAAAGTGCACTTCTGGAATCAGCTGCAGTTTACTAAATCCAGTTGCACTTTGAAAAGATATATACCAGGGGTGGGGAACTCCAGTCCTCGAGGGCCGCAAACAGTGCAGGTTTTCACGATTTCCTTAGTATTGCACAGGGATTGGAATCATCACCAGTGCAAGTGATTATGTTATCACCTGTGCAATACTAAGGAAATCCTGAAAACCTGCACTGTTTGCGGCCCTCGAGGACTGGAGTTCCCCACCCCTGATATATACACTTAAGCTAGACTTCAAAAACCGTCGGCGTGGCCGAAGAGGAAGATCAAATATGGTCTTTGTCCTGTAGCCATGCCCAGGGACGAAGTTGAAAGGTTGTTTGGGGCGGTAACCCACCAATTGTACTACAAATGATGTGACGTGACGCACTGCACTGGCCTCATTGCAGAAATTGCTAAATGTTTGCATTTAAAATGCTGTGACGTGAAGCACTGCACTGGGGTCCTTGCAAAAGGATGTTGAATGTTTTTGTATTTTTTTGTATTTTTATATTTTTTTATATATTTGTAACGATCAAGTCATGTACCTTCCATGAAGGAAAGAAGTTGTATGTTATTATGCAAAGAAAAATTTTTTGGATGTGTTACTTGTCACCTCTGTATCTTTTCTTACAGCCCACAAACGTGCTGTGTTTAACAAGGGGGAATGTGGTGCCCCTTTGGTTCGGTCACCACTATGGTACTGCACCTATCTAATAGGTGTGGCATCACGCTTGCAGGTAAGAAGGTAAAGCTTTGCTGAGACACCAACCAACACACACCCAACACTATGCAAACTCCAGGCCGATGAGATGCTGGGCGGAAGAGACTCACTGATAGAGCAGTCCCCATCTACTGTCTGGAGGGAGGAGTTCGGTTGGGGTGGGGAGTTAGTGAGTAAGAAAAGAGCAACAACATCCATGTTAAGTAGCTACTACTGTGAACACTCCCAGGGAGAAGGAACTGTAGAGGGTGAAGAGTACTGGCAAGGCAGTTGCTCGCAGGACCCGTAGTCGCCTGCCTTTGGGACTTGTAACCACAAAGACACTAGGAAGGAAAGGAGAGAAGTGAGGTGTCAGACAGAAAAGGGCAGCAAGGAAGGCCATATTCCCTGTGTTTCAGCAGAGTGGATCCGGATTACTTGTGAGCTGGCCAGGCTGCAATCTTGGTGAATACAGTACCCTCGGCTGGGTTGTGTCTGTATTGGACTACAAGTAAAGGTGACAGGTAAGAACTGCAAGAACCTTGTGTCTGTGTACTCCTTCCTGTACCCTCACCTACTACAACCACCATCATCAACACTTCACCACCTTTACACCCCAGGGGTCTGCTCCATCTGAGTCTGAGGGGAGTGCTCCCATTAGCTTCCACACCACCTATCCCCTAGGGACTATCATATGCAACACTGGGCATTCCTGATCAGAAACCTCAGTTGGCGTCACAACAAAAACTTTTCCCCTTTAAATAATTCTCCATTAACATGTCCGGTATGGTCCACAACCTCCAGGACTGCCACCTTGACATCCATCGGACTGATCCCGGGTGGTCGAGTACCTCAGCCCGGTGATCGCTACAGTCTCAAGGAACATGGTGGCGTGGTTTTTAACCCTTCATCCTCCCTACTGTATATGCACCACGCTGGAGACTGCAGCAGCCGTGATCTGCTTTTATGGTGGTTGTGACTCTCACAACCACATAAGGTGAAGCCTCTGATACCTATGTAGGTAATATTTTATTATATTTATTTACATTTTTAATGAACGCCTCCCTTTACAGTCTGTAACCCCTTTTTGAAAGATCATGCCTTACTGTACAGTCTGCATCCCCCTGTTAAAAACCACCTTCCCTCCCTCATTTATAGTTCTCACCCCATTTTTAAGACTCACACCCTTTTTTTCAGTACACATTCTCTATTTTTAAGATCACACCTATGGCATAGTGCATACCCCTTTTGATAAGATCACACCCCTCTGCAGGGCACACTCCCTTTTTTAAAGAGAACATCCCCTTCAAATTCCACACCCCTCTTTTCTAAAGATCATGGCTCCATTACAGTGAGCACCCTCTTTTTTGAACATTATGACCCCACTACAATTCACACCCTTTAAGTTCATACCTCCTTTACAAACCACACCCCCTTTTTAAAAAAGTACACCCCTCATATAGTTTACACCCCTATTTTAAACACCAGACTCTTTTTTTGAACACCATGCCCCTTCTACAGTCCAAACTCCCTTTATTAAATATCAGACTTCTTCTACAAAACCACACCCTTTTTTTAAAGATAGTATCCAATTTATAGTCCTGTTGGAATATGCTTAGTGCAACAACTCCATTCCTGTACATGTAAGTGTTCTATTGCTAGGTTTGTGTATTGTCTATAACGTTAGATTTAAAAAAAAAACACTCCCAGAGGCTCACACACAGGAAAGACAATGTGATTGTACCCAGTTTCCTATGACTGTGCATGAGAGGAGAAGCAGCCTGCTGATGCTGCACAGAGACACTTAGGCTTTGTGGAATCAGGAATATACATATCTTATCATATTTGTACCTCTTTATTGCTAATTAATTGCTCTGTTTTGTTGTCACCACACTTTAAAAGTATCCTGAATGATCTGCTGCCAACAGGTTATAGGTCCAGCGTGACACAGAACCTCAGGAGTGATACAGAGCACAGAGTGACAAAGAAGAATAATACTGCAACAAAAGCCCAAACAAAAAGCAGCACAGAGCAACAGACAAGATGTCCACAAGCAGGGATCACTGCAAGTTCTCAGTGTAAAGTCTCACCAATCAGAATTATCAATCCTGGAAATTCAAGGTGAAGATGCTGCTGATAAGAGAAGGTATGTGGAAATATGTGCAGGAACAAGTGCCTCATCCATTACTAGATGATTTGCTAGAGAAGGATGCATGAAAGTGCATGAAAGATCAAATCTCAGCAATAAGATAGTGCCACTTAGGGCACGAAACGAGCCGTCGTACGGCACCCCTCCACATCCATCCCTCCCTTGCAATGTATGGAATCCCAAATGGAACCCTGAAAAAGGAATAAAATCCTGAGAAACACCACATGGGTGAGTGCCCTTTATTTTCTGGACTGATTTTATTGAGCATTGACTAGAGTGAGCAAACCCAGGTGTATAACCACCTCATATAAACAACTGGTATATGGGAAAACTCCCAAAAAAATCCCAGTAGTACCCGGCATCTGCGAAGTGTGCCATTTATTTTAACATCACACCCCCTCTACAGTCCAGATCACCTTTTTTAAAGATCACACCCCATTACAAATCACACCTTCTTTACAAACCACACCCCTTTTTTAAAAACGAAACCCCCTATTTAGTCTACACCCCTTTTTTTAAAGATTACGCCCCCTTTTCTCATCACAACTTTTGGAGAAAGGACATTAAAGGTGATAGAATAACTAGAGCAGGAGAGCAGGGAATCATCTTGATCGAGGCAGTAAGAGAAGAACATCTGGAATCAAAGCAAAGGCTCTAAAAAGGGGTGAGACACCTGCAGGTGGGGCACTAAGACAGGGGAAGACACCTGCTGCTGGGGCACTAGGAGGGGGGAAGACTCCTGCATATGGGGCACTAAGAGGGGGAAGACACCTACAGCAGGGGCTTTAAGAGGGTGAAGATACTTGCAGCTGGTGCATTAAGAGGGGGAAAGACACCTGCGGCTGGGGCACTAATAGGGAGGAAAACACCTGCAGCTGGGGCACTAATAGGGAGGAAAACATCTGCACCTGGGGCTTTAAGAGGGGGGGAAGACACCTGCAACTGGGGCTTTAAGTGGGGGGAAGACATCTGCAGCTGGGGCACTAAGAGGGGGGAAGACACCTGCAGCTGGGGCACTAAGAGGGGGGAAGACACCTGCAGCTGGGGCACTAAGAGGAGGGGAGACACCTGCAGCAGGGCTTTAAGAGGGGGAAGACACCTGCAGCTGAGGCACTAAGAGGGGGGAAGGCACCTGCAGCAGGGCTTTAAGAGGGGGAAGACACCTGCAGCTGAGGCACTAAGAGGGGGGAAGACACCTGCAGCAGGGCTTTAAGAGGGGGAAGATACCTGTAGCTGGGGCTTTAAGAGGGGGGAAGACACCTGCAGCTGGGGCACAAAAAGGGGGAAACGTGACAGAAACTTAGTAGAGAGGGGGCATCTTTGCAGAGACGCTATGGGAGGAGAACTATGAGAAGGGGCATTTGAAGCAAAAAACAAGGTGTTACATCAGTATGTAGAGAATATAAAAGTGGCACCTAGTAACCCAGCTGGGCTGAAAAACATTTCTGCCCCCTGAATGGCCAATTGTACCACCAGGTCTGAGTTTGATGAAGCGGCATTTTGACCGCATGCACAGATAACTTTTTGTTGGGTAGGGTAGGTTTTTGGAGAATGTTGCAGCACACAGGAGAGTATGTCAGTGTCCTATACTGGAAGGGGTCTCCTATCTCTAATTTTGGGATTGTACTGGCTCAATAATCACTTGTCACGAGAACCACTCTCCCAGTGTTATGTTCTGCGTGTCATGCACCGTCTGCTCTGACATGGGCGCACCGCTCCCGGCTGCGAACGGATTAAGTGCAGCCACTGGTAGAACACGATTATATTACAAGCTGTCATTTAGAGCTTGATGTAAATGATGTAAAGCAGCCAAATCCCAGTCCCTTTAGCCGGATTTTCTTTCATCTGTCAGAATTTGTGCTGAATAAGAAGGAAAAATAAAAAAAAAAATTGAGAATTGACCAGTGGAGAAGAGAAGAAATCAGCAGGTGATGGAGGGACATTCATTCATCCCGATTCCGAGCTACTGGGAGAATTGGGTCATTGTATTTATTAACCAATATAATACACTGAGTACATATCAGCGGAGAATTACACCTCAGCCTCATACAACTAAAACAAATTCCTATATCTTCAGGTTAGGACTACCTAACCCAGGGGAGGACACCCCTGCAGACCGGTCACCACTATAAGGCGCAGCAACCGGGATCGGTAAATTCAGTCACCCCAAACACACACTCAACACAATCCCGACCCCAAGACTAGGGACTCTATGCCCAGCAACGGGATGATGGGAGGAGACAAGTGGAGGGTGGGGACGTTAGGACAGGACACAGTCAGGGGAGGAAACAAAACCAGAAAACACCAAGTTCAGTTAGCCAGTCAGCCAAGTCAAGTCGAGGAGTCAAGTTCAGTCAGAAGGAGAGGCAAGAACTCCATCACACGGGACTGAAAGTACACAAACCCGGGGCGTCAGTGCTTTCAATAAGCACTCAGCTCCAGTAGCAGCTAACCCTGTGTGTGCTGCTACCGAGCAGAAGATACAATCTCCCATATGCTGTGTCCCGGTCAGGGGACACATCGAGGTCGCATCACCACAACATGATAGGTGTAAAGCAGGCAGGAGATTCCAAATGGAGGAGGCGGCGGTGATGAAGAAAGAATAATGCCGCCCAGCGGGGAGTGTGCTGCTGCATCGAGGAGGGGCAGAATGGAGCCTGGGCCCGCCTTTTCAGTCCTCAGCCTTAGGGACTTCTGTAAGTTATGAGTTATTTTTCTGCTGTTTTATAGGGCGGATTTAGCTCTGAGAGGGATAGATAGGAAGCAGCTAGGAAGGTGCAGGGACAGGTAGTGATAGTGTAGGGGCTTAGATCCAGGTGACAGGTTTCCTTTAAAGGGAACCTGTCAGCTCCTTTATGTATCCCCAGTTATCACTGTCTGTAGTAGTGTGGCACCCTGGCACCTTGTTGGGCACCACAGAAATCTTTAGGGCATGAATGGAGTTAACAGCAAAGCAATACTCACACAAAACACCACAACTCCTTAGGACACCTGGTTTCACCCCAAGCCTCTAGGGGGAGTTCCACTGGTCACTTTGAGCCAGTTTCCTCTATAAATAGGGTCTTGGAGGGAGAAACACCAGAGTGTGCGGTCACTTTAGAACTGTGAAGAGTGTGTGTGCATCCACCAGTTCTGGAGCCATACTAGGCCCGAACCAGCACAACTGCCAGTGAGGAGACCCTTGTAATTGGGGTAATAGGAAAGGAGAGCACCTCTCAGGGACATCAGAGTGATTCTAACTCTCTCCCTCATCCTCCGGTTACTGGAACCGAAGCTGTGAGAGCTACCCAGGCACCACAGAGGACCAGCACGTCTAACAGGAGGTTTAGCCACCTGTTCCACCTGAAGCACCTACCTACGAGAGCCCAGGGAAGAGTACTGATCCTGATTAACCCCTTTTACAGTGCCCTCAGGGCTGCTACCCAGGTGAAATCCGTTCCATCGAACATACTGTCCGGTCCGGCTGGATTCCACATCCACCCGACCTTAGCCTTAGGAGAAAGAGAAAGGAAGCCTACACTAACTGCTTGCTGTGAACCTCCAGGAGTGCTGACTTCACTATCCCGGTCCGAGTGTACCTGATTACCACCCAATAAAGGTACCTAAAAGAGACTTTGTGTGGTTGTGCGTTACTCCTGGACTTGGCGCGCAGCACCCCGCAGCTGCCCCACAACATCTTGTACAGCTCCAGGCCCCAGGACTCCCGCTCATCCTGTGGGGAGCGTCCCATCTAGCTGCCGTACATCCCCCGGAGGCCCAAGCAGCGCCGGTACAGTTACCGGACCTCTCACAGGTGGCGTCACGAAGACAAATAATCCCTACTGTTCAGCCATCCCCCCTATTGATCTGGACCACCGGGCCCCACGGCCGCAGGTGCGGTTCCGTGACAAGAGAAGCAGACGCCTGCGACGTGAATTTCCCAGCTACGGTGAGTTAGTAGCAGTTTTATAATACTATTATAATCATCCCTGTCTGAGCTCATAGTGTAATGTAAAAGGTGAAAAAAAAAGCATTTATACACTTACATTTCCTAATGTAATGAGGCAGTCAGTCTCCAGCTTGGAGGACAAAGACTGTTTGGCAGGTTAATAGTTAACATTCCATCCTTATGTTAGAACATGTTGGGAGACCTGATGTGATGTCATAACCATGTGACTACAATAGGCGGAGCTAAGTCCCTATAACATAATATGAGTTTGCTCGCTTAGCTCCACCCATTATAGTCACATGATCGTTACATCACACAGGTCCTTTAGCCATGCAAGGTAATAGTGAGTTAACTATTACCCTGCCAGACAGTCTCCATCCTCCACGGTGTAGACTGAAATGTGTAAATGTATAAATGCTTTTGTTCACATTTTACATTACACTATAAGCTCAGACAGGGATGATTAGAATAGTAATATGAAGCTGCAGGTACAGATAGTGATAGCTGGGGGAGAATAAACCACCTGACAGGTTCCCTTTAAAAGATATATGATTCAGTTTCACAGCATAGATTCAGCTCTTTTCATGGCTCTGAATGTGTCCCAAAATGGTTGTTTTGGTTTGTATGATTGTACCATAAAATTAAGAACTTCCATCTGCTGACCTCATGTATAGGCTGCCCCTGAGAGGTGCCTATATCTGTAAAAGTTATAGAAGATCACAGGCAAAAGGTATTAGTTTCATTTTCCCACTCGTGAATTTACGTTTTGATAAATAGAAAACATGACTTAGCTGCGATTCTCTAACTGGCAGATATCCAGTTGCTATGAATCCAGACAAAGCAACACGGTATTGTGGGTTTGCTATGTCGTATGGATTCTGAAAATATAAGATTTATCAGTTCTTCTTATCTCTTGAAAGCCATAAAACCTGGGTGTTTGCATTTGACCCGCCCAGGGGTCTTTGGGAACTCGGTATCCGGGCATTTACTGTTAAGGGGAATGTCACTGGTGGCCTGCCCGGACCCGTACCTTGGGGTCACTTAGAAGGGAAAAATAATAAAAAGAAAGTCTTGTGACGCCACCTGTGGTATCTGGTGAAGGCACCAGCGCTGCTGCAGACCTCCAGGGATGATGGACAGGCAGCTTGGGTATTACAGTTCCCCACAGGCGGAGCAGTGATGAGATGACTGGGATTTGCACAGGGAGGCAGTTGGGCAGCTGGCCCACTGCTACAGTCTCTAGGCCGGACAGGTTCAGGGATGGACAAACGGACACACACACTGGGAATTGTTTCTGTACCTTTACTGGTGTTACGGCAGGCACCGTCCAGAGTGCACTCCAGTTGGTCGGGAAGGCACTTCTGGATTTCCACAGTGAGTGTCAGGTAAGGCCTCCTTGTCTCTATTCCTTCAGCAAGTCCCCTGATCTGTGTAGAACTAGGCCTGACCTCTCTCTGTGTCTCTCTTTCTCTCACCCATGTTGTAGTGTCGAGAACCTTTGTGTGGGTTACCGCTATAATTTCTCCTGCGGTCCCTGGCTCCCCTGTTGGTTGCATTTCAGGTGTACGGGAGACCGAAGCCTCCTCGGTGAATCAGTGTTTTTTGCTGGACTTGATGCTCTCCTGCAGACTCAGACTCCGGTGTCCAGGTTGCTTTCTGGGGTGAACTGGTATGGCTCCACTGCCCCCAGTCTGCTCCTTTACTCTGTCTTTCTCACGCCTTGCCTTCGACCTCACTCTTAGGCCCTTACAGTGGCTAGGCTTGTCTACTGGCTCGGGCATAGCGCAGCTCCGACACACCAGGACTTCTTCACAGTACTACTACATACTGCAGAGACTGACTCTTCACAGTCCTCTCTGGAACTGCACTCTCTGACTAACTCCTTCCCCAGCACCAGTATTTATAGGGGATCTTGCTTAAGGACAGCAAGTGGAGCTCCCCCTACAGGTCTGGAGTGGAAGGTGTTGTGTGTGTAAGGATACCTACTGTGGAAATCCTTCCATGCTTTAGGTGGTTCTGTGGCTACCTGTAATGGCAGGCGCCACAATCTCCCCTAGTTGACACCAGTACTACTGGACTAAGAAACATTTTTCAAAACATTCAACAATAACAGGTATAGTACAGAGTCTAAAAATCAAAAATTTACAAAAAACATTGAAAAATGGTAAAACCAATCCAGGTGCAGTCCATACGGTGCTAGTCCATCCACTGCAGGCTGTAAAAGAGTTTGTTGTCACAACCAGTCCTGTGACCATGGTCCATGTTTAATGGTAAAGTGGGGAAACTCCAGGGAAAATGTTTAAGTCCTTACAGCAAGTCTCTGTAGGCTCAGGGTTTAAACAGGTTTAAAGTCCAATACACACAAAACAAACATTTTCCCTATGGGCATCTCTCCTTAGGAGACCTGGTATCTCCTCTCTACCCCAGGCACTTTCTGTTCCTGACTAAATGTGCATGGGGCTAAGCCCAGTTCCTCCACCCTTCTGTAGACTACTATCTACATTTAATGTACATTCTGATTCTTATTTACAGGTTACCCTTTCAACAATTTGTACTTTACACATTATACCCATTCTCCATACCTGGACGGGGGTTGACCTTGGCTACTACGACAAGACCTATGTAGTGTTTGTGTCCCAGGTGATGTGTTCAAGACTATGTGATGTGTAGAGGAATATCTATTTTGGGTTGCTCTATGTGTAATAGGCAATCTGGGTAATTGTCTGTGCGGCCTTAATGTCACTACAGGGCTGGCAGTTTCACCGATAGCTGGATCCTCTGGTTCTCCTACAACGGGCAATTCTTCTGGAACTTGGATGGGTACATCTGGAACTCTTGCAGTTTCTCTGTTCTTCCATTGGCTGGTAAAAGTGGATTACTGGTACAATTACAGCTCCCTCACATTGGGGCCAATCTTCTGGAAAGTATCCAAGTATTGTGTGAATCACTTTTTCTTTTGCTTCTATTGGAGTTATACAAGGTATCTCTTCTTCTTGTACTTTGAGTTGTTCTGGACACATTTTAAGGTGATCTCTTGACACAGTTGCAATAGTTCTACCTCCATCTCTACTGGTTACACAGGTTTTACTGTTGTCAAAATTAGAGTCCACCACAGTATATGGTTCTTTTTCCCACTGGTCATCAAGTTTGTGATTTCTTCTCTTTCTCTTTAGTACAAGTTCACCATGTGTTAAAGGTTCAGCCTGTGCACTCTAGTTGTAGTTTCTTTCTTGTTTTTCTCTGATTTTATTCAGATTGTCTTCTACATATGCTTGCACCATTTTGTAGTGTACTAGGCGAGTTGAATCCCAATCCGTATTGGATGTTTCTGCATCTGGTACTACAATTCCCATTTCTAAATCAACTGGTAATCTTCCAGGTCTTGCTCTCATTAGATAAGCTGGTGTGCAGTTGGTGGAGCTCACAGGTATATTTTTATACATGTCCACTAAGCAGTTTCTCTGGCCATTGATTCCTCTCTTCCAAAGGCAATGTCCTTAACATGTCTATTACTATGTTGTTCATCTTATCACACATGCCGTTTGTTTGTGGATGGTAAGGTGTGGTCCTAATTTTCTTGCACCCATATAAATGGCAAAACTCTTGAAATAATTCAGCTTCAAATGCAGAACCTTGATCAGTCAATATCTGTTCTGGATATTCGTGTGGTCTACAAAAAAAAGCTTGAAAGGTTTTTGCGGCTGCTTCAGCTGTCACATCCTTAACTGGAGCTACTACTAGAAATCTTGAGTAGTGATCTACCATTGTTAAGACATAAGTATAACCCGATCGGCTAGGTGTCAACTTCAAATGATCCAAGGCCACTATTTCAAGGGGTTGAGTGGTTTGTAGATGAATAACCTGCTTCTCTCATTCCACAGGTGCTTTGGCTCTGGTGGAGCTTTTGTATCAAGACGAGAACCTTCTTGAGTTATCAGCCCTTTAACTAAACTGATAGCCGGGTCACTGTCTTGGGTCTCCTTCCAACCATGGTGAGGTAATGCATTCACTGACTTTTCAGGGTATTTTCTGGAGGCTTGCTGACACTAGGATGCTCTGTGGCGATGGAAGGCGGGTAGCTCTATTTCTTCTAGCTCATCCACATCTTCTTCCACATCTGGTAGGTGAGGCATCCTTGACAAGGCATCAGCATTGGCGTTGTTATGACCTGCCCGGTACTTAATGGCAAACTGGTAATTCTACAACCTGGCCATCCAGCGTTGTTCCATTGCACCCAACTTCACGGTTTCCAGGTGGGTCAGAAGATTATTATCCATGAAGGCGATGAACTTTGCAGACGCTAGGTAGTGTTTGAACTGTTCTGTTATGGCCCAGACCAAGGCCAGGAATTCCAGCTTGAAGGAATTATAGTTCTCAGGATTCTTTTCTGTCGGACAGAGCTTCCTGCTGGCGTAGGCAATCACTCTTTGTCTGCCATTCTGTTCTTGTGCTAAGACAGCTCATAACCCTACGTTACTGGCATCAGTGTACAGCAAGAACGGTTAGTTATAGTCAGGGTAAGCCAGGATCTCTTCTCCAGTCAGGGCCTCTTTCATCAGTTTAAAGGACTCGTCTTGTTTCTTGCCCCACTTAAATGGAGGACCTCTGGACTTGCCTTTCTTGGTCTGGCCTACCAGGAGATCTTGTAAGGGTGCTGCTATCTTCATGTAGCCCTTGATGAATCTCCGGTAGTATTCCACCAGTCCTAAGAACTGACGTACCTCTCTGACACTTGTTGGTTCTGGTCATTCTTTGGTTGCAGGGACTTTATCCAGATCTGGTGCTACGCCTTCTGAACTAACTACATGTCCTAGATATGTGGAGCCCACTGGGATGGGGTACTCTGTACCAGACCGTGGTACTGCTGGGGATATCACGGTCTTGGTCTGGACAGTGTCCCGGGTTCCGCAATAAATGGGGGGAATATTTACAGGGGAGTTTGTCGTGACGCCACCACAGGTTGTCATCAGGGTGACCACCGCTGCTGCAGAACCTCCGGAGATGATCTTTGGCAGCTGGAGATGTAACAGCTCTATGTAGGTAGAGCCTGGTTCCCCGGGGCAGTGATAGTTAAAGTCTATGATGGATGCTATGGATGTTGCAGGATAGGGATGATAGTGGAGGCGATGGATGCTTGTGAGGGAACGTAGGGGCTGAGCACAAGGATCGCACACACTCACAGTTTTGAAGTTTTCCAAACCTTTACTGCAGATATTCTTTAGCAGAGAACTGTCCAAGAAGTCTGTACAGGAGCCGGGTTGCTCCCACCCTGACCGGGTCCTCAGCTTCCCACTGCTGCGCTGTGTGTGTGGCCCTGCTGCTGCTTTAGCTAAGGTGCTGGCCTTGTCTCTCCTCACAGGTACCCCCTTTGCTAGGCAACTTGAGTCTTTCCGTGTGTTTCTGACCCCGCCGTGTTGCTTCGCTGAGGTACAGTGTAGATCTACAGCCTCCACTATCCCGGTGTTTACTGTGCTGCGTGTGTCAGTCACAGCTTCGGATCTGGTATCCGGTCTGTGAGCTCCCGGGGCAAATTATGAAGTCATTCAGTCTCCCAGATGTGTTCCTGTGTTCCTTGTACTCCTTCCCTCAGACCCTGGCTAGGCCTGGAATTGAGGAGCAAACTGTAGAGAAGCCTGAGGCAGCCTCTTTACACTACAGTCTCTCTCTCTCAGTTCTCCCAGGAACTGAACTAACTACTTCCTCTTGACATCAGAATATATAAGGGAGCTGCTTTAGCTCCCCTTTCTGGCCTAGAGGTGCTAGTGAGATGTCAGGTGTTGTGTGGGGAGTGAACGCGTGTTGATGATACTGTAGCACTTAACCCCTGGGGTGCCACAGATACTGAACCTTTGGTTTTAGCAAATCTCAGGAAGCTGGGAAAAGGTGTGTGACAGTCCGCGCCACCGGGTACCAAAGAAATCACCTGGGATGCAGGAAGTTATTTCAAGCTTTGTCTTTATTCTCCAACATGTTTCAGCGCTCCACCTGGCGCCTTCCTCAGATCCCTGAGGAAGGCGCCAGGTGGAGCGCTGAAACATGTTGGAGAATAAAGACAAAGCTTGAAATAACTTCCTGCATCCCAGGTGATTTCTTTGGTACCCGGTGGCGCGGACTGTCACACACCTTTTCCCAGCTTCCTGAGAGTCTTCCCACGTGCGAGTGGTTGGTGGAGGTCCTGCAGCAGCCGGTATGGATTATATGCCTTCAAGCCAGTTGTGGGTCATCACAACTGGAATAGGTGAGTGGTTTTGACAATATACCTCTCATCTCTTAGTGTCTGAGTGATAGGGCACTATTGCGCCTCTTGTTCCCCCTTCCTATTTTATATTGGTTTTAGCAAATGGCATTTGGATGGTTTCAGCTTCTTCCCGAACTTGGGTAACCCTTCAAATTCCTCTGCCAGGTGTTTCAGGTGCTCTTCATAGGTTTTGGAATACACTATGACGTCATCTAGGTAAAGTAGTACAGCTTTGACATTTCTGTGCACCAGGCAACACTCCATCAATCTCTGGAACATTCCGGTGCATTACAGAGTCCAAATGACATGCTGTTAAACTCGCACAGGCCCATAGGTGTTGTAAATGCCATCTTCTCTCGGTCTTCTTCTGCAACGGAGACCTGCCAATACCCACTAGTGAGATCTAGGGTGGAAAAGTAATTAGCAGACTTTAATGCAGCAAGTTACTCTTCTATGTGGGGTAACGGGTAAGCATCTTTAAGTGTTATATGATTTATCAGCCTATAGTCTACACACATTCTCATGCTGCCATCTTTCTTTTTGACCTGGAGCTGCCCAGGGACTACAACTATCTCTCATGACCCCTGTGTCCTTCATGTCCTGAAACATCTCTTTGGCACGCTGATAATGAGCTGGTGGAATAGGCCTATGTCACTCTTTAATGGGTGGATGGTCACCTGTGGGTATGTGATGGTGTACCCCTTTTATCCTCCCAAAATCAAGTGGATGCTTACTAAATACCTGTTCATATTCTTGGACTACCTGATAGACACCGTGCTTTTTATGGGCAGGCGTGGAGTCAGTGCCTACATGCAATTCCTGACACCAGTTCTCTATCTGTCCCTTGGAATTTTTAACCTCCACCGAGTCTGGTGAGGTCAAGGATTTCACTGTTTGAATGGCGTTGTTATTTACAGTGTACAACTTATCAATGCTGGAATATCTGGGTAGTTTGACCTCGTCCTCTCCACAGTTTAGAATGTGTATGGGTATCCTTCCCTTGCGTACATCAACAACCCCCCTGGCTGCCAAGAGTGTAGGCCTATATTCCGTACTGATGTGCTCTACTACCGCCTGGTAGTCCTGTCATCTGAGGCCTATCGCTGCTCGGCACCAGATCATCCTTTCACTAATCGGGGGTACAACAATGGGAATTGGGTCTGTTACCCGCACACTACTAATTTCATCACCGGTCAGTTTTACCTGTTGTTGATGCAGGAGGGCTCTGATTTACTTCTGAAGAGCTCTTTTCTGTCCGCACTCTGTTGGAGCAAGAACAACACTTCATCCAAACAATTGCTAATTACATTTGTACCAAGAATGATATATGGATCCCTGTCCTTAGGATTAGTTTCAACCACAATAATCCCCTGGTCTTTCAACTCCACCCTCCCCACTTTTACTGTTACCTCTCTAACCCCAACTAGGTTAAGTGGTAAACCATTAGAAGCATAAATAGTGAGGCCTGGTTCTGGTGGTTTAAGTTCAGCATTAGACCAGAATCGTTTGTGAAGGATATTAGGTATGGTGGTCACCTGCGATCCAGTGTCCAGCAATGCAGGTGTAGGGATTCTGTCTAGTATGATACATAAGAGGAAGACTATTCCTGTCTATCTATCATACCAGTCTGATGGGCCTGGTCAGTCTACTCCTGGGGTTTGGCCCCCTACCCCAGGGTTGCTGGTTTAAAGGGCAATGCCTTGCAATATGGCCAGTCTTGCTACAGCGATGGCAGATGGGTTCTCCTGTGGAGCTTTGACGATCGGTGGTACTCCCACATGGTCTTCTTCGATCTCATCCACGGGACGTCCTCTGGGCTGTCAGCAATTTGTATCTTTCCTGATGACTTGGGCTTTGTCTTTAGCTGCAGGGCGTTTATGACTATGGCCAGGTTCTTACTTAGCTGGCGCACCTCAGAGCACACGCTGTCAAACCTGCTGGGGGTCACAGTCTGCACATTTGTCTCGACTGCAGCGAAGGAGTGGGTGCTTTAGGTACAGGCGTGGCACCACCCTGCCAACACTGTATGGCAGAGTCTGGGGTTTCTAGGGGCTGTAAACCCTTGATAGCCATGTCTTTTAAGATGTTAAAGTTTGCATGTGGGTGGTCTAGGGCCCACCAGTGCACGGTTCTGCTTTCCTCTGGTGACCGTAACCACCAAATAAATTGTTCAATTAGCATTTTATATTCATCCTGTACGCTAGCTGGACTGACTTGCTTTAGGGCCCGCAGCAATTCCTGCAGGCGCCAGGCATAGTCTCTGATACTGTCCTGTTGCTGTTGGTAACAATAAAATGTAATTCTCAAGTCAGTCTCATTGCGGTTTTCAAAAGCAGCCTTTAACTTGTCAAAGATAATAGTCACTGATTCCTGATCTGCCTCCGACCAGGTTTCAATCTCCTGCTCTGCTGCATCGGTTAACTGTCCCAATACAACAGCAGCTGTCTGCTTGCCAGTCATTGCGTACATATCTAGCACACTAGAAGCTGCACTCTGCTCTGACCATAAAAATGTACAAAATTATTTCATTGTAGCAAAAATAGAAAAATTGAGACACTTAGCTTTAAAAATATGGCCATATCAATAAACTGCCCAGTTGCCACCTCGAGGCATGTCTCTTTGACTGGCTCCCTAACCTTCAATTTCTGCCTCTACCTGGGTTAAAACCTCCTTTTGTATGGGCAAGTTAGAAAAAGTGACAACAGAGAACAAGCGCATCACAGGCCAACAGGGTGGGGCAAGGGTGCGCAGTAATGGGCGTTGAACCCACATTATATACTAGAGAGAAAAAAACTGCAACACTCATTCCATCAGTGTGTACAAGTGCAAAGCCAAACAACAATTGTAGCACTAAAAAAGAGAAGCTGCACTCTGCTCTGACCATAAAAATGTGCAAACTTTTTTCAGTTTAGCAAAAATACAAAAATTGAGACACTTGGCTTTAAAAATATGGCCATATCATTAAATCGCCCAGTCGCCACGTCGAGGCATGTCTCTTGGACTGGGTCCCTAACCTTCAATTTCTGCCTCTACATGGGTTAAAACCTCCTTTTGTGTGGGCACACTGCAGATTTTCCTTTTGAATCCAGATAAGGTGTCTGGATGGCCATCATACTGGGGTAGCCACTTGGCTCCCGGGTCATACGTTATAGATAACGGGATGATCGGTGCTACAGCTCCCATCGGTGCGGGTACTCCTCCAGCCGGGGGACGTGATTGGTGCTGGCTGATTGACAGGGTCGAGGTCGGGAACTGCGGCGTCCTGCGCATCCGTTATGTTTGCGCCCCCTAGTGAATCACAGCCAGTCTCTTTAAAGCAAAGCAAATGATAGTCCCACAGGCAGGGAGTTTCCGGATTGGGCCGCGGCGCTTCGGAACTTATCAACAGAGCACAGGGTGGGGCTAGTCTTTGCGCTCTTTCGGCCGTTGCGCCCCCTTCCTTCCTGCTCTGTGACGCAGTTCAATTTCTGTAGCGCAATAATGACAGCCAAATATTAATAGTTCACAAAATACAGTCAATACACGGCACACAGTACCCAGTTACTCCTGGCACGGCATCCTGTTCGTGACGCCAAAAAGATGACCCACTCAGTGGTCTTTGGGAGCTCGGTATCGTTTACTATTAAGGGGGATGTCACTGGTGGCCTACCCGTACCCGTACCCTGGGGTCACTTGTTAGAAGGGAAAAATAATAAAAAGAAAGTCTTGTGATGCCACCTGTGGTATCTGGTGAAGGAACCAGCGCTACTGCAGACCTCTGGGGATGATGGACAGGCAGCTTGGGTAGTACAGCTCTCCACAGGCTGAGCAGGGTCCCCGTGGCAGTGATGCGATGACTGGGATTTGAACAGGGAGGCAGTAGGGCAGCTGGCCCGTTATACAGTCTCTAGGCCAGACAAGTTCAGGGATGGACAAACAGACACACACACTGAGAATCGTTTCTGTACCTTTACTGGTGTTACGGCAGGCACTCGGTGAAGTTCCCTGACCTGTGAAGTGTGGCGCCCTGTGCCAGGTAATCCACAGAACGAACTAGTTCACTAAGCGGTTTCCACATCCGGTACTCACATACACCCAACACCTTCCACTCCAGACCTGTAGGGGGAGCACCACTGGTTGCTGTTAAGCCAAATCCCCTATAAATACAGGTACTGGGGCCGGAGTTAGGCGGAGTGTGCAGTCGCTAGGAGAACTGTGAAGATCAGCTCAGAGCCTAGTGACCAAAAAAGGTTACTGGAGCCGTGCTAGGCCTGAATCCAATACACCGCCAGACCCAGTGTGAGGTCCAGAGAGTGAGGACGAAAGGCAGAGGCGAGAAACAGTACAGCGGGGGGAGAAGAGCCATACTGACTCACCCCAGGAGAACACCGGTCACTGGAGTCCAAGTCTGCAAGGGAGAGAGATTAACCCAGCAGAGCATCCCAGTACACCGTTGAGGTTTAACTTCCCGGACACCCCCAGCACTCACCATTTGAGAGCCAGGAGCCACAGAGAGGTAGCGGTAGCCAATCGAGAGCCCTCAGTTCAGCAACACGGTGTGAGAGAGAATAGAGGTGAGGCCTGGTTTCACACACGTCAGACTTCAGGACAAGGGAGCAGGACAAGGAGGCCTATAGCCCACTTGGTGTGGAAATCTCAAAGTGCACCCTTCAATCCTGGAAGTGTACCTGCAAAACCACCAGCAAAAGGTACAGAAAAAGACTTTATTGTGTGTGTGTGTCCATTCTTCAGCCTGTCCCACACTGCAATGACTGCGCTACCCCATTCCACCAACATACCCCTACAGCCCCATGGACCCCGCACTACCTGTAGAGAGCCACAACACCTTGCTGCCGCCCATCACCCCGGAGGTCTGCAGCAGCGCCGGTGCCATCACCGAATCTACAGGTGGCATCACAACAATCATCTATAAACTATAATCCCTGTAAATACCCCTTTTTGTTGTCACCGCAAGTGCACAGGCTCGACACCGACCACCTGTGACATCTTGTGGGCCACAGGAGACATCTTGAACTAGGCTTGACCTCCTCTGTGTCTCTCTTTCTCTCACCCGTGTTGTAGTGTCAAGAACCTTTGTGTGTACTACTGCTGCGGTCCCTGGCTTCCCTGTTGGTGGCGTTTCGGGTGTCCAGGAGACCGAAGCCTCCTCGGTGAACTGGTGTTTTCTGCTGGGCTTGATGCTCTCCTGCAGACTCAGACTCCGGTGTCCAGGTTGCTTTGTGGGGTGAACCGGTATGGCTCCTTTGTCCCCCAGTCTGCTCCTTAACTCTGTCTTTCTCTAGGCCTGACCTCCTCTGTGTCTCTCTTTCTCTCACCCGTGTTGTAGTGTCGAGAACCTTTGTGTGGGCTACCGCTATAACTTCTCCTGCGGTCCCTGGCTCCCCTGTTGGTTGCGTTTCGGGTGTCTGAGAGACCAAAGCTTCCTCGGTGAACCGGTGTTTTCTGCTGGACTTGATGCTTTCCTGCAGACTCGGACTCCGGTATCCGGGTTGCTTTGTGGGGTGAACCGGTATGGCTCCTCTGCCCCCAGTCTGCTCCTTTACTCTGTCTTTGTCACGTCTTGCCTTCGACCGCACTCTTAGGCCCTTACACTGGCTAGGCTAGTCTACTGGCTCGGGCCTGGCGTGGTTCCGACACACTAGGACTTCTTCACAGTACTGCGTGGACTAAATGGCTCTTCACAGTCCTCTCTGGAACTGCACTCTCTGACTAACTCTTCCCCCAGCAACAGTATTTATAGGGGATACTGCTTAAGGACAGCAAGTTGAGCTCCCCCTACAGGTCTGTGGTGGAAGGTGCTGTGTGTGTAAGGGTACCTACTGTGGAAATCCTTCCATGCTTTAGGTGGTTCTGTGGCTACCTGTAATGGCAGGGTGCCACACATTTCTGGCCATTTTCTATGAAGGGGATAGGACAGTTACAGAGAGTGGGCTGTGTGTGAGGTTTTGTTGCACAGAAAACATGAGGGGGGGGGGTCATGGTCTCAGGTGAGATGTGATCTGGAGAGTAGAGAGGAAAGTTGATGTGGCTGAGTAGTTATGAGGAGGGGCTGTGGCAACTGAGGGCCAAAGCATACTCTGATGTTATCAATCTTTGGCTTGAAGAAAGAGGCAAAGTCTTCAGCTTGAGATAAGAGGAGAGGGAGAAGGTGCTGAGGGACAGAGTAGAGAATTAAAAGTGTTGAATAGCTGTTTAGGATTATGAGATAGGGATGATAGGAGAGATAAGTAGGTTTGTTTTGCAACTGTGAGTGTGGACTTGAAATTGGTGAGAGACTGAATACAATGAAGTGCTCAGTGGAGTGGGATCTTTTCCATTTCTGCTCAGCAACTCTAGAAGCTCGTCTCAGTTCTTTTGTCGGCTGGTATACCAGAGTTGCCTGTTGATTACGCGGTTTCTGGTATACATGAAGGGGCAGCATCTGCATCATGTAACGAAGCTATGTTTGCAAGAGGGAGAAGGGACTCAGAAAGTGAGGGTAAATCTAGGTGTTTGATTTTCTGGGAGGGTTTGTAAGTTGTGTAAGGGAAGAGAATGACAGTAGGTTGTGGTCAGACAGGGGAGAAGTGAATTTGAGAGGGTAGAAAGGGAACAGAAGTGGGTGAACATAAGCTCCAGCATGTCGCCATCTTTGTGAGTAGCTGCAGAGGACCATTGATCAAGGCCAAAGGAGAAAGTTAGTGTTAGGAGACTGAAGAGCTGAGTGGGAAGTGTTAATAGGAATGCTGAAATCGCCCATGATGATGGTGATGAGAATGTCAGCGAAAAGGAAATGAAGTAGCAAGGTGGTGAAGTGGTCATGAAAGATGGTGATGGCTAGCTCTGGGGGGTAGTAAATGACAGCCAGCTGGAGGTTGCAGGGGGAGTAGATGCAGATGGAGTGCACCTTGAAAGCGGGAAGAGTAACAGAGGGTGTCAGAGGAATTGAGGTAAAGAAGCATTATCTGACAGGAGAAAACCAACTCCTCCACCATGCTTGTTGCTGAGGTGGGGTGTGAGAGAGATGGAATCCACCATAGGAAAGTTCAGTTGGAGAGGCTGTGTCAGAGGGGGCGAGCCAGGTTTCAGTAATGCCGGGAAAACAGAGTTTGTGATGTATAAACGTTTGTTCCAGACAAAACGAGTCTTCCATATGGCTCCTGTTAGAGGGACTGAGGGAGCAGGGGCTGGGGAATGGGTATGAGGTTATTAGGATTGCAAGATTTTGTGATAGCTCGTGAATGGGGGATAGAAAGAACTGTCGGGATATGGTTTGGAGGGCCTGGATTTGGAGAGATGTCACCAGCAATGAGGAGAAGCAGAAAAAGAGTTATCAGTTGGGAGCAGGAGAGAGAATGAGGTGGGCTGTGTGTGTCTGGAGACCTAGGATTTATGTTCTGAGGAGTAAGTGATATGGGTGGGGAGGATGTAGGGAGAGATGACCAGTTTCTTAATAGATGGAGGGATTAGGGGGGTTAGTAAGAAGTAGAGTATTATAAGGGTGAAAGTTAAAAGAAACTGAAACCTCATTTACAGTGTATAAGTATGCAGTTACCTTCAGGTCCCTTCTGGTCCAATTCTGGTCTAATTCATTACAAAACACTTGCATGATGCATGAGCAGACCAAGCCGGAGAGTAGATTTAGGTGGCCACAATATATACACATATAGATGCAATCAGGTGTTGATGGCGGGGGTAGGGGGGGCTGTGAGGGGCCTGGACAAATTTTGATCATTTAATCAAAGGAACCAGATGTAGAAAAACATATAAGATCTCAGAGAATGGAAAAGCTGGTATTGGTATCTGCAGCTTCACTGCCCCCAAACCTCTTCACGGACGTTGAAAATAATACTGCTGCCCTGGATGCTTCTTGGCACTATGGTCATGAGCCTTTAGGTATTCCCCTACATACCGGGGCAGTAGGGCTGGCAGTTTAGGGGCTGCCGCCAAGGTTGGGGCCGTACTGAGCCTTTTCCTGTGTCTGATATTATTTGTAAATCCCAAAAAGCCAAACTTGATCTCCACCCAGGAGGAGGACTGGCGAACCTGCCGATGTGCCGGCTCCTACTACATCTCTGCAGGAATTTTTAATGAAATTTCATTTTAACATTACATTTATCAGATTGGTACAGCGAGCGGCTGGTGATAGAGGGTCAGCACTGGGGCACCGCCATTTCCCTGTAAATAAAGCTGTGTTTTATGCATCAGGTTTGGCATTGTCTGGATTTGCTGTGATTTCAAATGAAGGGCTTAATTCGGCATATCGACTCCTCACAAGTTCCTTCTCTTGCCAAGTGTGGGTTCAGCAGGGGCCCCGGTCAGAGGAGCGGTACAACACTGCCATCTAATGGACAAGAGCAGGCGCTGCAATACGTGTTATCACTAGATTAAATCCGAAATAGATCCATTGACTGAAATCTGCTAGAGAGTGTCGTACAAGACGAGATGTTTGCAGGGTATATCAGCAGTAGCTGAGGGTGATGTACAATAAAGGCAGGGGTGTAACTACAATAGGTGCAGGGGTTGCGATAGCACCCGGGCCCTGCAGCCTAGGGGGCCCCAATAATCCCTTTGGCCCATAGAAAAAGACTAATACTATTAAAGATTTGCAATAATTGGAGCTTTTGCATTGGGGCCCTTAGGCCTGAAGTTATGCCACTGAATATAGGGGTGTGGAGAGTGAATATCACCGCAAGCAAGGACTTCTGACACATTGAACCCAACAATCCCTCCAAGTGTATACAGTATGCTGCCCTAACAGAAAGGCTATCCAACACAACCATCTTAAACTGTAAAAATAATATGCTGCCCAGTGAGTCTGTAAATACCATTATACCGTGTTCGAATAATACAGCCATACTGTGCACAAATACCATGATACAGTGCTCAAATGATACCGCCATACAGTGCTCAAATAATACAGTGCTAAAATAACACAACCATACAGTGCTCCAATGCCATGATACAATGTTCAAGTAATGCCGCCATACAGTGTTCAAATAATAAGCCATACAGTATTCAAATTATACTGCCATACCGTGCACAAATATAATGATGCAATGCTCAAATAATACTGCCATACAGTACTCGAATAATACCACCATATGAAACTCATGTAATACCGCATACAGTGCTCAAATAATACATGAATCAATGTTCAAATGATACAGTCCTATAGTGCTCAAATGATACCACTATACTGTGCTCAAATAGTAGAGAAGTAAAGTTTTAAAACAATACCACCATATTGTGAACAAATAATACCACCATATAGAGCTCAAATGATACCGCCATATAGAGCTCAAATAATACTACCATATAGTGGTCAAATAAAACCATGATACAATGTTCAATTAATACTACTATTCAGTACTCAACTAATACCGACATAAAATGCTCAAATACCCCATAGAAATGCTCAAATAATACCACGATACAGTGCTCAAACAGTAGAGAGGTACAGTGTTCAAATGATAATGCTATACAGTGCAAATATTGTAGTTCTCCAATAATACCACCATACAATGTTCAACTAATACCGCACTACAATATTCAATTAATATCGTATATCATACAGTGCTTAAATAATACTATGATGCAATACTCAAATGTTGTTGTGCACCAATAATACCACCATACAATGCTCAATTAATACTACCATAAAGTGCTTAAATAATACCAAGATACAATGCTCAAGCAATTCCGCCATTCAGTGTTCAAATAATAGCATAGTATAAATGCTCAAATAATAGAGCAATATAATGTTTAAACAATACTGTCATACTGTGCTAAAATAATACAATACAATGCTCAAATAATAACATAGTACGGTGCTCAAATAGTAGAGCCACAAAGTGTTCAAATAATAGCGCCATACAGTGCTCATATAATACCACGATAAAATGTTCAAACAATGCCACAATACAATGCTTAAATATTATCGCCATATAGTGCTTTAATAACACAATACACTGTGTGCAGAATTATTAGGCAAATGAGTACTTTGATCACATGACACTTTTTATACCTGTTGTCCTACTCGAAGCTGTATAGGCTGAGAGCCATTGTCTAATTTACAGGTCATCGCTGCAGTCTAACTCTGCTCCTTGTCTAGGTTACCGGTCATCGCTGCAGTCTAACTCTGCTCATTGTCTATGTAACCGGCAACTGCTGCAGTCTAACTCTGCTCCTTGTCTATGTAGCCAGCCACCGCTACAGTCTAACTCTACTCATTGTCTATGTAACTGGCCACCGCTACAGTCTAACTCTACTCATTGTCTATGTAACTGGCCATCGCTGCAGTCTAACTCTACTCATTGTCTATGTAACCGGCCACCGCTGCAGTCTAACTCTACTCATTGTCTATGTAGCCAGCCACCACTACAGTCTAACTCTGCTCATTGTCTATATAACCGGCCACCGCAGCAGTCTAACTCTACTCAATGTCTATGTAGCCAGCCACCGCTGCAGTCTAACTCTACTCATTGTCTATGTAACCAGCAACTGCTGTAGTCTAACTCTACTCATTGTCTATGTAGCCAGCCACCTCTGCAGTCTAACTCTACTCATTGTCTATGTAGCCAGCCACCTCTGCAGTCTAACTCTACTCATTGTCTATGTAACTGGCCATCGCTGAAGTCTAACTCTGCTCCTTGTCTAGGTTACCGGTCATCACTGCAGTCTAACTCCGTTCATTGTCTATGTAACCAGCCACCGCTGCAGTCTAACTCTGCTCATTGTCTATGTAACCAGCCACTACTGCAGTCTAACTCTGCTCCTTGTCTAGGTTACCGGTCATCACTGCAGTCTAACTCCATTCATTGTCTATGTAACCAGCCACCGCTGCAGTCTAACTCTGCTCATTGTCTATGTAACCAGCCACTACTGCAGTCTAACTCTGCTCCTTGTCTAGGTTACCGGTCATCGCTGCAGTCTAACTCTGCTCATTGTCTATGTAACTAGCTAGCTACCTCTGCAGTCTAATTCAGATCATTGTCTAGGTTACCAGCCACCTCTGCAGTCTAACTCTATTCATTGTCTATGTAACCAGCCACCACTGCTGTCTAACTCTGCTCATTGTCTAGGTTACTGGCCACCTCTGCAGTCTAACGCTACTCATTGTCTAAGTAACTGGCCATCGCTGCAGTCTAACGCTACTCATTGTGTCGAGCCCCAGGCACTGGGGTACTCGGGTATAAGGCTCGGTGGGTGCTTTCGCGGGGATGTCACGGGTGGCAGTGCCTGAGCCCGTGGCCTGGGTGACACTTCAAAAAAGGGGTTATTTACAGGGGATAAGAGTTTGTCATGTGACGCCACCTGTAGTACCTGATGATGGGTCACCAGCGCCGCCACAGTCCGCCGGAGATAGATGGTAGTGCGGCTGAGATGTCAAAGCTCCCTACAGGTGGAGCTGGTCCTCCGGGGCAGCGTTCCTGAAAACAAGCAGGTTGATGGAGAAAACCACACACAGGCAAAGTCACTTTCTCCCGGGTACTTTACTGTAAACCTTTAGCAGCAACATACAAAATCCACAGTTCAGCATCTGATGTTAGAATAACAGGTAGCTCAACGGGTGGCTGCAAGTGGATGCCAGATGGTGGAACCCGTGGTGTACCTGAGTTGACGAACCCGTGTCCTTTCTTCCCCGCCTAGGATGAGCCTATACCCAATGGCTCCGTCTAGGTAGTATTGGGGGTCCTCTCCCTCGTGGTGAGGAAGCAGGCAGACCGCTCCGTCTGGCAGGGTACTGTGGCAATATACGGATCACAGCAGCCGGTTGCCGACTGCACAGCTAGACTTTGACCGGATCCTCGGGCCCGGCATTCCCGTGGTGGACTGGAGATTCCCCTGGAGTATGGTCGCTCTACGCTGGGGTTCTCCCTTTCTCTCTAGGGCCTCAATTCCGCTCATCGGGTGCCCTCTTTCAGGATCTCCTCAAGACCCTCTTTCTCCTTCCCTCCAGATCGGCTTGAAACTGTCCGGGTAAACCTTCAGCCTCGTTCCACACTCTTTCTTTCCTCCTCCTCCGACTACTCCGCTCTCTGACGCCTGTTGTCTGACTATTCTCTCTCCTGACTCTTCTGCTGACCTCCTTTGTTCCCCCTGGAGGTGAATCTATCCCCCTCTCTGGGTAACCTCCCACCACTCAGCTAATGTGGGAGTGCAGGAATGGGTCTCACCCATCAATCTAGGGTCCACTTGCAGCTGGGGAAATTACACCTCTTTTACGGGTGCAATACCCCTCTGTGATGCCTGACTACGTGGGGCACCACAATTGTCTATGTTACCGGCCACCGCTGGAGACTAACTCTGCTCACTGTCTATGTAACCAGCTAGCTACCTCTACAGTCTAACACTGATCATTGTCTAGGTTACCGGCCACCAATGCAGTCTAAATCTGTTCATTGTCTATATAACCGGCCACCTCTGCAGTCTAACTCTACTCATTGTCTATGTCACCGGCCTTAGCTGCAAACTAACTATGCTCATTGTCTAAGTTACTGGCCAGCGCTGCAGTCTAACGTTTTTTATTCTCTATGTAACCGGCCACCTCTGCAGTATAACTCTACTCATTGTCTATGTCACCGGCCTTCTCTGCAGTCTAACTATGCTCATTGTCTAAGTCACCAGCCTTCGCTGCAGTCTAACTATGCTCATTGTCTAAGTCACCGGCCTTCGCTGCAGTCTAACTATGCTCATTGTCTAAGTCACTGGCCAGCGCTGCAGTCTAACTCTGATCATTGTCTGTGTAACCGACCACCTCTGCAGTCTAACTCTACTCATTGTCTATGTGACTGTGGCGCCCCTGTGGTCTGGTCGCCACAGAGGGGTACCGCACCCGCTCCACGGGTGTGGTATTCCCGTCTGCGTTAACCAGGGTTGGTAAGTCCAGTCACCCACCATCACACCCTGTCCCAGAGATAGCTGGTGAACCCAGGCAGCTAGTGGGACAGTGGGGGAAGCAAGGTGGTGGGTGGGAGGTGAGCAGGAAGTGATCAGGGAAAGGAAATGGACAAAGGGAAAACACCACGGGAAGTGGGAGGTCAGTTGGTGGAGGTCAACGAGTGAGAGAGGACAGAGAGGAAGGACCCGGAGGACTTAAGCAGAGATGAGGCTCGTCCCGGGTCCCGAGGCCAGAGACCGCAAGGAGACAGAAGGAGCCCTAGGGGCGCGGGCAGTGAGCGATCCATCTGTGTTTCCGAGTCTGCAGTGAAGGGCAGGGAGAGCACCAGGGACCTGGGCCCTGAAAGGTGGCGAGGAGAGTCCAAGCTCCAACCACAGAAACAGTGGTCACGAGATCTTGAGGAGTTGTGGCCAAGTCGCAGAACATCTGTAGCATGTTAATGAAATAATGATGCAGTATCTTAGTTCGGCCACTGGAGGTCACCATTGCACACGAATAGAAAGTACTGGAAACAGAAAGTAGTTCTCTCAGAGTCTTGTGAGGTAAATTTTGAAGACTGGTTCCTAAAGAGATCCTACACAGATAAAGATGTGTCAGCCGTTCTGCGGAGCTCATGGACCCATGGAAGGACGTGCCTGGCTTGAACCATGTTAGATTTATTCAAGGACTCAATTTACACTGTGGACTGAAAGATAAGCTGTGTGCTGTGAGTACATAAGGTTGACCGGTCAATATGTGGAAAGTCAGATAGGGCGAGTTAGCTAGAAACTGCAAAGGACTATTTTGTGTGTACTCATGAGGAGAGACCGACCAGGCTTGATCTATACAACATTCTGAAAATTGAGACTTGCACAAGTGTAAGACGCAGAGAAGCCAAAGGTGGATGACACTGTAGAATTGAGAGAACGATCACCATCCCTGTTATACTGAGCTGTGCTAAAAAGCCTGGTGTAACGAAGATCTTATATACCTCTGTGGCCGGTGGTTCAGAGTAAACAAAATACGCCCTGATAACTGTTTGTACATTACCAAGTTTAAGTAAGAATTTCACCCCTGCAGGAGGGGAAACTGCATTTGCTGTAAATAGGTTGTGGGATGGATTCATAAAGGGGAATCAGGGATCCCAAAGTATTTTGTAAATAGCATGGGAGGGGGGTGTAAGATAATATCCTGAGGGGAACATGTGCTGTGGCTGCAGTAAGAGCCTGGGTAGGCCCTGTACAGAGTAAGGGTGGGGGTGGTATAGTCAGGGGTAGTTGTGCTCCTTCTCTGTAAAACAGGTACGTGAGTTCCCTCGGGCTGCATCATTTGAATACTGTGATCAGGCTGTTGGGGCCTATATCTTTGTTGAAAAGTTTTCAGCAACGATAAAGAGAGTTAATTTGCCACTATTTTGGAGTCAGTGTCGTTCATAGCAGCACCATATTCCTCACACACAAACGACCGGCGTCCCGGTCGTTACACATCCACCAAGAAGGCAGCTGTACTAGGGTCAGGGGACACTGCCGGTCGCCTGACAAGGCCCATGGCTGCTGGATTGTGGCTCTGTGCGCAGATGCATGTGCAGGAAGGAGGAGAGCAGGCAGCGCTGAGGAAGGAAGGCCAGAGAGGGAAGGAACACGAAAGGGGTGAACTGGACAAGAGATCCTGGTTGCTAAGGACTGCCCGGACCACAAATGTACTTGAACTGTTACCTGTAGTACTTGTAGAGAAAAGTGAAGTAAATCGGGTTTGTTACTTAGAATTGTGTGAGACTGTTCATTTCCTACCTGAGGAGCAGTAGACTGAAACGCCACGCAGGCAGCAGGAGCCTGCCTGGGAGATGTCACGATCCTTCCCTGCAGCAAACTCAGCCCCCCCAGCACCCTAACATCCTCTACTCTGGATGCCCTGGGGATTTGCTCCACCCGTGGGGAACAACACTATTACAGCTGCCATTCCATCATCCCCAGAGGTCCCCAGTCTACAGCAGCGGCCACTAACAGCCGCATACCGTGGGTGGCGTCATGACAATCAATCCCAAAACTCCCCTATTCCCTAATCATCAACCCCCATTTTATTGACCACTCCGGGGCCACGGAACGGGTCACGCCACCGTGATATCCCAGATCCCTAGACGACATTGCCCACTGGGGTTCATAGCCAGCCCCGGCTGCAGTCTAACTCTACTCATTGTCTATGTAACCGGCCACCGCTGCAGCCTAACTCTGCTCATTGTCTAGGTTACCGGCCACTACTGCAGTTTAACTCTGTTCATTGTCTATATAACCGGCCGCCGCTGCAGTCTAACTCTGTTCATTGTCCAGGTTACCGGCTACCTCTGCCATGCATCAAAACAATGAAAAGGGTTAGAAAACTCTTTGAATAGCCCCGCTTCAGCTGTCAGATATACTTTATAGTCTACTAACATCTGCACTGACACTAAACCAGCAGAATCTGCTGGAAAATGTGACTCAAGACCTAAAAGTGAGCAAGCAGAATTCAGAATCCAGCTCTGGAGGAGAATGAAGCATGTATGCATCATGCAAACAATTGTTAAAAGTCATTTATAAGCAATCAGAAAATAATAATGTGCAATAATATTTAGCAGTGTGAATAATTAGATGTGAACAGCAGACAAAGTATCAGTCTTCAGTGAGCTCCCCCTAGTGGTGGCCGCAGGTGACAGCACTTCATTATCTCTATACAGAATATGATAAGATATAAGAAGCCAAATCCAGGCTCCACTTTACACAGAATTTCCAGAAGTCTTCTCCCAATCCTTAGAGGTGATGCTGAATACTCCAAGTCACAGAAGTCTGACATGTACAAGACGCGGTGTCTCAAGGAGACAGCTGGAGATAATTCCTCCCATTCTTGCGGAGCCGTCAGTAGGGACCGGGTAACCTTGAAGATGACGGTTTCCATTGACTAAAGATGTTCCAACTTCATCCACATCATTAAAGAAGACAAAAGATCCCTGAGAGAAGAAATATTAAGATTTCTTTCATCCGGCTTTAGCTCACTTTGAACTACGTGTCATATAATAAAAGAAGAAAAATAGGAATAAATGTAATTCAGTTTTCTATAGATGATACCAGAAACTGGGATAAATATATGTATAATAGCAAAGAGTTAAAAACACAGAACGACCACCAGGGGGAATCTCCCCCTAATTCTCTGGATGCCCCTTAACTGCCCCTGCCGGAGAGGATGGGGTAACAAGGATGGCAGAGATAGAAGCACGCAGGCCCCATCTGACGACTTCCCTGGACTGTCAATCAATCAAAGGGTTGTGTTTCTCATCCAGGAAAGGTCTAAGATGATGGGAGTGGGCAGATTCTCCAAGACGTAGCAGGACAGGGACTCCTTGTGCCGAGTGCCTAGGTGCAAGTTCACATTATGTACGGCGCATTAAACTCTTCTGGCTGAGGGGAACAGAATCAATAGCCAGAATAGAAATGGATCTCACTAAAGCCCTACAGGCCGGACCATAGGTCTGAGCAAAGTCAGAATCCACCATATTGACTCCTGCTCCACCATCCACAAGAACCAGGATAGTCTCAGTGTTTTCACCAATAGAAATGGTGGTGTGAGACGTGTAAATGGAGGAAATGTCCACACCCCGATCACCTCCCTCCACACCACTAGGAGGACACGGATTATTAGAGGGTGTTGGCTTGGGAATACATAGACAAACTCCAATAAAATGACCCTTGAGACCGCAGTAGGAACATGCACCCCATCCCTTGGCAAACCACAGGTGACCTATTATGAGGGGAAGCACCCCCCCCCCCCCAACTATAAGGGTTCAACAACCTACACCCATGGGACCTCCTCCATGGGGAGAACAATGAGGGCCAGGGTCCAAGTAGATCTCTGCTTCAGCCGTGTATCCAACCTGATAGCAAGAACCATACTGGCATCCAGTGACTCCGCAGTAGCATATTGGGCCAGAGAGTCTCTGAGCTTTCCTGACTCCTCAGAGCAAGGTCATCCCACTGGGTGTCAGAGCTCAGACCAATACTCCTCAGCCATGCCACCTGCTGGAACCTACAGAGGGAGACGCCATCAGGATCACCGTACACCACAGCCGCAAAAAACTCACCCACCGGCCGCAAAGATGGAGAATCGATCGGCAGAGAGAAGGCCCAGACCTGTACAATCCCCACTCGCTGTTCCTCACTCCCTGAAGAATGAGGCTTCCTTAAAAACCATTAATGTATCTCTCCTTCCAGAGAACCCATCTGGGAGCGTTATCTTGAGTTCTGGTTGGGTCTGTTAATAGGCCGAAACCAAGAACCCAGCAATTTGCTGCAGCTGTTGCACCATCTGAGAGCGCAGACCTGCAACCTCATCCATGAAGGTCTGGATCAGGTTCGCCAAAGCTGCAAGGTGACAATAAGAAAAATGTTACGGGTGGTGAAAATGTCACGCTGGACCACGGGATGTCAACACAAAAAGTACATAGGGATGTATTTGGGAAAGGAAGGCCCTGATGATAGGGAGCGGGGAATGAGACAACTATCACAAGACTTCGACTTACCCTATCTCCCCTGTTTTCCCTAAGTGGGTCCTTCCCCTCACTGTATTCATGTCCCTAGTCCCCGGCTTTCACCTCATCTAACATTGGCTATGCACTGGCCACCAAGGACGCTAGCCGTGCCACTGTAGATAATATAACACAGGAAAGGTAAACAGGGGACTAGACAACAAGGTCATAACACCACAGCATATCTGCTGCCAAACTCCAAAAGGCAACAGCACCCGGTCAGCAGATCTCCAGCAGCACTAGCTCCACGAGGTCCACACTACAGGACGGTCGGAATGAACTATCACCCACAACAAATGATGGACTAGGTGACTACGAAAAGGAAGGTGGGTGAGGTTACATATTGCTGCAAACCAAACCCAGCACTACCAGCAGGGGACTGACATTAAACCTCTCTGCTACCACAGAAATTACCACAATTAAAATCCATAGCTCCAAAGCTGTTACTGACTTTTCAAAGGGCAGCTCTACAATAATTACATGTATTATACTATAAACTGATATACACAGAACCACCACCAGGGGGAGCTCTACAATAATTGCATGTATTATACTATAAACTGATATACACAGAACCACCACCAGGCGGAGCCCTATAATAATTACATGTATTATATTATAAACTGATATACACAGAACCACCACCAGGGGGAGCTCTACAATAATTACATGTATTATACCACAGACTGATATACACAGAACCACCACCAGGGGGAGCTCTACAATAATTACATTTATAATACCATAGACTGATATATACAGAACCACCACCAGGGGGAGCTCTACAATAATTACATGTATTATACCACACACTGATATACACAGAACCACCACCAGGGGGAGCTCTACAATAATTACATTTATAATACCATAGACTGATATATACAGAACCACCACCAGGAGGAGCTCTACAATAATTACATTTATAATACCATAGACTGATATATACAGAATCACCACCAGGGGGAGCTCTACAATAATTACATGTATTATACCACAGACTGATATATACAGAACCACCACCAGGGGGAGCTCTACAATAATTACATGTATTATACTATAAACTGATATACACAGAACCACCACCAGGGGGAGCTCTACAATAATTGCATGTATTATACTATAAACTGATATACACAGAACCACCACCAGGCGGAGCCCTACAATAATTACATGTATTATATTATAAACTGATATACACAGAACCACCACCAGGGGGAGCTCTACAATAATTACATTTATAATACCATAGACTGATATATACAGAACCACCACCAGGGGGAGCTCTACAATAATTACATGTATTATACCACACACTGATATACACAGAACCACCACCAGGGGGAGCTCTACAATAATTACATTTATAATACCATAGACTGATATATACAGAACCACCACCAGGAGGAGCTCTACAATAATTACATTTATAATACCATAGACTGATATATACAGAATCACCACCAGGGGGAGCTCTACAATAATTACATGTATTATACCACAGACTGATATATACAGAACCACCACCAGGAGGAGCTCTACAATAATTAAATTTATAATACCATAGACTGATATATACAGAACCACCACCAGGAGGAGCTCTACAATAATTACATGTATTATACCACAGTCTGATATATACAGAACCAACATCAGAGGGAGCTCTACAATAATTACCTGTATTATACCACAGACTGATATACACAGAACCACCTCAAGGGGGAGCTCTACAATAATTACATGTATTATACCACAGACTGATATACACAGAACCACCACCAGGGGGAGCTCTACAATAATTACATGTATTATACCACAGACTGATATACACAGAACCACCACCAGGCGGAGCCCTACAATAATTACATGTATTATACCACAGACTGATATACACAGAACCACCACCAAGGGGAGCTCTACAATAATTACATGTATTATACCACAGACTGATATACACAGAACCACCACCAAAGGGAGCTCTACAATAATTACATGTATTATACCACAGACTGATATACACAGAACCACCACCAGGGGGAGCTCTACAATAATTACATTTATAATACCATAGACTGATATATACAGAACCACCACCAGGAGGAGCTCTACAATAATTACATTTATAATACCATAGACTGATATATACAGAATCACCACCAGGGGGAGCTCTACAATAATTACATGTATTATACCACAGACTGATATATACAGAACCACCACCAGGAGGAGCTCTACAATAATTAAATTTATAATACCATAGACTGATATATACAGAACCACCACCAGGAGGAGCTCTACAATAATTACATGTATTATACCACAGACTGATATATACAGAACCAACATCAGAGGGAGCTCTACAATAATTACCTGTATTATACCACAGACTGATATACACAGAACCACCTCAAGGGGAGCTCTACAATAATTACATGTATTATACCACAGACTGATATATACAGAACCACCACCAGGAGGAGCTCTACAATAATTACATGTATTATACGACAGACCGATATATGCAGAACCACCACCAGGGGAAGCTCTACAGTCATGGCCAAAAGTTTTGAGAATGATACAAATATTAATTTTAACAAAGTCTACTGCTTCAGTTTTTCTAATGGCAATTTGCATATACTCCAGAATGTCATAAAGAGTGATCAGCTAAACAGCAATTACTTGCTAAGTCAATATTTGCTTAGAAAATGAACTTTAACCCCCAAAACACATTTCAACATCATTGCAGTCCTGCCTTAAAAGGAGCAGCTAACATCGTTTTAGTGATTGTTCCATTAACACAGGTGTGGGTGTTGATGAGGACAGGGCTGGCGATCAATCAGTCATGATTAAGTAAGAATGACACCACTGGATACTTTAAAAGGAGGCTGGTGCTTGGTATCATTGTTTCTCTTCAGTTAACCATGGTTATCTCTAAAGAAACACGTGCATAGTGATGGGCGAATCCTAAATTACTCGGAATCGCTTGACTCTAGCGAGTCCGAGCACAGGACTCGCTACTCGTTGCGAGTCTAGCGAGTCCAATGTTAATGAATGGGGAAGCGAGTAATAGTGAGTAGTGTGAGATTTACAAATCGCAGATGTGTCTCGGAAGCTTCAGCCTGAAGCAATCCTAGTTTTGTCATTTATTTGCATTGGACTCGTTTACTTTGCAACTGTAATCGCTGGGAAACTCGCACAGATAAGAGTCCTGTCTGCTCATTGTGCTGGCTGCCAGCTCCAGGGTCCTAGAGCCTGCCTGCTGCCTGATGTAGCAGTGCTGAGATTGTTCTCAGTCTGCTCATTCCCTCTGTACAGACATGAATGTCTGTGCACAGAGATGATGTAGCAGAGCTGAGATTGTTCTCAGTCTGCTCATTCCCTGTGCATAGACATCTATATCTATGCACAGGGGATGTAGCAGAGAGGACATCGCGTTTTGGACTGCGTCGGACGGAAGAGGATTTTTTTAATTAAAGATGGAGTCCCTAATGGCTTTTTTTTTTATTTCTAATAAAAAAATTTCTCTGTGTTGTGTTTCTTTTAAAACAATTTAATAGAAATTCATGGCGGTCATGTCTAATATTGGCGTGACCGCCATAAATTTCGGGCTTAGGGCCAGCTGATAATACAAAGCTGGCCCTAACCTCTATTACCCAGCTTGCCACCGCCACCAGGGCCGCTGGAAGAGCGGGGTTCAGCGCCAGAGGATGGCGCTTCAATGAACGCGCCATCTTCTGGGGCGGCTGCGGGCTGCAATTTGCAGTGGGGGGTGCCCAGAAAGCTTGGGCATCCCTGCGCTGCGGATTCCAGCCCCCAGCTGCTTAGCTGTACCTGGCTAGACATAGAAATTGCGCGGAGCCCCACGCATTTTTTTGACTCCGACTCCGAGACGACTCCGACACGACTCCGACTCGACTCCAAGACGACTCCGACTCCGAGACGACTCCGACTCCGAGACGACTCCGACTCTGACTCGACTCCGACTCCGACTCGACTCCGACTCCGAGACGACTCCGACTTCGAGACGACTCCGACTCCGAGACGACTCCGACTCAGAGACGACTCCGACTCCGAGACGACTCCGACTCCGACTCAACTCCGACTCCGACTCGACTCCGAGACGACTCCGACTCCGAGACGACTCCGAGACGACTCCGACTCCGACTCGACTCCGAGACGACTCCGACTCCGAGACGACTCCGACTCGACTCCGAGACGACTCCGACTCCGACTCGACTCCGAGACGACTCCGAGACGAATCCGACTCCGACTCCGAGACGACTCCGACTCCGAGACGACTCCGACTCCGACTCGACTCCGAGACGACTCCGACTCCGAGACGACTCCGACTCCGACTCGACTCCGAGACGACTCCGACTCCGAGGCGACTCCGAGGCGACTCCGACTCCGAGACGACTACGACTCCGAGGCGACTCCGACTCCGAGGCGACTCCGACTCCGAGGCGACTCCGACTCTGAGGCGACTCCGACTCTGAGACTCCGACTCTGAGACTCTGACTCTGACTCTGAAATTCATTAAATAATAAAAAAAATACGTGGGGCTCCGCGCAATTTCTTTGTCTAGCCAGGTACAGCTAAGCAGCTGGGGGCTGGAATCCGCAGCGCAGGGATGCCCAAGCTTTCTGGGCACCCCCCGCTGCAAATTGTAGCCCGCAGCCGCCCCAGAAGATGGCGCGTTCATTGAAGCGCCATCCTCTGGCGCTGAACCCCGCTCTTCCAGCGGCCCTGGTGGCAGTGGCACGCTGGGTAATAAAGGGGTTAATACCAGCTTTGTTATACAAGCTGGTATTAAGCCCGAGATTCTTAATGTCAGGCCACGTTTGACCCAGCCACTAAGAATCTCCAATAAAGGGTTAAAAAAACACAACACAGAGAAAAATTTTTATTTGAAATAAAAAAAAAGCCATTAGGGACTCCATCTTTAATTAAAAAAATCCTCTTCTGTCCGACGTAGTCCAAAACGCGATGTCCTCTCTGCTACATCCCCTGTGCATAGATATAGATGTCTATGCACAGGGAATGAGCAGACTGAGAACAATCTCAGCACTGCTACATCATCTCTGTGAGCAGGCAGGTTCTAGGACCCTGGAGCTGCACAGAGAAGACAGCTGGACTCGGCTCGCAAAGAAACAGCAGTTACTTTGCGAGTTTCCCTGCTATCACTGGCACAGTAGCCGAGTCTAATGCAAACAATGGCAATCCTGGTTTTGTCAGCGTTTCTGACAAAACTAGGATTGATATTGATTTGCATTGGACTCGTGCGAGTAATCACTGGGAAACTCGCAGAGTACCGAGTCCTGCGAGTCCCTTACTACTAGCGAGTAGATTCGCCCATCCCTACACGTGCAGCCATCATTGCACTGCACAAAAATGGCCTAACAGGGAAGAGTATCGCAGCTAGAAAGATTGCACCTCAGTCAACAATCTATCGCATCATCAAGAACTTCAAGGAGAGAGCTTCCATTGTTGTCAAAAAGGCTCCAGGGCGCCCAAGAAAGACCAGCAAGCGCCAGGACCGTATCCTAAAACTGTTTCAGCTGCGGGATGGGACTACCAGCAGTGCGGAGCTTGCTCAGGAATGGCAGCAGGCTGGTGTGAGTGCTTCTGCACGCACTGTGAGGCGGAGACTCTTTGAGCAAGGCCTGGTTTCAAGGAGGGCAGCAAAGAAGCCACTTCTCTCCAGAAAAAACATCAGGGACCGACTGATATTCTGCAAAAGGTACAGGGAGTGGACTGCTGAGGACTGGGGGAAAGGTACAGGGAGTGGACTGCTGAGGACTGGGGAAAGGTACAGGGAGTGGACTGCTGATGACTGGGGGAAAGGTACAGGGAGAGGACTGGGGTAAAGGTACAGGGAGTGGACTGCTGAGGACTGGGGGAAAGGTACAGGGAGTGACTGCTGAGGACTGGGGGAAAGGTACAGGGAGTGACTGCTGAGGACTGGGGGAAAGGTACAGGGAGTGGACTGCTGAGGACTGGGGGAAAGGTACAGGGAGTGGATTGCTGAGGACTGGGGGAAAGGTACAGGGAGTGGATTGCTGAGGACTGGGGGAAAGGTACAGGGAGTGGACTGCTGAGGACTGGGGGAAAGGTACAGGGAGTGGACTGCTGAGGACTGGGGGAAAGGTACAGGGAGTGGATTGCTGAGGACTGGGGGAAAGGTACAGGGAGTGGACTGCTGAGGACTGGGGGAAAGGTACAGGGAGTGGACTGCTGAGGACTGGGGGAAAGGTACAGGGAGTGGACTGCTGAGGACTGGGGTAAAGGTACAGGGAGTGGACTGCTGAGGACTGGGGGAAAGGTACAGGGAGTGGACTGCTGAGGACTGGGGGAAAGGTACAGGGAGTGGACTGATGAGGACTGGGGGAAAGGTACAGGGAGTGGACTGCTGAGGACTGGGGGAAAGGTACAGGGAGTGGACTGCTGAGGACTGGGGGAAAGGTACAGGGAGTGGACTGCTGAGGACTGGGGGAAAGGTACAGGGAGTGGACTGCTGAGGACTGGGGGAAAGGTACAGGGAGTGGACTGCTGAGGACTGGGGGAAAGGTACAGGGAGTGGACTGCTGAGGACTGGGGTAAAGGTACAGGGAGTGGACTGCTGAGGACTGGGGGAAAGGTACAGGGAGTGGACTGCTGAGGACTGGGGGAAAGGTACAGGGAGTGGACTGCTGAGGACTGGGGTAAAGGTACAGGGAGTGGACTGCTGAGGACTGGGGTAAAGGTACAGGGAGTGGACTGCTGAGGACTGGGGTAAAGGTACAGGGAGTGGACTGCTGACGACTGGGGGAAAGTCATTTTCTCTGATGAATCCCCTTTTCGATTGTTTGGGACATCTGGAAAACAGCTTATTCGGAGAAGAAGAGGTGAGCGCTACCACCAGTCTTGTCTCATGCCAACTGTAAAGCATCCTGAAACCATTCATGTGTCGGGTTGCTTCTCAGACAAGGGAATTGGCTCACTCACAGTCTTGCCTAAAAAACAGCTATGAATAAAGAATGGTACCAGAATGTCCTCCAAGAGCAACTTCTCCCAACCGGCCAAGAGCAGTTTGGCGCCCAACAATGCCTTTTCCAGCATGAGGGAGCACCTTGCCATAAAGCAAAGGTGATAACTAAATGGCTCAGGGAACAAAACATAGAGATTTTGGGTCCATGGCCTGGAAACTCCCCAGATCTTAATCCCATTGAGAACTTGTGGTCAATCATCAAGAGACGGGTGGACAAACAAAATCTACCAAAATGCAAACATTGATTATGGAAGAATGGAAGAATGGAAGAATGGAAGAATGGACGGCTATCAGTCAGGATTTGGTCCAGAAGTTGATTGAGAGCAGCCAGGGAGAATTGCAGAGGTCCTGAAGAAGAAGGGTCAACACTGCAAATATTGACTTGCTGCATTAACTCATTCTAACTGTCAATATAAGCTTTTGGTGTCATAATATGATTGCAATTATATTTCTGTATGTGATATAAACATCAGACAAACACAAATAAAAACCAGAGGGCAGCAGATCATGGGAAAATATCATTTTGGTGTCATTCACAAAACTTTTGGCCATGACTGTACAATAATTACATGTATTATACCACAGCGTGATATATACAGAACCACCACCAGGGGGAGCTCTACAATAATTACATGTATTATACCACAGACTGATATATACAGAACCACCACCAGGGGGAGCTCTACAATAATTACATGTATTATGCCACAGTCTGATATACACAAAACCATCACCAGGGGGAGCTCTACAATAATTACATTTATAATACCATAGACTGATATATACAGAACCACCACCAGGGGGAGCTCTACAATAATTACATGTATTATACCATAGACTGATATACACAGAACCACCACAAGGGGGAGCTCTACAATAATTACATGTATTATACCACAGGCTGATATACACAGAACCACCACCAGGGGGAGCTCTACAATAATTACATATATTATACCACAGACTGATATATACAGAACCACCACCAGGGGGAGCTCTACAATAATTACATGTATTATACCACAGACTGATATACACAGAATCACCACCAGGGGGAGCTCTACAATAATTACATGTATTATACCACAGACTGATATACACAGAACCACCACCAGGGGAGCTCTACAATAATTACATGTATTATACCACAGACTGATATACACAGAACCACCACCAGGGGGAGCTCTACAATAATTACATTTATAATACCACAGACTGATATATACAGAACCACCACCAGGGGGAGCTCTACAATAATTACATGTATTATGCCATAGACTGATATATACAGAACCACCACCAGGGGGAGCGCTACAATAATTACATATGTTATGCCACAGACTGATATACACAGAATCACCACCAGGGGAAGCTCTACAATAATTACATGTATTATACCATAGACTGATATATAGAGAACCACTACCAGGGGGAGCTCTACAATAATTACCTGTATTATACCACAGACTGATATACACAGAACCACCACCAGGGGGAGCTCTACAATAATTACATGTATTATGCCATAGACTGATATATACAGAACCACCACCAAGGGGAGCTCTACAATAATTACATGTATTATACCACAGTCTGATATACACAAAACCACCACCAGGGGGAGCTCTACAATAATTACATTTATAATACCATAGACTGATATATACAGAACCACCACCAGGGGGAGCTCTACAATAATTACATGTATTATACCACAGACTGATATATACAAAACCACCACCAGGAGGAGCTCTACAATAATTACATGTATTATACCATAGACTGATATACACAGAAACACCACCAGGGGGAGCTCTACAATAATTACATGTATTATACCACAGTCTGATATACACAGAACCACCACCAGGGGGAGCTCTACCATAATTACATTTATAATACCATAGACTGATATATACAGAACCACCACCAGGGGAGCTCTACAATAATTACCTGTATTATACCACAGACTGATATATACAGAACCACCACCAGGGGGAGCTCTACAATAATTACATGTATTATGCCATAGACTGATATATACAGAACCACCACCAGGGGGAGCTCTACAATAATTATATGTATTATACCACAGACTGATATACAAAGAACCACCACCAGGAGGAGCTCTACAATAATTACATGTATTATACCACAGACTGATATATACAGAAACTCCACCAGGGGGGAGCTCTACAATAATTACATATATTATACCACACACTGATATAGATTCAAAATTTAAAGAAGCTTTATTGTCAGGACTAAATACACATCAGTTTTTGCCAAAGCAAATGTACAATAGGGATAGGGACTGTAGGGATGTTGGGCAGGGGCTGTAGGAAAGGTGGATGGGGGCAGATCCGGGGAGGGGGCTATAGAAGTCCATGGCATAGGGAAGGTGGACAGGGCAGCTCTAGGGCTGGGGCTATAGAAGTCCACGGCATAGGGAGGGTGGACAGGGCAGCTCTAGGGCTGGGGCTATAGAAGTCCATGGCATAGGGAGGGTGGACAGGGCAGCTCTAGGGCTGGGGCTATAGAAGTCCATGGCCCATCATAGTTCATTTCCTCAGTCTATGACATTCGCTCACATACTGCGCTGCTATCTCCACTGCTCTCTCCTCTTCTCCCAGCAGGATATAGGTTTTCTCTTCTTCCTTTGACTCACCGTTGCCGGGTTCTCAGGTCTCAGGCGATGCTTCACTTGTCACGGTTCCGCGCCTGAGGCTGTGGGTCCCGGTGGTCAAATAAAAAGGGATTAAAGGATTGGGATAAGTCTTGATTGTCGTGACGTCACCTGTGGGTGTCTGGTGATGGCACCGTCACTGCTTGGGCCTCCGGGGGATGTGCGGCAGCTAGATGGGATGCTCCCCACAGGATGAGCAGTAGTCCCGGGGCCGGGAGCTGTACTGGATGGAATACGGCAGCTCGGGTAGCTTGATGAGCAAGGTAAATAACAGTTCTGGAAGAAATGCACTGACACAATGCTCCTCTGTAACGGGTCTTTACTGTAGATTCGGTGCAGTACACAGTATACAGTCTATAGGTAACGGACCGGGTGGTCCCAGTGGTGAACAGCCTCCGTCCAGAGCTCCACGGTGTTCCTCCTTTATCTAACTGTTCTATTCTGGTTGCCTTGCTGCCTTAGTGCACCGGATCGGGGTACTGGGAGGACTTCTACTTAGTCACGTTAACTGAGACGAGTCCTGAGCCCCAATAGTGGGTACCTCGCCGGTAAGACTGCTGATTTGGGGCTGTAGTGAGGAGCTCCTAAAAAGCCGTTCTGTCACTCCGGTTTTGCAGAACAGCGGTGGACGTCTGTTTGCCTCGGAATCGGTGTCCGGTGAGATTGGGCATGGGCGTCTTTTAACCCGTTGCTTATTTGCTTTGTTGCCCATTTTCCGGTCTGGGTCACCGCTTGATGGTGCCCTGCCGGTTAAGTTACTGTTTCAGGGCTGCACGGCACTGTGCAGCTCCCTGCTCGTTCTCTCCTTCTCCTCCAACTCCTACTCCTCTGTAACTTCCCCCACACTACACCTTACACTCCTCCCACCAGGACCTGATTGGTCCTCTACCTCTGAGTGGTGCATGTGGTGTATGGAGCTCTGGATTTAACTATTTCATCACTGAGACAGAAGATATTACATCTTCAGTCAGGGATGCAATACCTTCCTGTGATGCACTTATTGCGAGGCGCCACACCTTCATGGTGATGAAATCCGGGAAGAGTCTCCTGAAGTGAGTGTCCCTCACTACTGAGTATTTGGAGCAGTGTAGCAGGAGGTGGCTGCCGTCCTCCAGGGTCTCTGATTACAGTGTTGGCACAGTCTTTCCTCCCTGGCCTTGTAGCTATGCCTGTGTCGGCCAGACTGTGGGCACTGAGTCTATATCGGCACAGGATCTTATGATCTCTGGGGTCCAGGAGTTTCTCCAGATATGGGGCCAGTCTGTAGTCTCTGGGGCCCGGGAGTTTCTCCAGATACAGGGCCAGTCTGTAGTCTCTGGGGCCCGGGAGTTTCTCCAGATATGGGTCAGTCTGTAGTCTCTGGGGTCCAGGAGACTCTCCAGATATGGGTCAGTCTGTAGTCTCTGGGGCCCGGGAGTTTCTCCAGATATGGGGCAGTCTGTAGTCTCTGGGGTCCAGGAGACTCTCCAGATATGGGGCCAGTCTGTAGTCTCTGGGGCCCGGGAGTTTCTCCAGATATGGGTCAGTCTGTAGTTTCTGGGGTCCAGGAGACTCTCCAGATATGGGGCCAGTCTGTAGTCTCTGGGGTCCAGGAGTTTCTCCAGAAATGGGGCCAGTCTGTAGTCTCTGGGGCCCGGGAGTTTCTCCAGATATGGGGCCAGTCTGTAGTCTCTGGGGTCCGGGAGTCTCTCCAGATATGGGGCCAGTCTGTAGTCTCTGGGGTCCGGGAGTTTCTCCAGATATGGGGCCAGTCTGTAGTCTCTGGGGTCCGGGAGTCTCTCCAGATATGGGGCCGGTCTGTAGTCTCTGGGGTCCGGGAGTTTCTCCAGATATGGGGGCAGTCTGTAGTCTCTGGAGTCCAGGAGTCTCTCCAGATATGGGGCCGGTCTGTAGTCTCTGGGGTCCGGGAGTTTCTCCAGATATGGGGCCAGTCTGTAGTCTCTGGGGTCCGGGAGAATCTCCAGATATGGGTCAGTCTATAGTCACTGGGGTCCGGGAGTTTCTCCAGATATGGGGCCAGTCTGTAGTCTCTGGGGTCCGGGAGTCTCTCCAGATATGGGGCCAGTCTATAGTCTCTGGGGTCCGGGAGTCTCTCCAGATATGGGGCCAGTCTGTAGTCTCTGGGGTCCGGGAGTCTCTCCAGATATGGGGCCAGTCTGTAGTCTCTAGGGTCCAGGATTTTCTCCAGATATGGGGCCAGTCTGTAGTCTCTGGGGTCCGGGAGTTTCTCCAGATATGGGGCCAGTTTGTAGTCTCTGGGGTCTGGGAGTTTCTCCAGATATGGGGCCACTCTGTAGTCTCTGGGGTCTGGGAGTTTCTCCAGATATGGGGCCAGTCTGTAGTCTCTGGGGTCCGGGAGTCTCTCCAGATATGGGGCCAGTCTGTAGTCTCTGGGGTCCAGGAGTTTCTCCAGATATGTGGCAGTCTGTAGTCTCTGGGGTCCAGGTGTTTCTCCAGATATGGGGCCAGTCTGTAGTCTCTGGGGTCCGGGTGTTTCTCCACATATGGGCTAGTCTGTAGTCTCTGAGGTCCGGGTGTTTCTCCACATATGGGGCTAGTCTGTAGTCTCTGAGGTCCGGGTGTTTCTCCAGATATGGGGCCACTCTGTAGTCTCTGAGGTCCGGGAGTTTCTCCAGATATGGGGCCGGTCTGTACTCTCTGGGGTCCAGGATTTTCTCCAGATATGGGGCCAGTCTGTAGTCTCTGGGGTCCGGGAGTTTCTCCAGATATGGGGCCAGTCTGTAGTCTCTGGGATCCCAAGGTTTCTCCAGATATGGGGCCAGTCTGTAGTCTCTGGGGTCCAGGAGTTTCTCCAGATATGGGGCCAGTCTGTAGTCTCTGGGGTCCGGGAGTTTCTCCAGATATGGGGCCAGTCTGTAGTCTCTGGGGTCCAGGATTTTCTCCAGATATGGGGCCAGTCTGTAGTCTCTGGGGTCCGGGAGTTTCTCCAGATATGGGGCAATCTGTAGTCTCTGGGGTCCGGGAGTTTCTCCAGATATGGGGCCAGTCTGTAGTCTCTAGGGTCCAGGAGTTTCTCCAGATATGGGGCCAGTCTGTAGTCTCTAGGGTCCAGGAGTTTCTCCAGATATGGGGCCAGTCTGTAGTCTCTAGGGTCCAGGAGTTTCTCCAGATATGGGGCCAGTCTGTAGTCTCTAGGGTCCAGGAGTTTCTCCAGATATGGGGCCACTCTGTAGTCTCTGGGGTCCGGGAGTCTCTCCAGATATGGGGCCAGTCTGTAGTCTCTGGGGTCTGGAGTTTCTCCAGATATGGGGCCAGTCTGTAGTCTCTGTGGTCCATCTATACTCTTGGTCTAGGAGAACTCATAAAGTACCTTTACACGCGGCAATGACTCACCGTGGCCGGCTGACTCCGGTTGATACAGGCGATTCTTCTTCCCTCCTTGTCACGGGTGGACCGCGCCTGCCGGTAGTGGGGCCCGGTGTAGTGCAGATCAAAAGTGAAGACGTCTTGCGGGAACAGATTAAAGGGGTTTTTAATTTATTCGTGACGCCACCTATGAGTAGTTCGGTAAGGGCTACCGACGCTGCGGAACCCCCGGGGGATGGACAGCAGCAAGATGTTACGCTCCCCACAGGCTGAGCGGTGATCCCCGGAGGCTGGAGCTGCTCAAGATGTTGTGCGACAGAAAGTCTCTGCAACGGGTCTTTACTGTAACCAGCAGGCAGTACATGGTATACAGTGGTTGAATAGTAGACCGGGTGGACTCAGCAGTGATGGTGTCCCTTAGAAATCCGTAGTGTTCCTCCATTCTAACTAAGTGGTTGCCAATGTCGCCCAGGAATACCAGATCGGGTACGGGGAGGCTGCTTCAATGCCCTATCCATGATGTACGTTCTAGATGTTTTTGGGGAGCCTTGGATCCCTCAGTGGGTACACCGCTGGTTAGACGACTGGAAATTGGCTGGTGGTGGGGTGCTCCTGTAAAGCTGATCCTCCACTCTTCTGGTTCGCGTAGCAGAGGTGAACTGCTGCCAGCTTCGGTACCAGTGAACCGGCTGTGAGTTGTGGGCACGGGAGTCTTTTGAGAACCCGTGTGAATGATGCCCAATCCCGGTTGTTAAGGCCTCAGGTGCTGACACCCGACCGGTGACGGCCCAGGGGCCCGCACGGGGTGCGGAGCCCCCGCTCCTCTCCAAGTTCAAGTTCTAGACCCTTCTCCTCTGAGTTCTAGACTCTTTTTCTCCTCAGACTATGTGTCTGTTCTCCTGCACTACCCTAGCACTCCGCCCACCAGGACCTAGGATTGGCCCTCTGTTCTAGGTGATGCATGCTGGGTTGGATCTCTATGTTAACCAGATCACTGCTGTGTCAGAGAATATTGCGGCTGCTTTTATGGCTGCAATACCCTCTTGTGACGCACTCGTTGCGGGGCGCCACACTCCCCCTTGGTTGAATACGCTTGTCCCCAAGCGTCACACTACCCACATTACAGAGGTTTTTATATTTTATAACAGGTAATACACTTTTATTAATGACAAGTCATTGTATGCATAAAAGTGAAAAGGTAAATAAACAGGTTAACACATTGCGCAGACCCGGCGGGCGGTCGGCTGTCCTTAGAATAAAAGTTCAGGCTGTAGCCGCCAAGTCGCGGTGTTACGGTACAAACAGGAAGAAGTCTCTTTTAGTTGCAAAGTTCAAACAACTTAAGTCACTGATGAATGGCAGTGTTCCGGACTCGTATAGCGAACCACCCATCACGGCATATATGGCGCTCATAGGTTACTATGTCCCCTCTATACAAGTCTCGGCTTGGATGGCCTCGCGGTAGGTGCGATTCCACATCACGGCGCCCCACAAATACTTCGGTACTCACACCCTCCTCCCTTACGAATCCCCACCCGGTGGACAAGTTAAATGTGCTTACCCACCCGGTTTTACAGAATTGTTCAGGCAATGGAGATTGGCGGCGGGCCTCGGCACGAGCCTGCATGTTGGCTTGCAGTCGATTGTGCCACTCCTCTCTCCGGATACGACGTACCTCTTCGTCGGAGTGTTGCGGCGTGTGGATAAAGTCACTACGGCGTGCTGGTTGTTGAACCGCTCGAGCTTGGTGGGCAGTCTGGAGTGGAGCCCGGTTCAACGGAACCGGAGAAGATACTGTTGCGGCGGCACCCGACCAGTGCACCCGAGCTGATCGCCCGGCAGAAGGGTTCCTTGTGTCTCCCCAGGCGAACCCGGTGTAGAAATCCTCAGCTGGACTGTAGGTCTCCTCGTCATCCTCCTCGACCTCCTCGATGACTACGTCGGGCTGCTCGGCTGGCGAAGACGATGGGATGGAATCCTCTGGGTCGGTGGGTGGCTGTGCTGCAAAGTTCTCCTCGGGGTCGTTGTGCAGGACTTCCAGGCTGCCTGCCTCTTCTTCTGTAGCAGCGGGAAGTGGTGTTTCAATCCCGGTTACCAGGTAGGCCTCTGTAGTTGCAGAGGAGGCCTCCGGTTCAGGGGAGAAACAGGCGACAGTCTCTGTAGTGTGGAAACTAGTCGCGGGTTCCGCAGGTGGAACCAGGTAGATGTCAGCTTCTTCGTGGGAGCGTATTGGAAGCTCCGGCTCTGGAACGGGGTCGGCTGCGGTTTCGTCCGCTGGAACGGGTCGAGCTGTGGTCCTCACTGGAATAACACAGTCTATGGGCTCCGGTGACGAAGCAGGACAGGTGGTGGGCGACGGTGAGGCGGTTGAGAAGCTGGCGATGTCGTCTGGGCCTGGAGAAGCTGTACCCGGTCGGCTCTGCTGCATCGCATGATGGAGTCTTCTGCCTAGGGTCGCACTCCAGCTGCGAATCGTCCATTCTACAGTCTCAAGTAGTCGCACCCGGAGGTCTTGTAGAGCCTCTAGCCAGAAGTCGGGGCTGCCGTCTATGGTAAGGGCAGGATCCGGACCCGGTTGGCCTAGGGCTGCTCTGGCCTCCGCCTCGACCTCCCGCATTAGGTCTTGGAGTCTCGTGCTGGCCATTCTCTTCTTGGAGGGAAACCACACCCGTTCAACCGGTAAACGTTCTGGTAGAGCTGGTGAAGAAGGTCTTCTCTCTCTGTCGGTTTGTCTGTGACACTCCCATTTCCTCTGGGCTTTTGTAGTCCAATCGTGGGAAAAGTCTTTGGGGTCCGCCCCCATGGTTGATTCGAGCAATCAGGGCGGACAAAGAGTTTGGCGCCTTTTGTCTTTAACCCTCCCACGGTGAGGGGGGGGGTTGACTCACTCCTGGGCTTGCACGTGGCGGCTTCTTGTGGCGGGAACGCCATCTTGACCCAATGGTGTAAAGGCGGGAAAGTTCTTTTAGGGACGAACAAAGTCCAATTGTAGACAATAAAGTCCATTTTAAGCACAATATACCCGTTGGGTAACGGGCCTGCTCGTATCCTGTTCGTGACGCCATTTTCTGACTCACCGCGGCCGGCTGACTCCGGTTGATACAGGCGATTCTTCTTCCCTCCTTGTCACGGGTGGACCGCGCCTGCCGGTAGTGGGGCCCGGTGTAGTGCAGATCAAAAGTGAAGACGTCTTGCGGGAACAGATTAAAGGGGTTTTTAATTTATTCGTGACGCCACCTATGAGTAGTTCGGTAAGGGCTACCGACGCTGCGGAACCCCCGGGGGATGGACAGCAGCAAGATGTTACGCTCCCCACAGGCTGAGCGGTGATCCCCGGAGGCTGGAGCTGCTCAAGATGTTGTGCGGCAGCTGCGGTTACCTTGTAGTGCGGACGGATAGTTCATAAGGAAGCACGGACACAGAAAGTCTCTGCAACGGGTCTTTACTGTAACCAGCAGGCAGTACATGGTATACAGTGGTTGAGTAGTAGACCAGGTGAACTCAGCAGTGATGGTGTCCCTTAGAGATCCGCAGTGTTCCTCCATTCTAACTAAGTGGTTGCCAATGTCGCCCAGGAATACCAGATCGGGTACGGGGAGGCTGCTTCAATGCCCTATCCAAGATGTACGTTCTGGATGTTTTTGGGGAGCCTTGGGTCCCTCAGTGGGTACACCGCTGGTTAGACGACTGGAAACTGGCTGTTGGTGGGGTGCTCCTGTGAAGCTGCTCCTCCACTCTTCTGGTTTGCGTAGCAGAGGTGAACTGCTGCTAGCTTCGGTACCAGTGAACCGGCTGTGAGTTGTGGGCACGGGAGTCTTTTGAGAACCCGTGTGAATGATGCCCAATCCCGGTTGTTAAGGCCTCAGGTGCTGACACCCGACCGGTGACGGCCCAGGGGCCCGCACGGGGTGCGGAGCCCCCGCTCCTCTCCAAGTTCAAGTTCTAGACCCTTCTCCTCTGAGTTCTAGACTCTTTTTCTCCTCAGACCATGTGTCTGTTTTCCTGCACTACCCGAGCACTCCGCCCACCAGGACCTAGGATTGGCCCTCTGTTCTAGGTGATGCATGCTGGGTTGGATTTCTAAATTAACCAGGTCACTGCTGTGTCAGAGAATATTGCGGCTGCTTTTATGGCTGCAATACCCTCTTGTGACGCACTCGTTGCGGGGCGCCACAGCAACTTTTCTAGGAATTTCACTGGCAACTTACTGGTTGCAGTGAAATCATGGACACATTGTTCTATCTTGTTGCTGTGTACAAATGGAACAATGTGTCCATGATTTCACTGCAACCAGTAAGTTGCCAGTGAAATTCCTAGAAAAGTTGCCACGTGTAAAGGTACCTATACAGTCCCATGGCTTCCAGTATTACCTATACGCTGACAACACTCAGATCTACCTCTCTGGCCAAGACATCACCTCTCTGCTGTCCAGAATCCTGGAGTGTCTATCAGCCATATCCCCCTTCTGCTCCTCTCGCTTCCTAAAACTCAATGTAGCCAAAACCGAACTCATCATCTTTCCTCCATCCCATCTTTCATCTTCACCACCTGATCTATCTATTATGGTAAATGGCATCATGCTCTCTCCCACCCCTCAAATTCGCTGCCTTCGAGTAACTCTTGACTCTGCCTTATCCTTCTAACCACACATCGAAACTCTCGCCACCTCCTGTTGCCTCCAGCTCAAGAATATTTCCAGAATCCGTCCTTTCCTCAGCCCTCAATCTACTAAAATTCTTGCACATGCCCTCATCATCTCCCGCCTTGACTACTGCAATATCCTCCTCTGTGGCCTCCCTGCTAACACTCTTTACCTCTCCACTCTGTCCTCAACTCTGCTGCCCGACTAATCCACCTCTCTCCTTGCTACTCCCCTATTTCTCCCCTCTGCAAATCCCTCCACTGGCTCCCAATTCCCCAACTAATCCAGTTCAAGCTACTAACACTGACCTACAAAGCCGTCCATACCCTGTCTCCTCCCTATATCTCTGAACTAATCTCCCACTGTCTTCCCTCACGTAACCTTTGATCCTCCCAAGACCTCCTCCTCTCCTCCACACTTATCTGTTCCTCAAACAACCACCTCCAAGATTTCTCCCAAATATCCCCCATCCTCTGGAATTCTGTGCCCCAACACATCAGATTATCCACCATGCTCAGATCCTTCAGACGGAACCTGAAAGCCTATCTCTTCAGGAAAGCTTACAGCCTGCAATGACCAAGCAGCCGCCTCACCACCACCGGAGCTACCACCTCTCCACCACCAAATCTGCTGCACCACCGCCTCTCCACCGCCATCGGAGCTGCTGCCTCTCCACCGCCACCGGAGCTGCTGCCCCACCACCACCGGAGCTGCCGCCCCACTGCCTCCGGAACTGCCACCTCTCCACCACCAGATCTGCTGCACCACCGCCTCCGGAGCTACCGCCTCTCCACTGCCACCAGAGCTACCACCTCTCCACCACCACTGGATCTGCTGCCCCACCGCCTCTGGAAGCTACCGCCTCTCCATCGCCTCCGGAGCTACCGCCTCTCCACTGCCACCAGAGCTGCTGCCCCACTGCCACCGGAGCTGCTGCCCCACCACCTCCGGAGCTACCGCCTCTCCACCGCCACCGGAGCTGCTGCTCCACCACCACCGGAGCTGCCGCCCCACCGCCTCCGGAACTGCCGCCTCTCCACCACCAGATCTGCTGCACCACTGCCTCCGGAGCTACCGCCTCTCCACTGCCACCAGAGCTACCACCTCTCCACCGCCACTGGATCTGCTGCCCCACCGCCTCCGGAAGCTACCGCCCTCCACCGCCTCCGGAGCTACCACCTCTCCACTGCCACCAGAGCTGCTGCCCCACCGCCACCGGAGCTGCTGCCCCATCGCCTCCGGAGCTACCGCCTCTCCACTGCCACCAGAGCTACCACCTCTCCACCGCCACCGGAGCTGCTGCCCCACCGCCTCCGGAAGCTACTGCCTCTCGACCGCCTCCAGAGCTACCGCCTCTCCACTGCCACCAGAGCTGCTGCCCCACCGCCACCGGAGCTGCTGCCCCACCACCTCCGGAGCTACCGCCTCCTCCACCGCCTCCGGAGCTACCGCCTCTCCACTGCCACCAGAGCTGCTGCCCCACCGCCACCGGAGCTGCTGCCCCACCGCCTCCGGAGCTACCGCCTCTCCACCGCCACCGAGCTACCGCCTCTCCACCGCCTCCGGAGCTACCGCCTCTCCACTGCCACCGGAGCTGCTGCCCCACCGCCACCGGAGCTGCTGCCCCACCGCCACCGGAGCTGCTGCCCCACCGCCTCCGGAGCTACCGCCTCTCCACCGCCACCGGAGCTACCGCCTCTCCACCGCCTCCGGAGCTACCGCCTCTCCACTGCCACCAGAGCTGCTGCCCCACCGCCACCGGAGCTGCTGCCCCACCGCCTCCGGAGCTACCCCGCCTCTCCACTGCCACCGGAGCTGCTGCCCCACCACCACCAGAGCTGCCGCCCCACCGCCTCCGAACTGCCGCCTCTCCACCACCAGATCTGCTGCACCACCGCCTCCGGAGCTACCGCCTCTCCACTGCCACCAGAGCTACCACCTCTCCACCGCCACTGGATCTGCTGCCCCACCGCCTCCGGAGCTACCGCCTCTCCACTGCCACCAGAGCTGCTGCCCCACCGCCACCGGAGCTGCTGCCCCACCGCCTCCGGAGCTACCGCCTCTCCACTGCCACCAGAGCTACCATCTCTCCATCGCCACCGGAGCTGCTGCCCCACCGCCTCCGAAGCTACTGCCTCTCGACCGCCTCCGGAGCTACCGCCTCTCCACTGCACCAGAGCTGCTGCCCCACCGCCTCCGAGCTACCGCTCTCCACCGCCACGAGCTACCGCTCTCCACCGCCACCGGAGCTACCGCCTCCCACCGCCTCCGGAGCTACCGCCTCTCCACCGCCACCGGAGCTACGCCTCTCCACCGCCTCCGGAGCTACCGCCTCTCCACGCCACCGAGCTACCGCCTCTCCACCGCCACCGGAGCTACGCCTCTCCACCGCCTCCGGAGCTACCGCCTCTCCACTGCCACCGGAGCTACCGCCTCTCCACCGCCACCGAGCTGCTGCCCCACCACCACCGGAGCTGCCGCCCCACCGCCTCCGGAACTGCCGACCTCTCCACCACCAGACTGCTGCACCACCGCCTCCGGAGCTACCGCCTACTCCACTGCCACCAGAGCTACCACCTCTCCACCGCCACTGGATCTGCTGCCCCACCGCCTCTGGAAGCTACCCCTCTCCACCGCCTCTGAAGCTACCGCCTCTCCACCGCCTCCGGAGCTACCGCCTCTCCACCACCAGATCTGCTGCACCCCTGACCTACTGTCTCCTCCCTAGTATCCTGTAGAATGTAAGCCCACGTGGGCAGGGTCCTCTCCCCTCTGTACCAGTCTGTCATTGTTAATTTGTTTACTGTAAACCATATCTATAATTTTGTATGTAACCTCTTCTCATGTACAACAACATGGAATTAATGGGCTATAATAATCTGGTGGAACCCGCTATAGGTGTGGGACTAAGCGTTTGACAGATCACATGACTGCTTAGCTCCGCCCTCGCTCTTCACTTGTGTCGCACAGTTGGGACGTACACGAAAGTCCATTGGACATGTGACAGATCACATGACTGCTTAGCTCCTCCCACTCTTTAGAGAGTGCTGCACAACTGTGACGTCCCCGGGAAGTGGAGCTGTGACAGATCACATGACGCACTAGTAGCTCCTCCCCTCTGTCAGTGTCGCACAGCTGTGATGTACCCGGCAGTCTGTGTGGAGATGTGAGCGGGAGGATGTCGCTGCGGCGCCGCCGGGAGGAGGCGGATGTGGCCGAACAGTCCGCGCCGTCCCCGGTTTCTGAGCGCTGTCTGTCCGCAGCCTTCCTCCAGGGTCTGGCTCTGGTGTCCGCCTGCACGGCGCTGGCGGACCCCGGGTGGCTGCTGGTTCAGATGGAGGAGAAGAAGTACGTGTACGGGGCCGCCTATATACTGCACCTCGGGTTCAACCTAACCGAGCCCGGTAAGAGGAGAAGGGGTGAGGTAACCATGGCAACACATGAAAGTCACCTTACCCTGTCATCGGTCTATAGGGGGAGACTGGGGGGATGTGATCACTCTGAGGGGGAAACTGAGGGGGATGGGATCGCTCTGTAGGGGGAGACTGGGGGGGATGGGATCACTCTGAAGGGGAAACTGGGGGGATGTGATCACTCTGTAGGGGGAGACTGAGGGGGATGGGATATCTCTGTAGGGGGAGACTGAGGGGGATGGGATCGCTCTGTAGGGGAAGACTGAGGGGATGGGATCGCTCTGTAGGGGAAGACTGAGGGGGATGGGATATCTCTGTAGGGGGAGACTGAGGGGGATGGGATCGCTCTGTAGGGGAAGACTGAGGGGATGGGATCGCTCTGTAGGGGAAGACTGGGGGATGGGATCGCTCTGTCGGGGGAAGACTGAGGGGATGGGATCGCTCTGTAGGGGAAAACTGAGGGGGATGGGATCGCTCTGTAGGGGGGAGGACTGTAGAGGGGGATGTGATCACTCTGTAGGGGGAGACTGGGGGGATGTGATCACTCTGTAGGGGAGACTGGGGGGGATGGATGATATCTCTGTAGGGGAAGACTGAGGGGGATGTGATATCGCTCTGTAGGGGAAGACTGAGGGGGATGTGATCGCTCTGTAGGGGAAGACTGGGGGGGATGGGATCGCTCTGTAGGGGAGACTGAGGGGGATGTGGATCGCTCTGTAGGGGAAGACTGAGGGGGATGGGAATCGCTCTGTAGGGAAGACTGAGGGGGATGGATCGCTCTGTAGGGGATGAGGGGATGGGATACGCTCTGTAGGGGAGACTGAGGGGGATGGGATTCGCTCTGTAGGGGAAGACTGAGGGGGATGGGATCGCTCTGTAGGGGAAGACTGAGGGGATGGAGTACGGCTCTGTAGGGGAGAGACTGAGGGGGATGGGATCGCTCTGTAGGGAGATGAGGGGATGGATCGCTCTGTAGGGAAGACTGAGGGGGATGGGATCGCTCTGTAGGGGAAGACTGAGGGGGATGGGATCGCTCTGTAGGGAAGACTGAGGGGATGGGATCGCTCTGTAGGGGAAGACTGAGGGGATGGGATCGCTCTGTAGGGGAAGACTGAGGGGATGGGATCGCTCTGTAGGGGAGACTGAGGGGGATGGGATCGCTCTGTAGGGGGAGACTGAGGGGGATGGGATCGCTCTGTAGGGGAAGACTGAGGGGGATGGGATCGCTCTGTAGGGGAAGACTGAGGGGGATGGGATCGCTCTGTAGGGGAAGACGGGATCGCTCTGTAGGGGCAGACTGAGGGGGATGGGATCGCTCTGTAGGGGCAGACTGAGGGGGATGGGATCGCTCTGTAGGGGAAGACTGAGGGGGATGGGATCGCTCTGTAGGGGAAGACTGAGGGGGATGGGATCGCTCTGTAGGGGAAGACTGAGGGGGATGGGATCGCTCTGTAGGGGAAGACTGAGGGGGATGGGATCGCTCTGTAGGGGAAGACTGAGGGGGATGGGATCGCTCTGTAGGGGAAGACTGAGGGGGATGTGATCGCTCTGTAGGGGAAGACTGAGGGGGATGTGATCGCTCTGTAGGGGAAGACTGAGGGGGATGTGATCGCTCTGTAGGGGAAGACTGAGGGGGGATGTGATCGCTCTGTAGGGGAAGACTGAGGGGGGATGTGATCGCTCTGTAGGGGAAGACTGAGGGGGATGTGATCGCTCTGTAGGGGAAGACTGAGGGGGATGGGATCGCTCTGTAGGGGAAGACTGAGGGGGATGGGATCGCTCTGTAGGGGAAGACTGAGGAGGATGTGATCCCTCTGTAGGGGAAGACTGGGGAGATGGGATCGCTCTGTAGGGGGGAGTCTGGGGGTGTGATCACTCTGTAGGGGGGGACTTGAGGGTGAATGAGGAAAAATAATAGAAAGTCCCTGCAGTGCGATTCGCTGTTTTCAGTCTAAGGCTGGAAACACACTGGCATGAAAAAAAAGACGGTCCGATTGATGTATCTGAAGGTACCGTCACACAGGGACATATCTCCGGCGATATTGCCGGGGATCGCGGGAGCGCGCATCCCTGACAACATCGCCGGGGAGCTGTCACACTGAGCAACTTACCGGCGATGTCGCCGGCTAGTTGCCGCGGCTATCGCTTGCTGGGTTGCCCGGCAACCCAGCGAGCGATAACCCGCAATGTAGTAGATAGGCGGAATCGCCCGATCGCCGCGTTACACAGGGCGATCAGGCAGAATCGCCTGAGCAACATCGCCAGATTTCCCAACATGGTTGGGAAACCTGGCGATGTGACTCAGGCGATTCATCGCCTGATTATCGCCCTGTCACACGCGGCAATTCGCCGGCGATGTCGCCGCAACCTGGCCACGCCCCTCGGTTGCCGGCAACATCGCCGGCGATATGTCCCCGTCTGACGGTACCTTGAGAGTTGTAGGAGTGTTGGGCAGTGTGGCGTCCATGTGCAATCCATGTTTTTTCTCAGCAGCTGTTTACTGTATAATCATTTACAGGAACATTTTTTACAATTGTCTGAGCTACAGAATGATAATGTATCTATGACAAATCGCATCAAACGTGGATGGTCCGTGTGCTGTCCGTGTTCGGTCCGTGAGTTTTGTTGTACCCATAGACTTACATTGGCGAGTCTCGCGCATGAATCGCATACTGTCGCAGCATCTTACGACTGCTTTGTCGTCCGTGAAGCGGATTAGAAAAATACGTCTGATACTCGGACATGTGCTCTCAGATATTGAATAACATTGGACCGGCTGCAATGCAATTTCTACTCGCAGTCGTCAGTTTCACGCCAGTTTGTCCGTACCCTTAGGTTACATTCAGACTGTGCATTTTTTTTCTCTTTTGTTCTGTGATTTTAGCTGCAAAAGAAGAGCTGTAAAAACAAAATGCACCCAAAAAAAAGGATCCATGTTTGAATGCAGTTTTTGAGTGCGGTGTTTTTTCCCCATTTTGAAGAGCTCCTATGGGAAAAATGCAAGACAAAAATGCGACAGAACTTGACATGTCCTGTCCAAGACCGGAGCCTCCTACTGTGAAAAAAACGGATCACTTTAAAAGAGCACAGTCTGAATGGCAAAAATGAAGACACATAGACTTTGCTGTGGTGTCATTTGAGTGATCCGTTTTCTGCACTGCAATGCAAAAAACGCACAGTGTGAATCTAGCCTTAGCTCACCTGGAGGAACCTCACACTGATGGGCAGAAGATCGAGACTTTTCTTGTAGGGATAATGTGAGGCCTCTGCAGCTACTATTGCATATACTTTGGGGGTACATGTACATTGGATGACCTTTTGTATGTATATCTGACCTTTTTGTGTTTCTGTTATTATTAGGCGCTCACCAGCTCCTCCATCGGGGCGGCCTGTACTTGCTGCTCATGCTGACCATCTGCTGCTACATCAGTATCCTCCTGGGCCTGGCCGCCTTCATGCTGGACTTTCTGGGGACCAAGTACATGGGGATCCGGAATCTGGTGGGGATCCTGCTGCCGCCTACGCTGCACCTGATCACAGGTATCGCTACCCGTGCCCCGGTCAGAGCAGCCAGAACATTTTGAAGCTCCTGAATGTATCGTTTGTTTGTTTCCTCCATTGATTGCCGACGGGTTTCGTGCACATCCAGAGACTGAAAACCTATTCGGAGCTGAGGGGTTGTTACAATTATACCCAGTCTAAGCCGATATAATCACAACCAGCAAGCTGTCTCCTGCCATTTTAGCAATCTCCCAGCTTTGAGGAATTCAGCCTTTTTCAACCTCAGGACATAAAAAATGTTGGTTTCTGCTCACTTTCACAGCATTTAGTCAGGACCACAAAAGCAATACCTCCCATAGGGTGTAATATCGTGACACCATCAGCTCCCCTCACTGCTGATTAACCCTTTTGTTGCAGCTGTATTTAGATGATAACCCAAATATACAAGATTTTGGTGTACTGATGGATAACCATGGCCGTAAGGGGCGTAATCAATGTCCTCCATCACTCCAGCCATCTTTGCACTCCCATGAAGTCCAGCTTTCAGCTTGACTTCGTCATCTACTTGCATAATTGCCTTGAGGTGTCCGTCATCCACTTCTGACATAATAGTGTCCTATCGCACTGCATGTGTGAAGGGACTGTGTTGGGTTGCGCTGTCAGTCCACATGGCTAATTTGCATGCACATGCAAATTAGCCATGTGGTGGCTTGAAGCAGGGCTGATGTATGCACCCTGTGCACTGCCCAAACTCCCACCCCCCTCAGCCCTGTCAGGGAGCCCCAGTGCACTGTTGATTCCCCCGGGAGATGCAGAAGGGGACGGAGGGGTGCAGGCTGTGTGCAGGGTGACGGAGGTGTGCAGGGTGACGGAAGGGTGCAGGGTGTGTGCAGGGTGACGGAAGGGTGCAGGCTGTGTGCAGGGTGACGGAAGGGTGCAGGCTGTGTGCAGGGTGACGGAAGGGTGCAGGCTGTGTGCAGGGTGACGGAAGGGTGCAGGCTGTGTGCAGGGTGACGGAAGGGTGCAGGCTGTGTGCAGGGTGACGGAGGGGTGCAGGCTGTGTGCAGGGTGACGGAGGGGTGCAGGCTGTGTGCAGGGTGACGGAGGGGTGCAGGCTGTGTGCAGGGTGACGGAGGGGTGCAGGCTGTGTGCAGGGTGACGGAGGGGTGCAGGCTGTGTGCAGGGGGACGGAGGGGTGCAGGCTGTGTGCAGGGGGACGGAGGGGTGCAGGCTGTGTGCCGGGGGACGGAGGGGTGCAGGCTGTGTGCAGGGGGACGGAGGGGTGCAGGCTGTGTGCCGGGGGACGGAGGGGTGCAGGCTGTGTGCCGGGGGACGGAGGGGTGCAGGCTGTGTGCCGGGGGACGGAGGGGTGCAGGCTGTGTGCCGGGGGACGGAGGGTGTGCAGGCTGTGTGCCGGGGGATGGAAGGGTGTGCAAATATGGTGCACGCTAGCAGTAGTGGCCCCTTGCGTAGTACCTCTAGTGGTGCCGCCCACAACCTGACATGGTTGGTGCAGCTTTTTGCCATCTTGCAGTACACAATGTGTCCACCTTGTGTCGCTGTTGCTCATATTTCTATTTGCATGTGATTTATTCAGTCAGGTGACTTCTCCGTAATTCTCTATCCTGTTCTCTTGCAGTGTTGTCGTCCGCGGCGGCCGTGGCCCTCTGCACCTACCTCTACATGGCCCTGTACGATGAAGTGCACTTCCAGCTCCCTAAATCTTCCGCAAACACCGTGACTTTGGGTGAAAGTTACTACTTTGCCAACTCTGCCTGTGTGGCTTCCATCGTCGCCACCATTCTCAGCTTCTCCTATGCCAGAAAATACAGGAGAGTAAGCGGAACATCCACAGCCGAGGCAGTAAATCAAGAGACCACCCCCCTACTGGACGAGTCGGACCCCCCAGGAGAGTATGGGTAGACTTCCAGGTGCCAGCACAGCACAAGACCAAATGTTTGCATTAATCTGCACGGCTGTGACTTTTTCCAGTTCAGTATTATGTGTGTGCGTCATGTTACAGGACTCTGAAGCCCCTATACTCCATCGATGTAAACGGTACCAATGACTAAAGGAGCAGGGGTTATATCAGGGTATTGCACTATGTCTGTGGGAAGCATTATATGATCTGCCATCACTGCCTGTCCCACTCGCTGACTGTGGAGAGGAGTCACAGACCGGGCAGTGATTGTACATAAACTCCCAAGACTCATTATATATTATCAATATTACATGTGGTTGTTTTATGATTCCTGTTGTAGGTCGTTCATTTTGTTCTTTTTTTTAATGTCATATACACCAAATATCAGCAGAATGTGCTCACAGGAGGATTTAAAGGAAGACTGATAGAAGGAGAGAGGAGCCCGGTGCTGAGTGCAGGATCTGTGCTGTTAATGGATGTAGTGTTACCTACTGTGGAGGACCGGAAGATAGACAGAGGGGCAGCGCTGCTCAAATTGGTTATCTGGCATTGTCAGACTGGGTGGGGGAGTGTATGGTCAAATTAATGGCTGCCGCTCATGAATACATCCGATTCTTGCTCATGAAGTATAGAGGGAGTAACAGGGATCTACTGGGGAGCAAAAAGGAATCTGTTTTCTCCTGACTGCTGCGGCCAATCAGTACCCACAGCAGTCATGTGCCATATGTACTATTACCATGAGCACCAGTGGTAATGGCTGTGACCACTGACTGCAGCGCTCACATTCCTGCCTCTCAAGCGGGTAAAGAAGGATAATTAAGCCATATTTTGACACAGTAAACATGGTCATTAAAGGTCATATTAGGTCAGTCGTATCAGATTTGGGGGGTCTGACTCCAGGCTCCCCTATATTATCAGGGTATAAGCCATGTACAGAGCGTGGTATGCTGAGTAGTGCAGTAGGATCTGAGAATGGCCATTACACAGTGTATAGCGCCGTAGCAGCTCAATACACCATCCAGCAATGATGGGACGAACAGACATCAGACTCCGTCTGATCTGTTTTCTAGTCCTGGCATCCCTGCTCTCAGCTTCTCCAGATCTGGACTCGCTGTAACTTGTTTGCAGTCTGATTCCCTTTAAACCTTCCTGCAATGCAAAATAAGAGCCTGATTATTGTGTGACCGAGAAAAAGCAGTAACTGGACCTCCTCCCTCCAAATTTATGTACATGATAAAGGAAAACATCGAATATTAGAGCTCTGTTGTATACGGCTCCTTTGTAGAACTATGCGTTTCATTGATCCACTCCAAACAAATCTCATGTGGTTAGATCTGGGGAATACAAGACCAGACATCGTTGTAACAACTGACAGTGCGATCCAAAGCCCCGCAACGGAGATTTCACCATTTCCCGACGTGATCAGAGGCCCTGTAAAGCGATCACGGGTCCTCCGCTGTTAACACGACAGCCCAGGGTTCTGTAATGACCTCTGATGCTGTCTGCAATAACTCCCTGGTGGTGATATCCCAGTGCCGTCGCTGGCAGGAAGTGATCATTTCTCTTGTATTCGGATATGCTGCCGCTCAGCTGAATACAAGGGAAGCGATCGGACTGTGAAGCACTGAGGCCCCCTAGTGAACCAAGTAAAATAAAGAAAAAAAAAAGGTTTTAAAAGTGATAAAAGAAGAAAAAAAATCGCATGTTCAAATCACCTCCCTTTTGCCCCATTGAAAATAAAACTATAAAAATAATTCACATTTTTGGTATCGCCGCGTTCAGAAATGCCCCCATCTTTCAAAATACAAAGTCAATCAATCAGATCTGTAAACTTAAGGGTATGTGCGCACTGGCCGGGTTATGGCCGTTTTATCAGCGGAAACCGCCAGTCGGTTTTCATTAGTTTTATGTAAATTTATGTTAATCCAAACCGGCGTTTGGATTAACATTAAAACCAATGAAAACCGACGCCCGCTGTGCACACACCGACAGTTTACACAGGCTCATCTGTTGCTAAACCGCAGGTTTCCCAGCGGTTTAGCAAAGAATGAGCATGTTCTATAAACCGCCGGTTCTTCAGCGGCTGCAAGCAGAATCATGTGCTGCTTCCAGCCGCTGCAGAACCGCCGGCGAGAACACGCTGTGCAACCGCCCGGCTCCCGCCCGTCACCCGCCCGGCTCCCGCCGCATATACCCGCCAGGAAGCCGGTGGACGGCTCCGGAGCTTCCTGGCGGGTCCGCCCAGCTGCCGCCGACAAACCCGCCGGTAAGTGTGCACTTACCCTAACAGGGAAAAAAAAAGTCCAAACACCAAAATAAATTTTTTTTGTTGCCATAACATTGCAATAAAGTACAATAACGGGCGATAAAAACAGCGCATCCACCCAAAAATGGTGTCATTAGAAACGTCAGCTCAAGCTGCAAAAAATAAGCTCCACACAGCCCCAGATCCAGGAAAATTAGGCGCTACAGGGCGCAGATAATGGCGACAAAAGTGCAATTCTAAACCTCTGAGTTTTTTTTCACCACTTGGATAACCGTAAAAGTAACATGTTTGGTGTCTACGAACTCGTACCGACCCGAGGCATCATACCAACATGTCAGTGTTACCATATAGTACTGACCCCAGACATCATACCGACACGTCATTGTTACCATATAGTACTGACTCCAGACATCATACCGACACGCCAGTGTTACCATATAGTACTGACCCCAGACATCATACCGACACGTCGGTGTTACTATATAGTACTGACCTGAGGTGTTTTACCGTATACTGACCCCAGACATCATACGGACACGTCAGTGTTACCATATAGTACTGACCCCAGACATCATACTGACACGTCAGTGTTACCATATAGTACTGACCCCAGACATCATACCGACATGTCAGTGTTACCATATAGTACTGACCCCAGACATCATACCGACTTGTCAGTGTTACCATATAGTACTAACCCCAGACATCACACCGACACGTCAGTATTACCATATAGTACTGACCCGAGGCAGGACAGGAGCATGTCATCGCATCACCAGGCACTGCCATCCGCTCTTCGGACAGGAGTGTGTCATCGCATCACCTGGCACAGCCACCCACTCTCCGGACAGGAACTTGTCATCGTATCACCAGGCACGGCCACCCACTCTCTGGACAGAAGCGTGTCATCGCATCACCAGGCACAGCCACCTGCTCTCCGGACAGGAGCGTGTCATCACATCACCTGGCACAGCCACCCACTCTCCGGACAGGAACTTGTCATCGTATCACCAGGCACAGCCACCCACTCTCCGGACAGGAGCGTGTCCTCGCATCACCAGGCACGGCCACCAGCTGTCTGACAGGAGCGTGTCAGCTGCATGTATTTCTCTTGTCCGGGGAGCGGACGGCTGTGTCGGTTGATGCAATAAGAGACTCGCGCAAGTGGGGCGCTGGCCCCATACACTGATGTAATATAAAGCTGAGGGATTCACATAATCCAAAGTGTGGTACAAACAATCGCTTAGTCAAGTCCCCAGTAGGATGTAAAAAAATAGAATTCTAAAAAGTTTAAAAAAATAGATATTTTAGAATTTATTTTTTTTATTGGGCAATCAAAATAGAAAGAGGTTAAAACACGATACTGCTGCCATCATCACTACAAACCGTAGGTTAAAGATATCGCATCGTTCATTGTTAGAAAATACATTTTAAAGAAGTTAAATTTGGTTTATAAATCTACAGTCCTGGCTGACAGTGTCGGCACCTTGAATTGGTTCCAGAAAATGAAGTATTTCTCCCAGAATATTATCACAAGTCCCCATATTTTGTTATACACATGGTTATTTCTTTTGGGTGTATTTACACAACATACAAAACTGAGAAAAAGGGAAAATTGGACATAATTTCACACAAAATCCCCCAAAAATCATCCAGGTGCATTAGTTGTCCCCTCACCCATACTCGGTTTCCCCCTCTGGAATAAATCCTGCGATCAGTCTCCTCCTATAACATCCACGAGCCTCTTCTTCTCCTGGAGTTTCTCCTCTTCTCTATAATCTACTCCCGGTCTCTCGTCTTTTCCTAATTTTCAGATCTCTCCACAGGTGATCAATGGGATTTAAGGCCCCGTCTCGCGCTTCAATGGTCGAGTGATCCGATGAACGATCCGACTTGCCCTATATCGCTTGAACGACGTTCAGTGATCGCTAGTGAGGTGCCACACGTACATATATCGTTAACGACGCAGCAATGATTCCGCGACAAGCAAACGATACTTGCGGCCATATGATAGCCTACGTCCTCCAGTTCTGAATAGGCGAAGTCGTTAACGACATCTTTATCGAGAAGTCACACACACCCATTCTGCAGGTTGAACAAACGCTCATCGTTTGGTTTAAGGTCCTGTTCACCAACCTTCTATCAACAATCAGCCCGATTATCGTTGATCGGATGTACATGTCACACTGAACGACGTTGTTATGACGTCGTAAAAACAACTGAAAACCCTTGACGTTTCAATGATATCGTAGTGTGTGACGGGGCCTTAATACGGCTGTAACTGTCACTGTCCTGCTGGAGATCCCTGGCCTAGGACACCCCCAGCTTTCTGACACTGGAGACTACATTGTCACTCAAAATCCTTTGGTATCTTCAGATCTCATGATTTCTTTTAACAGTCAAGGCCCCCAGTGCCAGAGGCAGCAAAACAACCCAAAAGATCTCTGACCTCCACCATATGTGACTGTAGGTCTTGTGTTCTCTCTGACCTCCCCACTATGTGACTAGGTCCTGTACTCTTCTCTCTGACCTCCCCCATATGTGACTGTAGGTCCTGTGCTCTTTTCTGCGACTTCCCCTATATGTGACTGTAGGTCCTGTGCTCTTTTCCCTGACCTACCCCATATGTGACTGTAGGCCCTGTGCTCTTTTCTCTGACCTCCCCCATATGTGACTGTAGATCCTGTGCTCTTTTCTTTGTTGGTCTCATTCTGTTTTCGGTAAACAGTAGAATGATGCATTTTACCAATAAGCTCTATCTTGGTCTCATCTGTCCTCAAGACGCTTTACCAGATAGATTTTGGTTGCTCATGTGTCAGCAGTGGGGTCCTCCTGGGTTCCTCCATAGCATTTTATGTCATTCACATATGGATGGATAGTTTGTGCTGACACTGATTCCCCCTGAGCCTGCAGGACGGCTTGAATTTCTTTGGAATTTGACTGGAGTTTATCCACCATAAAGACTATCCTGCATTGCAACCTTTCATCAATTTTTCTTTAGTCCCCTTTCACGACAGCCTAGGAAGTTGACTCGCCACGTGCTAATAGGGACAGGAAGCACAAGAGAGGTTAAAAGGACCCTCCCCCTTCCCACTCGCCTGTGTCCTTCCTGTCCCCATGGGGCATGGAGAGGTTTTCTCCTGTGCGGCCCGCAACTGCAGCATACCTCATACCTTTTTTATTGTTTTAACCGGGCAGCGTTGGTTGGTGCTTGGGCTCTCCTGCTCCTGCCGCCATTAGGGCGGTGGGACTGTCTACCTGGTCCTCCGGAGCATCCCTGGAGGCGATGCGGTCCGTGGGCGTCCTGACTGGCGGCCTCTCTTGAGTCTGGCGGCTTCCCCCTGTGTGCGCACTGTAAGCGCGAGCCAGATGTGACGTAACCAGGCGTCACTTCCGGGTCACGTGCTCCCCTTGGAGTGCAGCGCTTCCGGTTCCAGCGGTCAGATCCGGTGGGACAGCGTGCAGGGCACGCCAACGATTTCTCTGCAGCCTGTCTGGGACCCTGCGCAGGGGGATGGGGCACATTTCCAAGGACTGGGGGGCAGGCTTATGGATATAAGCTGCCCTGAAGGCATCAGTTAAAGGGAACCTGTCACCCAAAATCACCTTCCTAACCTCTTAATACCTGTCCCTACAGCCTTACACTACTATCTAAGCCATCCCTGTGTGACCTATTTTAGTAATATTGGAGATGAATAAAGTAGTTTGCAAACATACAAAATCCAGGACAGAGGGGCGTTCCTCGCGGCGTCTGTGACGGGTAGGCGGGTCCCCTGTGCCGCGCTACCCCCACCTCGCCGCTCTATTACACCCTAATGGGCGTCATTCCAGCCTGCAGAGCGCGGGCACGATTTAAATCTCGCGCCCGCAACGTCACCGCTGCATGCGCTTAGTCGGCCTTTAAGACCTGCGGCGACCGGAAGTGACGCGATCCCGGCGTCACGTGACCACGCCGCAGCGGTGACGTTGCGGGTACGAGATTTAAATCATGCCTGCGCTCTGCAGGCTGGAATGACGCCCATTAGGGCGTAATAGAGCGACGAGGCGGGGGTAGCGCGGCACAGGGGACCCGCCTACCCGTCACAGACACCGCGAGGAACGCCCCTCTGTCCTGGATTTTGTAAGTTTGCAAACTACTTTATTCATCTCCAATATTACTAAAATAGGTCACACAGGGATGGCTTAGATAGTAGTGTAAGGCTGTAGGGACAGGTATTAAAGAGGTTAGGAAGGTGATTTGGGGTGACAAGTTCCCTTTAAGGTAAGCTTTTCGCTGGAAGAATGGCTGATTTAGCTGCTGAGCTCAGCTCTGCCCCAGCCACAGTAAGGGTACCTTTACACACGGCTACATTTCTAGGGTGGCTACAGGTAACTTAGGTAACTTACTGGTTGCAGTGAAATCATGGAGAGATTATTCCATTTGTACACAGCAACAAGATAGAACCTTGTCTCCATGATTTCACTGCAACCAGTAAGTTACCTGTAGCCACCCTAGAAATGTAGCCGCGTGTAAACGTACCCTAAGTCTGTGCCGAGGGGGGTCCTTATGCCTGATCTTCAGGCTGATTCTTATGGCATCCTTTTCTCTTTTGTTTTAGGGAGAGAAGGCTGCCACAAAGAAGCTGGGTGGGTGCTAAGAAGCTACCATCACCTTGGCTCTGTCAGGACTGTACAGATAGAATTATTAGGGCAGAACGTCCCTCATTGGTAGAGGAATTGCGTTCCACGGTTAAGCAGGAGATACAATCCTCCTTGGCTTCCATGACTCTGTCTGCACCCGTCCTGGTCCCGGGCCCCCCTTCTTCGCCAACGAAACGGAAGCTCCAGCAAGACCTATCTGACTCTGAGGGCCGGGTCGACTCAGTTTCTGACAATAGGGATGATATTTCTTCCTCCAAGCATTCTGACCCTAAAAAGGTTCTGTTCTCCACGGAGTCGCACTTTGGGTCCGGATGAAGAACAAGTCCTCCACTCTGTCCAGGATGAAATGTTCGCTCGGCTGAGATCTGTTAAACAGGAGGGATTTCCAGTCCATGCCAGCATTCAGAATCTCATTTCACAGAAGTGGGAGTTTCCTGAGACGAGTTCAGAGTGCTTTGAAGAACCGGTTTCCCCTGGATGACACCCCCTTCAATTGGGATGTCCCGAAGGTGGACGTTCAGGTCACAAGTGTGGCTAAAAGAACGACACTCCCTATTGAGGATACTTCCCAGCTGAAGGACCAGATGGCAAACTCGCCTTCCTGGTGGCGATTACTTCTGCCAGGAGAATTGGTGAACTTCAGGCTTTGTCCATCAGAGAACCATATTTGACTGTTCGTGATGACAGCGTCGTCTTCCAGCTGGATCTGTCTTTCCTGCCAATAGTTGTGTCCGAGTTCCATCGCTCTCAGACAATTGTGCTTCCTTCCTTCTGTCGACATCCTACGTCCCCGAAGGAAGGGGAGTTTCATTATCTGGACGTCCATAGACTGGTGTTACACTACCTGGATTTCACGGCGCCGTGGCGCATTGACAATAACTTGTTTATTCAGCCCTTTGGTCGCAACAAGGGCCGGAAGGTAGCTAAAAGCACGATTGCTAATTGGATTAAAAAAGCCATTACTGGCGCCTATCTCGGTCAAGGCCTCTCGCCTCCTTCAGGATTCACAGCCCATTCTACCAGGTCCACTTCCGTCTCATGGGCTGAGCGGGCGGGGGCTTCACCTGAGAAGATCTGCAAGTCAGCTACGTGGCCTTCTCTGCATATGTCGAGCCCACTGGGACGGGGTACTCCGTACCGGACCGGGTTTACTGCTGGGGGATGTCACGGGGGTCCTGGTCCAGACCGTGTCCCAGGCCCTGGCAAGTAAAAGGGGAATATTTACAGGGGATTAAATGTTTGTTGTGAAGCCACCCATGGCTTGTGGTCAATAATGGGACCACCGCTGCTGCAGAACCTCCGGGGATGATGTTATAGCAGCTGTAGATGGAATAGTTCTCCGCGGGTAGAACTTGGTTCCCCGGGGAAGTGATGTTAAAGTCTATGGTGTAGTGTAAGCTTGTAGTGGATGCAATACACTTACTGTTCTGCTGCTGCAGCCTTCCTTTCTCCAGTGTCCAGAGCTGACAGGCTGTGGCTCTCCAGGCTGGATTCTTCTGCAGTCCTGTTGGAGGGAATCATGCACTGGCAATTAATCAGGCAAGGGAGTCAGAAGCAGGGTTCACCGTGTTTACTTGGCAGTTCTTTTGTTACAGCAGTTCAAGTACAGTTCTTACACGGGTTACAACTTTCCCCTCTGGGTTCCTCTTTACTCCCTGCAGCCAGGTTGTTCCTCTCTATGACCCCTCACTCTCTGTCCTTTCCAGGCTTTACTCTCTCTCTTTCACTGTGTGCGTCTCTGGACAGTATGGCGGTGGCTTGGACCCTTGTGGGCCCTCGTAGTCGCCACTGAGCTGCCTGTCCTTTGGGGTAGGAACTCTAACGTGGAGTTAGAGCTCCCCGTCGGTAATCTGGGGAAACCGGGTTAATTGTCGGTCCCCTTCAGAGCCGACACTCTGCTACTAGCCTAGCCTTCAATAGTCCTGCTGTGCTAGGCTTTATCAGGCTGCCTTCTACCGTGTGACTCTGGTTCCATAAGAAGGCTACTCCGCCTGCAGTCGGTCGTCTCGGCTGTGTTTCTAGGACCCAGTGCTGCTGGTCCTCTCTTTCCTCACACTCCTGGGGTGCTGGCTCCGGATGGGCTTTCTCTCTGTGGCTGCACTGGCTCTTCAGATTCTGCGCTCCGCACACCCCACTCCTCCAGGACATGTGCTTCTTGTCTTTACTGCTCAGCCTACCTTGGCCTACTGCTGTCTTCCAGCCTGGTCTGTGCTTCTCAGCCTGCTGCTGGTCTGTGTCTTGGCTGCTCGGCACCCTAGGCCTACTGACTCCTTCCTCCTCCCCCTCTCTATTTCTACCATCTATCACCTGACCTGATTGCTGTCCCACCCACTGTTCTCTAAACCCACCACCCCTTGCCCGCCTAGAGTCCCGGCTCCGGGTTGGGTGCTGCCCTCTAGTGGTGGGTGGGATGTCTGTGAGGGTGTTGTGGTGCAACTGTCTTCCTATCTTACCTGGCTGCAGTTCCCTATGTGGCCTTCTGGTCGCAGGGGCACCACACATACCTTCACAAAACATTATCGCCTGGATGTCGTTGCTAACAGGGACTTGAACTTTGACAGAAAAGTCCTGCAAGCTGTTGTCCCTCCCTAGATAAGGATTCTTGGGCATTCCTCCTATGCTGTCGTGGAAGGTGACTAGAGAAAAAAGAATTATTCTTACCGTTAATTCGGTTTCTAGGGAACCTTCCACGACAGCACTTATTCCCCTCCCTATATTCCTTGTTGTTCATGGAGTGTGTGCTGGTTTCTTATGTGATATGGGTTCTTTGTAAGACACTGGCGAGTGGGAGGGTCCTTTTAACCTCTCTTGTGCTACCTGTCCCTATTAGGGCGTGGTGAGGCAACCTCCTATGCTGTCGTGGAAGGTTCCTAGAAACCGAATTAACGGTAAGAATAATTCTTTTTTTCTCTGCCGTCCACATTTAGGGAGATTAGCTACAGTGCAGTATGTTGTAAACTCCTTAGCGCACCGTGAACAATATAACATCAAGACTTCTGGAGATGGACCTGTAACCTTGAGGTTCTTGATATTCTTCCAGAATTTTGGTTCTCGTGCCCTCAGACAGTTCTCTTCTTCTCCTCTATCTGCCCTCCATGCTTAGTGTGACACACACAGACACACAATGCAAAGATTGAGGCAACTTCTCCCCTTTTGTATCTGTTTTCAGGTGTGATTTCTACATTGCCCACACCTGTTACTTGCCACAGGTGAGTGTGTATGAGTATCACATGCGATAATCAAAGTTGTTTACCCACAATTTTGGAAAACAATTGTGTCCGGCACATTTTTGGAGTTTTGTTTGGTAGAGTATCCAATGTGTGTTTTTCTCTCAGTTTCTTTTGTGATGTTCCAATACAATGCAATGTTGCAAAAAAAATATATAAAAAATCCTAGGTTATTAATTATCACCAGGCCAGATTGGGCACGGGCTTACTATCCTCCCAGCCTCAACCTTGACAGAAAGTGTTTTCATAGGGTCACAGGCAAGAGGTGGTGTCCTGACTTCTCCCATCAGCGACGATGGTGCCCATGTTATTCGTGCAATCTCCGGCTTGGTCATGCTAGGAGTCACACAGGCCGGTGTGGTTTCCTGTAGGACGGAGAGGAGGATTGTGATTTTTGGTTTTGTTTCCCATCCCACCATTTTTCACTATAGTAAAGTGAATGGGGTCTACAATAAAGATCCCTAGCCAACCTATGTCAACAGAAAAATAGACTGCTAGTTCTTGGAAGAAGCAGAAGAAAAAATGAAACATTTCCAGGTTCTCAAAGGGTTAAGAATTTCCAGAAGAGTTTGTCCTACTGTCTTTTGGGTGATGCTGAGGATTGTAGTTCCTCCAATGTCGTCCCATAAGGCTGTACCTGAAGCTACAACTCCCAACATCTTCCACTGCTGCTGTCAGCCGCTCTCTGCTGCCTCCAGCTTGAAGCAGGCGGACGAAGACCCTCCAGACTATAACAGCGCAGAAACATAAGAAGACGGTGATTTTTGCCCTTGTCAGTTCACCAACTATGGTACTTATCACAGCTGAGAGTTTGTTACAGTTGTCTAGTGCAACGAGAATATCTCTTCTTGCTACGATGTGTGAACCGGAGTCCGGCCAGTTGGCTCACAGAGGATTGCCTGTACCGGACACTTACTGCAAACCCTCTGCTATTCTGCTTGTTTTTCACCCTCTAGATATAGGGCGCGGATTAAAGACTATTGGACCAATGGATGTAGAGCGGAGTCCACAGCTCTTAGGGATGGGGACATTCTAGCATGGAGCGCCGGTTACGCCGATCTTATTGTTGTGTTTTATTCGATATTTTCTTGCTCGTCAATTCAAGGTACATAATAAAATGTTAATGGATCTGTAGGGGCATCATGGGAAACACAGTCCACACATACCATGCTCATCCAGACCCAGGAACCATAAGACCAGGCACAATATGGTAATCAGGTAAAGCAATTATCTCATTACTCTTGTTAGTGTCTCAGGTGCCTCAATTAGCCCATTGTTCTCTCAGCCACTAGTCCCATTATGCTGATGAGGATAGTAGATCTAGTGGAGCCATCACACAAGGATCTCATATGCAGTCACAGTTGGGCTCGGCCTCAGGAAAATACTTCCCCCTATGATTAGCTTTGGGGAAGGGGGTGTTTCCCGGGGACGAGGCTTTAATCCAGTGTGCGGGTTCTTGGGGTACTCAGAACACTGACAAAGGGATGGGGGTTGTTGGTGGCTAGAACTGTATACATGTTTTAAGGTCATGGTATTTTCTGGATTTGAGGAACTATCCTAAGGACTGTTATAGCCAGCTGGAGCTTGATATACATACTACGGTTGTGGTACCATCATAAGGACTATCCTAAGGACTGTTATAGCCAGCTGGAGCTTGATATACATACTACAGTTGTGGTACCATCATAAGGACTATCCTAAGGACTGTTATAGCCAGCTGGAGCTTGATATACATGCTACGGTTGTGGTACCATCATAAGGACTATCCTAAGGACTGTTGTAGCCAGCTGGAGCTTGATATACATGCTACGGTTGTGGTACCATCATAAGGACTATCCTAAGGACTGTTATAGCCAGCTGGAGCTTGATATACATGCTACGGTTGTGGTACCATCATAAGGACTATCCTAAGGACTGTTATAGCCGGCTGGAGCTTGATATACATGCTACGGTTGTGGTACCATCATAAGGACTATCCTAAGGACTGTTATAGCCGGCTGGAGCTTGATATACATGCTACGGTTGTGGTACCATCATAAGGACTATCCTAAGGACTGTTATAGCCAGCTGGAGCTTGATATACATGCTACGGTTGTGGTACCATCATAAGGACTATCCTAAGGACTGTTATAGCCAGCTGGAGCTTGGTACACGTACTGTGGTTGTGGTACCATCATAATGACTATCCCAGGGGCTGTTTAGCCAGCTGGAGCTTGGTGCACATACTATGGTTGTGGTACTATCATAAGGACTATCCAAGGACTGTTGTAGCCAGATGGAGCTTGATACACATGCTAAGGTTGTGCTATCCATCATAGGACTATCCTAAGGACTTGTTGCCGCTGGAGCTGGATACATGTTCTACCGTCGTGGTATTTGTCGTCTAATCTGAGAAACTATCCTAAGGACTGTTGTAGCCAGCTGGAGCTTGAGACACGTACTACGGTTGTGGTATCCATCATAAGGACTATCCTAAGGACTGTTGTAGCCAGTGGAGCTTGAGACACATACTACGGTTGTGGTATCCATCATAAGGACTATCCTAAGGCCTGTTGTAGATAGCTGGAGCTTGGTATATGTGCTACGGTTGTGGTATTTGTCTTCTGGATTTGGGAACTATCCTAAGGACTTGTAGCCAGCTGGATCTTGATACACATACTACAGTTGTGGTATCCATCATAAGGACTGTTATTGCCAGCTGGAGGAGAATAGGCCACGACTACAAACTACCGGCGGGATCTAAAAAAGCTGTGAGCCAACCAAAAGGCTGGGAGAAAGTAGGTATCGCCTTTTACGGGGGTAGTGAAACTACCGGTAACGGTTTGCGAATCTTGTGGACTGTGATCATCTCATGTTAGCCATCTGCCTACAGTTCCTGAAATACCGTGAACAGAAGAATAAAAGTAATTGCATTGTTAACCTGTCTGGATGATTAATACAACCCACAATCTCAGATCTTTACAGTTCCTATTCACCGACAACTGTCAGAAAGCTGAAAACCGTGAGAAGTCTGTGATAATGGTTAGTGGCCTGCTCGTCCAGCTGCAGCCCGCGATGCGGAGATCCCCCTGGTGCTGTGCTTGTCTAACGCAAAAGGTGGGTTTTCCTGCTAAGAGCTAAATCGTCACGAGCTAATCAGCGTGAGATCGGCGTCTGGTTGTGACACGTCCTACACATCGTCTTACATGGCGCAGCACGCGCAGAACCAATCGTATAATTGGGGAATGTGATTAGATTAGGATCAGCTGCCGGAGACGTGAAGTGGAGGGTGAATCGGGCAGCTCTGGAGAACTCCGATGGGAGTACACGGTAGTAAAAGTCCTCCTGTCAACACTTCTAGTGAGTGGCCAATTCAGTCCGCTCTGGCTGTATAAAGGCACGGGGTGGCAGACCTCCCCAGCCACCAGGGGCACATTACATATACAGGAGTACTTGCCATACATGAGTCTGGGAAAGCAGAGCGTAACATTTCTTGGCATTTGTCATTACGTGGCTCCTGTGTACCCGTGTCATGTACAGTTGAAACGAAGTTTCCATCCACTATAGAAAAAGACACATATGATTGTTTTCTTATTATCTGACGTGAAATCAGGATAAACCTTTCCTGTTTTAGGTTAATTAGGATTACGATCATTATTAATATTTGCCAAATGACTAAATAATGAGAGAGAGAATGTTTTTGGACATTTTTATTAGTTTCTGCAAAGTCTCAAGTTTACATACACTAAGATTACTATGCCTTTAAACAATTTGTGACAGGCCATATGATGATGTCATGTGTTTGGAAGCTTCTGATCAGTTTATTGGCAACATCTGAGTCAGGGGCGGACCTACCGTGGTGCAGCTGGTTCAGCTGCACCAGGGCCCCGACCGGGTAGGGGGCCCCCAGTGACCCTACGTCAGAGGAGAGGAGGTTAACTGAAGTTCAAGCTTCCTGCTTCCCTTGGCTGCTCCCCAGCCCCTGATCCCAGATCCATAAAGCGCGGCTCGGCGCAGGTAGGAGCCGCACGCAAATCCCACCTGCCAGCACCACCCCCCCCCCCCCCCCGCTTCTCACCCCCCGACGCTGCCAGCAACCCTTCCCCCCCCGGTCCTCACCCAATGCTGCACCAGGGCCGCCACTGATCTGAGTTAATTAGTCACACCCCTGTGGATGTATTTTAATGCACACGTGAAAAACACTGCTTCTTTGTGTAGCATCATGGAAAAATCTAAAGTAATCAGCCAAGCTATCGGGAAGAGAATTGTGGACTTGGACACGTCTGGTTCATCCATGAGCGCAATTTCCAGATATCTTAAGATGCCTCGTTCATCTGTACAAACATTTATATGCAAGTACAAACAAGATGGGAATATCCAGCCATCATACCACTCAGGAAGGAGACGGGTTCTGTGTCCCAGACATGAACATGCTTTGGTCCGACATGTGCATATCAACCCAAGAATAAAAGTAAAAGACCTTGTGAAGATGATGGTAGAAGCTGGTAAGATTGTGTCAATATCCACAGTAAAACGAGTACTGTATGTACTGAGGCCACTCTGCCAGGAACAAGCTATTACTCCAAAAGAAACATAAAAAAGCCAGATTTGCAAATGCAAACAGGAACAAAGACCTATATTTTTGGCGACATGTCCCATGGTCTGACGAAGCTAAATTTAAACTGTTTGGCCTTAATGACCATTGTTATGTTTGGAGGAAAAAGGGAGAAGCTTGAAAGCCTAAGAACACCATCCCAACTGTGAAGCACAGGGGAGGCAGCATCATGTTCTCGGGTTGTTTTGTTGGAGGAGGGACTGGTACACTTCACAAAATAGATGGCATCATAGGAAAGGAGCTAATGTGGCAATGCTGAAGCAACATCTCAAGACATGAGTCAGGAAGGTAAAGCTTGGGTGGACAATGTCCTGAAGCTACTGCCAAACTGGTTATAAAGTGGCTTAACGATAACGAAGTCAATGTTTTGGAGCGGCCATCACAAAACCCTGATCTCAATCCTATTGAAGATTTATGGGCAAAGCTGAAAAGGCTGCGAGCAACGAGACCTACAAACATGGCTCAGTTACACCAGATCTGTCAGGAGGAATGGGCCCAAATTCCTACCTACTATTGTGAGAAGGATCCAAAATGTTTCAACCAAGTCATACAGTGTAAGGGCAATGGTACCAAATACTAATGAAATGTATGTAAACTTGTGACTGCAGAAAGTGATAAAAATGCCTTAAAACATTCTCTGTCTCTCATTGTTCTGGCATTTGGTAAATATTAATAATTATGGTTCATCCTAGTTGACCTAAAACGGGAAAAGTTTATTCTGATTTCATGTCAAATAGTGAGAAAAGCATGCAGATGTGTCTTTTTATACAACCTCTGGCAGAAATTATGGAATCACCGGGCTCGGAGGATGTTCATTCAGTGTTTAATGTTGTAGGAAAAAAAGCAGATCACAGACATGGCACAAAACTAAATTCATTTCAAATGGCAACTTTATGGCTTTAAGAAACAGTAAAAGAAATTAAGATAAAAAATGTGTTAGTCAGTAAGGGTACCTTTTTTTTCAGACCAAGCAGAGGGAAAAATGATGGAATCATTCAATTCTGAGGAAAAATTATGGAATCACCCTGTAAATTTTCATTCTCAAAACTATGACCTGCATCAAATAAGATCTGCTTGTTAATCTGCATCTAAAAAGGAGTGATCACACCTCGGAGAGCTGCTGCACCAAGTGGACTGACATGAATCATGGCTCCAACACAAGAGATGTCAATTGAAACAAAGGAGAGGATTATCAAACTCTTAAAAAAGGGTAAATCATCACGGAATATTTCAAAAGGTGTTGGTTGTTCACAGTCAGCTGTGTCTAAAATCTGGTCAAAATACAAACAACATGGGAAGGTTGTTAAAGGGAAACATACTGGTAGACCAAGGAAGACATCAAATCTTCAAGACCGGAAACTTAAAGCAATATGTCGCCAACACAGGAAATGCACAACAAAACAAATGAGAAGGAAACTGGAGTCAATGTCTATGACCGAACTGTAAGAAACTGCCTAAAGGAAATGGGATTTACATACAGAAAAGCTAAAGAAAAGCCATCATTAACACCTAAACAGAAAAAAACAAGGTTACAATGGGCTAAGGAAAAGCAATTGTGTACTATGGATGACTGGATGAAAGTCATATTCAGTGATGAATCGCTAATCTGCATTGGGCAAGGTGATGATGCTGGAACTTTTGTTTGGTGTCGTTCCAATGAGATTTATAAAGATGACTGCCTGAAGAGGACATGCAAATTTCCACAGTCATTGATGATATGGGGCTGCATGTCAGCTAAAGGCACTGGGGAGATGGCTGTCATTACATGTTCAATAAATGCCCAAGTTTACATTGATATTTTGGACACATTTCTTATCCCATCAATTTAAATGATATTTGGGGATGAAAAAATGATTTATCAAGATGATAATGCATCCTGCCATAGAGCAAAAACTGTGAAAACATTCCTTGAAAGAAGACACATAAGGTCAAGGTCATGGCCTGGAAATAGTCCGGATCTCAATCCAATTGAAAATCTTTGCTAGAAGTTGAAGAAAATGGTCCATGACAAGGCTCCAACCTGCAAAGCTGATCTGGCAACAGCAATCAGAGAAAGTTGGAGCCAGATTGATGATGAGTACCGTTTGCCACTCATTAAGCCCATACCTCAGAGACTGCAAGCTGTTATTAAAGCCAGAGGTGGTGCAACAAAATACTAGTGATGTATTTGAGTGTTGTATTGTTTGTTTGTCATGATTCCATAATTTTTTCATCAGAATTGAGTGATTCCATAATTTTTCCCCTCTGCTTGGTCTGAAAACAATCACCCTTACGGACTACCACATTTTTTATCTTGATTTCTTTTAGTGTTTCTTAAAGCCATAAAGTTGCCATTTAAAATGACTTTAGTTTTATGCCATGTCTGGGATCTGCTTTTTTTCTACAACATTAAACAACTGAATGAATATCCTCCGAGCCCGGGGATTCCATCATTTTTGCCAGGGGTTGTATACTGTATGTAAACTTTAAGTTTCAACTGTTCATCCGAAAAGGAAGGAGTTAAATAGGCGCTCTCCGCCACGAGTTGGCGCTCCGCTGTCATCCTGACCACAGCGGGGGCGCCCGGCTGAGCTTCAAAGCGAAGAGTTGTCAGCGCCGGCTGTGTGCATGCTCTCCGAGCGGCGGACGCTGGTCACCATAGTAATGCTTATCAGCAGTGCGTGTATCCAGCTCAGAGGGGGCCGGGGGGACATCACCAAAGATGACAGCTTTTATTTTCAGATGTGACACAACAAACACATTCCCGAACCAAAAGCAACAGAACCGAAGACTCAGGACAGTCACTTAAAGGGGCACCGAGCCTTACTAGCAGAAACCATGATCCCATCCGCCTCCAACACTAGTGCTTCTGAATAATACAGGGTATATTCCCCTTACATAAATACATCTAATCATGTACATAAGGGCAGTATTATAGAAGTTATTTTCTTGTACATAGGAGCAGTGTTATAGTAGTTATATTCTTGTACATAGGAGCAGTATTATAGTAGTTATATTCTTGTATATAGGAGCAGTATTATAGTAGTTATATTCTTGTATATAGGAGCAGTATTATAGTAGTTATATTCTTGTATATAGCAGCAGTATTATAGTATTATAGTAGTTATATTCTTGTATATAGGAACAGTATTATAGTAGTTATATTCTTGTATATAGGGGCAGTATTATAGTAGTTATATTCTTGTATATAGGAGCAGTATTATAGTAGTTATATTCTTGTACACAGGGGGCAGTATTATAATAGTTATATTCTTGTACATAGGAGCAGTGTTATAGTAGTTATATTCTTGTACATAGGAGCAGTATTATAGTAGTTATATTCTTGAACATAGGGGCAGTATTATAGTAGTTATATTCTTGTATATAAGAGCAGTATTATAGTAGTTATATTCTTGTACTAAGGGGGCAGTATTATAGTAGTTATATTCTTGTACATAGGAGCAGTATTATATTAGTTATATTCTTGTATATAGGGACAGTATTATAGTAGTCATAGTCTTCTACATAGGAGCAGTATTATAGTAGTTATATTCTTGTACATGGGGGCAGTATTAAAGTAGTTATAGTCTTCTACATAGGAGCAGTATTATAGTAGTTATATTCTTGTATATAGGGGCAGTATTATAGTAGTTATATTCTTCTACATTGCGGCAGTATTATAGTAGTTATATTCTTGTACATAGGGGCATTATTATAGTAGTTATATTCTTATACATAGGAGCAGTATTATTGTAGTTATATTCTTGTACATAGGGGCAGTATTATAGTAGTTCTATTCTTGTACATAGGAGCAGTATTATAGTAGTTATATTCTTGTACATAGGAGCAGTATTATAGTAGTTATATTCTTGTACATAGGAGCAGTATTATAGTAGTTATATTCTTGTATATAGGAGCAGTATTATAGTAGTTATATTCTTGTATATAGGAACAGTATTATAGTAGTTATATTCTTGTATATAGGGGCAGTATTATAGTAGTTATATTCTTGTATATAGGAGCAGTATTATAGTAGTTATATTCTTGTACACAGGGGCAGTATTATAATAGTTATATTCTTGTACATAGGAGCAGTGTTATAGTAGTTATATTCTTGTACATAGGAGCAGTATTATAGTAGTTATATTCTTGAACATAGGGGCAGTATTATAGTAGTTATATTCTTGTATATAAGAGCAGTATTATAGTAGTTATATTCTTGTACTAAGGGGGCAGTATTATAGTAGTTATATTCTTGTACATAGGAGCAGTATTATATTAGTTATATTCTTGTATATAGGGACAGTATTATAGTAGTCATAGTCTTCTACATAGGAGCAGTATTATAGTAGTTATATTCTTGTACATGGGGGCAGTATTAAAGTAGTTATAGTCTTCTACATAGGAGCAGTATTATAGTAGTTTATATTCTTGTATATAGGGGCAGTATTATAGTAGTTATATTCTTCTACATTGCGGCAGTATTATAGTAGTTTATATTCTTGTACATAGGGCATTATTATAGTAGTTTATATTCTTATACATAGGAGCAGTATTATTGTAGTTATATTCTTGTACATAGGGGCAGTATTATAGTAGTTCTATTCTTGTACATAGGAGCAGTATTATAGTAGTTATATTCTTGTACATAGGGGCAATACTGTAGTAGTTATATTCTTGTATATAGGAGCAATATTATAGTAGTTATATTCTTGTACATAGGAGCAGTATTATAGTAGTTATATTCTTGTACATAGTAGGCTGTATTATAGTAGTTATATTCTTGTACATAGGAGCAGTATTATAGTAGTTATATTCTTGCATATAGAGGCAGTATTATAGTAGTTATATTCTTGTACATAGAGGCAGTATTATAGTGGTTATATTCTTGTACATAGGAGCAGTATTATAGTAGTTATATTCCTGTATATAGGGCAGTATTATAGTAGTTATATTCTTGTACATAGGAGCAGTATTATTGTAGTTATATTCTTGTACATAGGAGCAGTATTATAGTAGTTATATTCTTGTACATAGGAGCAGTATTATAGTAGTTATATTCTTGTACATAGGAGCAGTATTATAGTAGTTATATTCTTGTACATAGGAGCAGTATTATAGTAGTTATATTCTTGTACATAGGAGCAGTATTATAGTAGTTATATTCTTGTACATAGGGGCAGTATTATAGTTGTTATATTCTTGTACATAGAGAGCAGTATTATAGTAGTTATATTCTTGTACATAGAGAGCAGTATTATAGTAGTTATATTCTTGTATATAGGGCAGTATTATAGTAGTTATATTCTTGTATATAGGAGCAGTATTATAATAGATATATTCTTGTACATAGAGAGCAGTATTATAGTAGTTATATTCTTGTACATAGAGAGCAGTATTATAGAAGTTATATACTTGTACATAGTAGCAGGTATTATAGTAGTTATATTTTTGTACAGAGGGGCAGTATTATAGTAGTTATATTCTTGTATATAGGGACAGTATTATAGTAGTCATAGTCTTCTACATAGGAGCAGTATTATTGTAGTTATATTCTTGTACATAGGAGCAGTATTATAGTAGTTATATTCTTGTACATAGGAGCAGTATTATAGTAGTTATATTCTTGTACATAGGAGCAGTATTATAGTAGTTATATTCTTGTACATAGGAGCAGTATTATAGTAGTTATATTCTTGTACATAGGGGCAGTATTATAGTAGTTATATTCTTGTACATAGGAGCAGTATTATAGTAGTTATATTCTTGTATATAGGAGCAGTATTATAATAGATATATTCTTGTACATAGGGGCAGTATTATAGTAGTTATATTCTTGTACATAGGGGCAGTATTATAGTAGTTATATTCTTGTACATAGGGGCAGTATTATAGTAGTTATATTCTTCTACATAGGAGCAGTATTATAGTAGTTATATTCTTGTACATAGGAGCAGTATTATAGTAGTTATATTCTTGTACATAGGAGCAGTATTATAGTAGTTATAGTCCTGTACATAGGGGCAGTATTATAGTAGTTATAGTCTTGTACATAGGGACAGTATTATAGTAGTTATATTCTTGTACATAGGGGCAGTATTATAGTAGTTATATTCTTGTATATAGGGGCAGTATTATAGTAGTTATATTCTTGTACATAGGGGCAGTATTATAGTAGTTATATTCTTGTACATAGCGGCAGTATTTTAGTAGTTATATTCTTGTACATAGGAGCAGTATTATAGCAGTTATATTCTTGTACATAGGAGCAGTATTATAGTAGTTATATTCTTGTACATAGGGGCAGTATTATAGTAGTTATATTCTTGTACATAGGAGCAGTATTATAGTAGTTATATTTCTTGTACATAGGGGCAGTATTATAGTAGTTATATTCTTGTACATAGGAGCAGTATTATAGTAGTTATATTCTTATATATAGGGGCAGTATTATAGTAGTTTTATACTAGTTTATATAGGTATATATTATATAGGTATAGTATGGTTATACTAGGTATATAGGAGCAATATTATGTTATATATTGAAGAATAATATACTTACTGAATGGGTTTAGAAACCAATAACAATCCTTGTGTATGTGTCATGTGAATACCAAATAATATATATAAAATCCTATTGCTCATGTCCTTATTTATCCCTGTATGAATATTTTTATACTTAATCTTCTTCCTTCTGCAATTCGAAGATCTCTTGAACAAAGTAAGTTGTGAAGGGCGGAGAGGTCAGACATACAGAAGGTGAGATGACATTTCTGGGGCACCGCCGCGCTCTCAGCGATCTGCCCTTCTTTCACCAACACTTACTATCAGCCTACAGGAACACAGAGCGCGATGTTAAGTGAAGGGAACTTCTATCCGTGTCTTCAGAGAATATCTTACTTCCACGTCGTAGGTTAAATAACACAAAAATGTTCCAAAATAAACTGTGCACGAATCCTACATCTGTGCAGCCGCCTACGTGGAGCATGATGGCCGCCGCGGCTCCGTTGGCAGAACCAAGGCGACCTTTATCTACCCTTATCATCAAAATCTGAACTTTTTAAAAACTTTGTGTAAATGTATTATTATTTTTGGTTCAGTTGTAAAGGGACCGGCAGCCAGAATGTGCCTCGTCCTCGAGGGCGGAGGGTCAACTCCCAGCACAAGGTGTCGGATAGCAAACTGGGCTGTGCTGCATCCGCACACCTTGTGCTGTGGCTTCCAGACTGGTGTGATATGATACGCCCGGGCTTCTACCTTCCTGCCCGGCCAGCGATGCTCTATATCTATCCCCATTGAGTCTGTTGTATGTTGTAACCGGCTCCCAGGCCCATTTCCTGTTGCCATGACGACCACATCACCATGGCTGACAGCATCCTCCTGATAAATTCTCTCTGAGCCCCGCCTTGTGACTCAGACATGTCAGAAACTCTGTGCGGAGATGAGCCGAGTCCTTACATAATGTGTAACCGGTACAAAGTGTCCGGGACACAACTCCTGACCATTTCTGGAACCCACAATCAAGGATCTGTCGATGGCCCTCATAGAGCGGCGGTCACTTCTCTTCTACAGGAGAGACCACATTGCTTTGTCATCGTCCTCGCCTCAGAAAAGTGAAGGGAACGGGGGTCACCAGTGGGCACGATGACTGTGGGGCCCCTGGCTTCTCATTCACTGGGAATCCTGTCACACATACATAAGAGATTATCCCCTAGGCCGGGAAATGGACAGTAGACCCGTGACTGTTGTGGAGGATGAACCAATAGGCGGAAATTAATTCTGCTTAAAATTAACATATTAAACATAATTACTTTATATTATTATTACTTAATATTGAGCAGAATTAAATATGTTGACATCCTCTTGTATACCGTAATGTATATACATTATGAGCCCCACATAGCTCCCTAGTTACAGTATGAGCCCACACATAGCCCCCCTATAAATAGTATGAGTCCAGACTCCACACATACAGTATTAGCCTCCACATAACTCCTTATATACAGTGTAAGTCTCCATATAGGCCCACTATATTCAGTATGAGCCCCAACATAGACCCCTATATACAGTATGAGCTCTCACATAGTCTCCTATATAAAGGATGAGCCCCCACATAGCCTCTCTATATAAAAGATAAATCCCTACATAGCCCCTCTATATACAGTAGGAACCCTCACATAGCCTCCGTATATGCAGTGTGAGCACTCACATAGCCCCTCTATATGCATTTTGAGTCCACATAGCTTCTCTATATACATTTTCAATCTCACATAGCCTCCTATATACAGCATGAGTCCCACATAGCCCCTATATACAGTATGAGCTATTGACTCACCCACCCCGGGGTCGTGGGGTACTTGGAACCGGGCTTTGGAGCCCGTCCAGGGGAGTCACAGGGGTTGAGACCCGGCTTCCTTGACCCCGGGGGAGTCAGTGTTCTAGCTGGGGTTTGGACTGGTTGTCGGGAATATTGGACGAGGATAAAGATTATAGGGAAAGTGTTTGTGACGCCACCTACGGTTTTTGGTTAATAGGAACCGATGCTGCGGGTCAGACCACCAGGGTTGTTGGTACTGCAGCCTGACGTCAATGCTCCCCGTATGTGGAGCGGGAACCCCGGGGCAGATGTGTTGGAGGGCAATGGCTTTAGCAGGCCGGATTCACACTGGGCCTCTCTGTCTCGTCTACTGTGGCTGTCGGCGGCTCCTCAGGTGGGAAATAACAGTCTCACACAGCGTTGGAATTTTGTACCCGGTTTACTCACTTCAGTTGCAATTGGCCACCGGATTCTTCTCTCTACCAAGTCCAGTCTGGCTTGTCCACAAGGAATCGGGATAGCTCACCCAAAACCCTTTGTGTGCCTCTCCAGCCTCTGCTCTCTCACTCCTAGTGCTACTTCTTCACCTCTCCTGTCGGCGCTTCTGCACGCAGTGCCTTGGTCTAGCAGCCACGGGTCCTGTCAGATGACTGGTATCTGTCTCCTGACCCTAGCCTAGTTGTCTTCCCAGCGGGTGCTTCGGGTTCCGGCCACCACTCCTGTAGACTGCGTGGCCTCTGGTTGAGTGGTTCGGGCTTACAGCATCTGCACCATGTTCAGGGCTGGGTCCCTGGTTCTTGACCAACCCCTCCGCCTGACTGTGGTCAGTCCCAGATTCGAGCGCACAGGTCGTTCTCACTCCACCTGTGCCCCTAGGGTCTTCTCTCCGTCCTCCCTCTTTGCTTCTGCACACTTCCACACTCTTGCTACCAACTGTCTCTACTCGCTCCTACTAACTAACTAACTAACTAACTGTTTCCACCCACTGTCTGTTCTTCCCTTGTCCCCTCTTGACTGGGCTCTTCCCCAGGGTTCGCCCATGTCCCCTTCTGTCTAAGGTGTGTGGGTGCGTTTGGTGGGGCCCGGGTTCACCATCCCGTTTCCCTTTTGGACTGGGATACTACACCAGTGAGTGCAGTATTGACTCACCGAGGCCGGGACTCTAGTTGACAGGCGTTTCTCTTCCTCCTTCTTGTCACGGATGGACCGCGCCTGCCGGTAGTGGGGCCCGGTGGTACAGATCAAAAGAGAGACGTCTTGTGAGAACAGATTAGGGGTTAATTTGTTTCGTAACGCCACCTATGAGAGTTCCGATAACTTTACCGGCGCTGCGGGGCCTCCGGGGATGGAATGCAGCCAGATGGAACGCTCCCCACAGGCTGAGCGGTGATCCCCGGAGCCAGGAGCTGCACAAGATGTTCTGAGGCAGCTGCGGTTACCTTAGTATGCGGATAAACAGTTCATAAGAAGGCACGGACACTGTAAGTCTCTGTAACGGTTTCTTTACTGTAACCAGCTGGCAGTACATGGTATACAGTTTGTAGGTAGTGGACAGGGTGGACTCAGCAATGACCAGGGTGTTCTCAGAGATCCGTGGTGTTCCTCCATTCTAACTAAGTACTGTGCCGTTGTCGCCCAGGAATGCCAGATCGGGTACAAGGAGGCTGCCCTCTCCGGGGTATACGTTCCGGATGCTTTGGGGAGCCTTGGGTCCTTTGGTGGGTACACCGCTGGCTAGACGACTGAGTATGGTGGTGGTGGGGTGCTCCTGTAAAGCGGTCCCTCCACGCCTCTGGTTCGCAGAGCTGAACTGCTGCTAGCTTCGGTACCAGTAAACCGGCTGTAGATGGGCACGGGATGATTTTGGACCCGCATGTTGATGCCCGTAGATCGGTTGATTAGGCACCGAGAGTGATGGTGCTCAACCGGGTGATGGTAGGGAGACGGCCAGAGAGGGTGGCCAGGGGCCGCACAGAACTGTGTAACCCCCTCTCCTAGGTTGCAGAGCAGGGGATCTTGCTTCCCTCTTCTACGTTGCTGTTACTTTTCTCTTTTCTAGACTCCAAATCTAACTAAAACTTAAACTTCCACTACACACTACCACTACACTCCGCCCACCAGGACCTGATTGGCCCTCTATGCTAGGTGATGCATGTAGGGTATGGATCTCTGAGTTAACCATGTGACTGCTGAGTCAGAGAATATTGCTGCTGCAGTTTTGGCTGCAATACCCTATTGTGACGCACTCGTTGCTGGGCGCCACAGTACCCCTTTGCGGCAACCAGACCGGTGGGGCGCCACACTCTCTATGATGACCCTCATATAGCCCCATAATAAACAGCATGAGCTCTCAAACAGCCTCCTGTCTAAGGACTAGAAGAGGAGAGTTCATAAACTTTGCCGTTCAGTCCTAGAACATTGACAAAAGCCTTACATGACAAATTCAATCTTCAGGTCAATCGCTCTTGACTGGTGAAATTCTTCAACAACGTCAAATCTAACCCTCCAAAGACCCAGGGAGATGATCTCACGTGGTGGTAAGTTTGGGGTAAGTCACTTGCCACTAGTGTCCATTATGGGATGAAGGGATGACTGAAGGTGGTTTAGTGCCCCTCAATAGTCCTAGATGGTCAATATGGAGACACAAGGGTCAGAGGTGCTCTCGTTCGCTGGCCCATGGTCTTTAGAAAAACTGCACAGGGCCAGGGCTTATCCCTCTGAATGTGGCTTGCCATGGATCAAAGTTTCTAAGACTTTGGGAGATCCATGACCAATTACCCCAGCCAGCAGCAGCCCGCTTTGGAGGGCACCCACAACGAGGAGGTAGTGGTAAGTTTAGGAAACCGACCGAGCATAGTGAGATATGTGGCTAGGTGACCGGATGTCCCAACCTGGATTCTCCAAGCGAATTGGTGGGCTCAGTATTGGGCAGTGGAATAGTTTTGTAATCCACTAGTTGACAGTGTGGTCCCTAGGGTGAGTTCCTGTAGAATCACAACGGTGTCAGGAGCACGCCCCTTTTTATATCTCTCAGCTCCCATTTCAGGGCATTGTGCCCCACAGGATTGGTGGGAGATGGCTGTTCCCTCATTGTTCGCTAGTTCAATAGGACTCCATAATTTTCTTCTGTTGCAGTTTAGCACATCTCAGGGGGCTGATGCAATCCACCATCAGCAGGCATTCCACAAATTAGCAGATAAAAGGGGATACCAGACAGCCTCACTTGAAACAATGCTCACATCTCTTGACCTGCACAACAACATAACAATATTGTCACATCCCAACAACAGCCTGCTCCTGTGACATGTTTCTGTCCCCAGGCATTGCCATATTCAAACTGTAGCTGGGGCTGGAGAAATCAGAACCAAAATCTCTGGAGAGTGCAGGCTCCACCAATCCAGCAAGGTTAGAGTGGCTGGGACCTTCAGTGCTCCACTGTTTGACAGAGTGAGTGTATGTTCTGTCCAGCTAAAGTCACTAACGTCTAAGCTTCAGCTTGTTGGAAAGCACCCTACCCTATTAATATCTGCAGCCTCTTGCTGTAAGCAGCCAGAAACAGCTTTTGGTTCCCTGGCAAGTCTTCTGTCTTGTATTGGTGCTTTTCCTGTTTTACCTCCGTCTGTTGTTTGTACCCTTCCCCTGCCTAACGTCTAAGCTTCAGCCTATTGGAAGGCACCCTACCCTATTAATACCTGCAGCCTCTTGCTGTAAGCAGCCAGAAATAGCTTTTGGTTCCCTGGCAAGTCTTCTGTCTTGTATTGGTGTTTTTCCTGTTTTACCTCCGTCTGTTGTTTGGACCCTTCCCCTGCCTGACAATTTTGTACCTTGCTGCCATCTTAGTTTTTACCTAGCCTCCTGACTACGCTACCCGGATCCTGATTTTGTCCTTTTCCTGACCTCCCAGCTTTGACCCTGATAGGTGACGTTTCAGTCTCTTGACTACTGACCTTCTATAGGCAGCAATCTCCTTGACCCTGCTGTGAATCCAGATCCCTGTATAGGGGTTAGAGGGTGTCAGGGTTTCTCGGGATCTGCCTAATGGAGCCACTTGTTTCTAGTCTGTCCATGATTGCCTTTTTGTGCTTGTATCCTCGGACAGACGTCATAAATACATCCGACATCATAAAGAATAATTCATCCCCTGCACAAGTGGCCAGACACTGAGTTGCTATAGTCAGTATGTCCTCTTCAGAAGCAGGAGCCATCTAGATACAAGGATCATCCCAGCCATTTGGTGAGGGTCACATGCCATTGATCAATCCTACAGCTGGTCAGTGGTACCAGTATAGGAACATCGTCATTACAAATGACGTCATTCGGACCCCAGTCTATTCTATACTATAGTGGTCATGCAGTGCAGCAAGGGCTTAGCAACCAGCCTAATGCATGTCTATAATTTGGATCTATCGTCGTCATAAGTCTAATATGCCAGGTCTATTGAAGTTGTGATCAGTGGTCAGGTCTACCAAGGTTCCTCCATATGAGAGTTGTGTGCTATGAAGCTACCAGGTATGGAAATGACAGTAGACGAGTGGTCCTAGTGATGTTGTCTACTTCTCTTCATCTTGCATCACTGATGATGATCCCAAAGCAATAAAGATAATGCAAAACTCCATAGTGTGTACAGCATCTTTCATGAGTGTACGTGTTGCAGGAGATGGTGATTAACTACATGATAACTTGGGAAGAAGACTTGGAACAACCAACAGAGAGATTTTGTGGGGGCACTGGAGGAGCCAAAGTGTAGTCAATGTACAGCAGTTAGGTCTCACCTGGTCATGTAGAGCCACAAAGACACTGGTCTGGAGGAGTATGCTGATTTGGTATTGAAAAAGTAACGAGCTGGAAAAGATATGTCGAACTGGTGTAGTAAAGCTGGACCAGCGATGACTGATGTGGCTGAGTTGTAGCAGTGCTGGCTGACGTACCAGAGCTGGAACAATGGCCAGAACATACAAAGTTGTTCCAGTATAAGCTGATGGAGTAGAGCTTTGTTCAGCAGCAGGTACATCAGTTACCCGAATACTCAGGTGGCGACCCACCGTCTGCGCCAAATGACTCTGGCAGATTATATCAACCTGACGCGGCAACCAGATACTCAGAAGCAGACAAGTCTGGTAGCTGAAGAGATGGGATGCAGCACTCGCCATTGGAGCCAGGAGAGGTGAGCAACCACGGCCCAGTAGTCGGAGCAGCTGAGAAGAGTGTCAGTGGTGGATAGTCTACTAAGGAAGATAAATATCACCCTGGATAACAGTTGTTATTATTATTGTTGATTATTATTTATTTATATAGCACCATTAATTTCATGGTGCTGTACATGAGAAGAAGTTATATACAAAATTATAGATATAGGTTACAGTAGACAGACTGGTACAGAGGGAAGAGGACCTTGCTCTCATCGGCTTACATTCTATAGGATGATGGGGAGGAGACAGTACGATGAGGGTTGCAGCTGCTCCGGTGGTGGTGAGGTGGTCGCTCTGGTGGTAGTGAGGTGGCCACTCTGGTGGTGGTGAGGTGGACGCTCCGGTAGTGGTGAGGTGGACGCTCCGGTAGTGGTGAGGTGGTTGCTCCAGTGGTGGTGAGGTGGTCGCTCCGGTAGTGGTGAGGTGGCCGCTCCGGTGGTGGTGAGGTGGTCGCTCCGGTAGTGGTGAGGTGGACGCTCCAGTGGTGGTGAGGTGGTCGCTCCGGTGGTGGTGAGGTGGTCACTCCGTGGTGGTGAGGTGGTCGCTCCGGTAGTGGTGAGGTGGACGCTCCAGTGGTGGTGAGGTGGTCGCTCCGGTGGTGGTGAGGTGGACACTCCGGTAGTGGTGAGGTGGTCGCTCCGGTGGTGGTGAGGTGGCCGCTCCGGTGGTGGTGAGGCAGCATCATGGTATTTGCCTCCCATAGGCTCCCATTGTCCTGCATCGTCGCTGGGGTTTTCAGACACCCCCGCGGCGATGCCGCCTATCAGCTCGCACGGAGCTGGAGATGTCGCCCCATGTAAATGGGGGACTGCGACGCTAGCGGGGCCCCAAAAACGTGCGCGCACCCGCCAGTCGCCGCTGACATCTCCAGCTCCGTCATCAGGTGTGACAGGGCCTTTAGGGTACCTTTACAGGCCGCAACCACAGGAGACAATTGTGGCAGCAATATTGTGACCTGGCAATATCGCTGCCACATTGCCACCCAATTGCTTCCTTATTGTGGGGTGTAAATAGGGAATTTGGCAGCGATATGTCGGTTGCCTGGTTTTAGAGCACTGCTCCCAAAACGAAACCAGGCAACCTTGGTGTTATCGCCACAAAATACCCTATTTACACGCCGCAATAAGGAGGCAATTTGGCGGCAATCAGCCCAGCGAGAAATATCGCCGCCTAAATTGTCTCCTGTGGTTGCGGTGTGTAAAGATACCCTTACATAAATTCTCCCAGCTTTAGTTAATCCACCTCCATGTGTTATCTGTGGAGCTTTAAGGAACTGATCATTCCTCACCATGGACCACACCTGGAGCTTCAGTTGCCCAAATCAGGTCTTCAGAATAGTCAAGGTCTGTAGTGAGCGGCATCCAACATTCAGAAGGTTGGTCAGGTGGTATCCATGGATCAGGCTTGAGGAGTCAGTGAGGGACCCCAAATCAAAAGGAGGAGGAGGATGCGGAGGTCAAACTGGATAAACAAACTGAAGGTAACAAATCTAAAGAGACAAGGTGCAAAGTGCTGATACAACGAATGGGCAAATGTCTAAACGACTAGAGATGCTTTGCATATGGTTACCATTGCACCCAGCTGGTAAATAATTATATGCAGATTGGTGAGGAGTTGAAGGGGTTCATCGCTTGACTATGTGTTTTCTTGCTGTTTTGATATGGTGTATTGGACCCCTCTACTTATCTATACATCAGCCATTGCTAAGTGACACTACTACGTGCATGATTGCTTGTCATCTTTTCGAAGAGGTCCTGTGGGTGACTATGAAAAAATGTATTATATCCTCATTTATAAAAGCAAAATTCCTTCCACTCCCATGTTCCATCCCAATCTTCTTCTGATTAGTTATCATCCCACCAACCTGTACAGAAGACCTACTGGAAATGGAGCTTTCCGGAAGGTTTTTGGGAGGTTCCGGCAGTGGCCAATTTTTCCCCAAGTCCATGAGGTGTTCACTTTTTCTGGGAAAAAGTCTCAATTGTTGCAGTAGAGTTAGTATGGTTTTCTCCAGTCTACGCAACATCAAAACTGTTATCAACCCAGAGGGGCCACGTCTCGCCAGATAGGGCTTCTGACGGTCAGCAACCCCTTTAAGCCATTCTTGATTCAACAGCAATAACTGTTCAAACTGTATCATAAAGAAATACATTTTCTGACCTCAAGTCTATTATAATTGAGAAAAGTTTCCTCATCTGTTCCAACCCTGGTGGGGGAGGTGGGGGGGCTGCTGAGCGTTGCGATTTCCAGGATGTGTCTCTCTCACCCCCCTCTGTTATTAAAGCTTCTGTATCTCTCTTTGATGCCTTTCCTGACTGGGATGCTCGCTGGCAGGCTTTACAAATGTTATCACATGTGAAGTAGCGGGTTTAAAGGGAATATTATAAATGCAGGTTCATAGAGAGTTCACATTGCAGTATAGAGCCGCCATGAGTGACAGCTCTTCCTCACATTAAAAAGCAATTCCACCCATTAAATCGGAGCAAAAGGAAGATCAGCCCGAGCTCGACTGTTTATTTATGGATGGAGCAGGTTTACAGAAGAATAATGTGACAAGCAAGTCAATATATCGTAATACACCACCGGGAGTCAAAAGTGCAACCGGCGCTAGTATTAGACTTATAACATGGCCGAGAGACAGTTAATGGGGCGCTCTAGAGATCAGGTCATTAAAGGTCTGATCTCCGAGGCCATTGCTTCTCTTCTTTGACCGGTAAGAGTCTTGGTTGGTTGTCCACTATTTAAACACAGTTAATGGGGCGCTCTAGAGATTAGGTCATTAAAGGTCTGATCTCCGAGGCCATTGCTTCTCTTCTTTGACCGGTAAGAGTCTTGGTTGGTTGTCCACTAGAGTCTTGGTTGGTTGTCCACTAGAGTCTTGGTTGGTTGTCCACTATTTAAGCACAGTTAATGGGGCGCTCTAGAGATTAGGTCACTAAAGGTCTGATCTCCGAGGCCATTGCTTCTCTTCTTTGACCGGTAAGAGTCTTGGTTGGTTGTCCACTAGAGTCTTGGTTGGTTGTCCACTATTTAAACACAGTTAATGGGGCGCTCTAGAGATTAGGTCATTAAAGGTCTGATCTCCGAGGCCATTGCTTCTCTTCTTTGACCGGTAAGAGTCTTGGTTGGTTGTCCACTAGAGTCTTGGTTGGTTGTCCACTAGAGTCTTGGTTGGTTGTCCACTATTTAAGCACAGTTAATGGGGCGCTCTAGAGATTAGGTCACTAAAGGTCTGATCTCCGAGGCCATTGCTTCTCTTCTTTGACCGGTAAGAGTCTTGGTTGGTTGTCCACTAGAGTCTTGGTTGGTTGTCCACTATTTAAACACAGTTAATGGGGCGCTCTAGAGATTAGGTCATTAAAGGTCTGATCTCCGAGGCCATTGCTTCTCTTCTTTGACCGGTAAGAGTCTTGGTTGGTTGTCCACTAGAGTCTTGGTTGGTTGTCCACTAGAGTCTTGGTTGGTTGTCCACTGTTTAAACACTTGTTGGTTGAATGTGTCAGCTCAATTTATAATGTAAATACATGGCTATAATGGCGCTATAATACTGATTAAAATGATACATTTAGTGAAGAAATTGACTTAATGGTTCTTCTTTAATCACCATTTGAAGTTTTCTGCTAATTGTCGTGCACAGGGGTTGGACTGTACACTGGGTCTTCTCCTCCCTATTTGTGATTCCCCGACCCCTCTGCTGTCTCCGGTCTGTAAATGGCCTGCCTCCTCTGGTTATAATCTCGGCTGTCACCAGCCATTCACAGACTGGAGGCAGGCCGAAGGGCTGGGGAATCACAGAAAGGGGGCAGTGGCTGGGGAATGAAGACCCAGTTTACAGTCAGTGCATTGAAATCTAATGAGCAGAAAACTTCAAATGGTGAATAAAAAAGAACCACAAAGCGGATTTCTTCACCAAAGGTATCAATGTAATCAGTATTACATCACCATTACAGACATATTCAATACCCAGCTCTTCCTGATGCCCTGGTGTGGTGGCAGTTGGATTGGTAGAAGAGGTTACTGACAGCTGAATATTGACAGCTGTTGTTAAGCCCAGATTGGTAATGTCAGGCATCTTTGAGAACCGGCCATTACCAATCCTATAAGGAAAGTGTGATCTCAGAGGCTTTAGTGAGAAGGATGCTTATTCTTAGACTTTGGATGTGACAGAGGTATAAATCCTCAAATGATGTCGTATGTTGGACTGCTTCGGACCTGTTCATTTGGGGGTATTAATAAAATGCTGAAAAATGGTTTGTGTGTTTTCTATATCAAGTAGAAGATTTTTCTGTGTCTGTTTTTGTAACTATTTCTTTAGTTTGACATTATCCCCTTCTATCACCCTGATGCCACCACACTTGGGCATCGGAAAGAGTCGGGTAAAGTGCTAGGAATTGGCGATTCTAATGAATGCACACATTTCTGGGGAGGCTGGCAATCAAAAACAGGGTGAAGTCCATTTATTTTTTTATCAATTATTTATTTAAATACTTTAAAAAAAAAACAATTGGCTCCACTTTATTCTGGATTGCCAGCCAAGTAAAATCCAGGCAGCTGGGGGGTAACAGCCCATAGCTGGCTGCTTTATCTGCACTGAGAATCAAAAATACGGGGGGACCTCTATGCAAATTTTGAAAAATTATTTTATTTTTACGTCCCTATAACAGCAGGTTTGTTGCCAATGGCAACAAATAACAGACGCCGGCACAATGGGTAGCGGTTCAACAGCCAATCACAGATGCTGTCACACAGAGTGAGCATCTGTGATTGGCTGTTGGAGTCGGAGTGCAGTGAATAATCAGGAAGTTAATGAGTGGGACCTGGAAGTAGTGTGACCGCAGCACCGGATACTCTGTAAGTATAATCCTGCTGTTTAATCACTGTTTTACATTTTTGTACAGCCCTCCCAGCTGAATCCAAACTCAAATAGTAACACAGACATCTCATGGAAGTCAGTTTTCGGGGTCCATGACCCACCCCAGGGCCGTGGGGTACTAGGTTCTGAGAGTTGATTAACGGGGGATGTCACGGGGGCCTGTGCCCGGTCCCGTGGCCCTGGTGGTTGTTAAAAGTCAGTAAAAATAATAAAAATAAAAGTAGTTTGTGACGCCACCTATGGTTCTGGTATGGTTACCGGAGCTGCGGGTCAGACCTCTGGGGTGATGGTAGGGCAGCCAGATAGTTATGCTCCCCATAGGTGGAGCGGGATCCCCGGGGCAGTTGTAGAAGCTAGAAGTTGCAGGACAGTCTATGAAGGGAGCAGGATCTGGGGCTGCAATAACAGTCACACACAGGGTTGATGTTTCCGTACCTTTACTGATGTTGCAGGTATAGGCCAGGGTACCGTCTCTGATGTTACAGGCTCGGGTGATCTGGAAGCAGTTCGGGATCTCCACACCCGGCAAATTGTGAGGCCTCCCTGTGATGCTGTGTCTGCCTTTTTGACCTAGGCTGCCTGGAGCTAGGCCCTGACCCTCTCCTACTGTCTTCACCTGTATGGCAGACGGCAGGAGCTCTTCTGCAGGGCACCACTGTAGTACTCTCTGCAGTCCCTGAGCTCTGAGAAGCGGCTTTGCCTTCAGGTGCTGCTGTGGCCAGGAGATCTGGAGTCTCCCTTGCCTCCGGTCTTTACTGCTGGGCAGTTAGATCCCTTTCAGTCTCAGACGCCGGTGTCCGGTTTTAGCACTGTTCCTCTGGGGTGAACCGATATGGCCCCACTCCCCTGGCAACTACCGTACTCTTTGCCTCCGACCCTCGCTCTTGAGTCCCTCACACTGGCTAACGGCTCTCACTGGTACGGACTTAGCGCAGCTCCTGTCACCAGGACGTCTTCACAGTCCTCTCTGGAACTGAACTCCTGACTCTGCCTCCAGGCCTGAATTTTATAGGGGACTTCTCCTGAACTCGGCTTGTAGAGCTCCCCCTTCAGGTCTGGAGTGGAAGGTGTTGATTGCAGGCTTACCTGATGTGGAGATCCTTCTCTGCCCCCGGTGTATCTATGGCAACAGAACCCTGGGGTGCCATATCTGCGCCCGAATACTTGGTGTTCGGTTTGAACTCCGAACTCTACAGTTTGGGTTCGCCCATCACCAGTGTTCAGCTCTGTTGCGGCCCCTCTGCTCAATTTCACGCCAACGTCCTTTTAGCCTAGAGAGGCAGTGGAAGGGTCAGCCAAGAGCCAAGACCCTAAAATATTGAGTCACAGCACCAAGGCTTTACCGGGCACGACCATTTCCAGGGAGTCAAACCTGGACCATACAGACATAAAGATGAATAAAATAAGACAGCGCCTCACCGGTTGGTATTATTCAAAGCTTGATAAAGATCTCTGATCAAAAAGTTCCCTCGTTTGGGGGCAGAAATAAAGAAGACACTTTGAATAATACCAACCGGTGAGGCGCTGTCTTATTTTATTTATTTAAGAGCCAAGACCCTATCTAGAAGGATAAATATGCACCAAAGTTCTCCAATTTTCCAAAGTGTAATGGCATGCTGCATGTTGCTAGTGTTACTATGAGCAGCCTGTGTGGACTAAACATGCTTCCATGGCGTGTAGCGTCTTACCTAGCCTTGTTCCCATGATCAGTCTACCACCACCTGCTCTTTTGACACGTCGTAATGATACCACATGTCATGACATCAGTGCACTGATATGGCATATGACGATGCCAGGTACTGCATAGGCTGGTCCTGTCATCACTAACCCCACCCACTACCAGAAATCCACCAGACCGGAAGTCTGAACGTTGTGCCGCCCCTGAGGAGGTCACAGTGTGCACTGAGCCTCTCCTGACCAGAATAGATTCTTTCATGGAGTGGACACAGCACCGGAAGGATTCACCAGGGATGTCTTTTTGTCATTTCTTTTTTTGCTAGAGAAAATTATCTATGCTTTAACAAACGTTAGTGATTCTGGCAATGTGTCGGTATATAGTGATATACCTGTACATCATTAAGATAAAAATAAGGATTGGTCCTATGAATGACCTGTACTGGCATGAAACCAGCTTTAATCACATTGACCTAAAAGGGTTCAAGAAGAATTACTGAATATGGAATTTATCCATAATGTGTATCGCCTAAACAAGGACCTTTTTCAACAATATGGTTACTGGTCAGCACCAACTCAACTACCATACAGATGGATGGAGCAGGTTTATATATGTGGCGCCCTGCTCACGCAGGCAGCCACAGATTCTCTAATGCACAGTTGGGTTTCCACAGCAGGTACCTACTACATGCAACACCTTCCAACCCGACACAGTAGGGGGAGCTCAACTTGCTGACTTTAGGTGAGATCCCCTATAAATACTGCTACTGGGGGAGGAGTTAGTCAGAGTGTGCAGACGCTAGGAGAGCCGCGAAGACGTCCTGGTGATCGTTGCCGCAGTTAGGCCCGAGTCAGTGACCCGGAGTGGCCCTTCAGACGTCCCGCAAGCCTAAGTGGGGACAGAAGGCAAGGAGTAGAGCCAAGGGAGCGAGGAACTAGTGGAAGTTCACCCAGAAACGTAGCGGATATCGGGGATCCTCATCGGTAGGATACTTCAGGACTACAGAAAACCCTGCCACACCGTGGAGGCTTCAGCCACCCGGTCCCTCTTTGGGTCACAGAGAGGGAGCCAGACACAGCAGTGTACCACCACAGTGATCAGAGAGGGTAACCCGTGGACCACACAGGAGGAGAGGACAAATATCAGAGTCAGGAAGTGAGAGGAGGCAAGTTTGGCTGCATGCAGGCTGGGCTTCAATTACCAAAGAGGAACAGAGGAGGCCTTATACCCACTTGCTGTGGGGACCCACTGTGCACATGGTCAGCTGTCAGTGCCCTGGATGTCTTTACCTGCTGTACCAACAGTAAAAGGTAAAAGAGACTTCAACAGTGTGTGTGCGTCATTCCTCTCCGCTCCCGGTGTCCCTCATAGACTGCTCCATCACTCCCCTTTCTACCTACAGCTCACTCCACGCTGCCCCTTCTCATTAAGCTGCCCCAGAAGAACTTTGCCAACTTAGCCGCACTACCATCCACCTCCGGTGCACTGTGGCGGCGCTGGTGACCTATCACCAGAAACTACAGGTGGCGTCACATGACAAACTCTTCTCCCCTGTAAATACACCCTTTTTGAAGTGTCACCCAGGCCACGGGCTCAGGCGCTGCCACCCGTGACATCCCTGTTAACCCCTTGGAGTCTGATACCGAGTACCCCAGGGCCTGGGGCTCAACATATTGGGCTAGCATAGTTTTCCTAAAATAAATGTATGAGCCTACATATTAACCATAAATTTTCCTCCCGCCCCCTCCAAAGAGAAGGACCAGAACAAAATCCTCTGTGATCAAGGAATGACCCTGACCTCATACACCCCTATATTACCTATAAGAAGCCTTAATCCTAATCCATCCTAATAAACTTCTGAGATAGTATTGTGGCGCCCCGCACCGAGTGCGTCACAGGAAGGTATTGCATCCCTGACTGAAGATGTAATATCTTCCGTCTCAGTGATGTAATGGTTAAATCCAGAGCTCCATGTCCCACATGCACCACTCAGAGGTAGAGGGCCAATTAGGTCCTGGAGGGAGGAGTGTAAGGTGTAGTGGGGGGGGGGGAGTTAAGAAGAGAAGAGAGTTGGAGAACAAGAGAAGGAGAGGAAGGAGCAGGGATCTGCACAGTGCCGTGCCGCCCTGAGAAGGCAACTTAACCGGCAGGGCACCATCAACCGGTGACCCAGACAGAACCACGGGCAGCAAGGCAAATAAGCAACGGGTTAAACAACGCCTATGCCCAATCCCACCGACACCGGGTCTGAGGCAAACAGATGTCTACCACTGTTCTGCAAAAACCGGTGTGACGGAGCAGCTTCTTAGGAGCGCCTCACTACAGCTGCAAGCCCAGCAGTCCTACCAGCAAGGTACCTACCATTGGGCCTCTCGACCCATCACAGCCTGGAGACGTCCCTGGCTTAGGTGATCCAATAGAGATTCCCAGTGCCTTAAACTGGTGCACTAAGGCAGCGACGGCAGCTAAGTAGGACGGTTAGTAAAGGAGGAACACCGTGGAGCTCTGGACAAAAGCTACACATCGCTGGGACCACCCGGTCCGTTACCCTGACGAATTGAATACCGTATACCGCACCGAACTTACAGTAAAGACCCGTTACAGAGGAGCATTGTGTCAGTGCATTCCTTCCAGAACTGTTATTAACCTTGCTCACCAAAATACCCGAGCTGCCGTATTCCATCCAGTACAGCCCCTAGCCCCGGGGACTCTTGCTCATCCTGTGGGGAGCATTCCATCTAGCTGCCGCACATCCCCTTGAGGCCCAAGCAGCGCCGGTGCCATCACCGGACTCCCACAGGTGGCGTCACGACAAACAAGACTTATCCCAATCCTTCAGCCCCCTTTTTATTTGACCACCGGACCCCACAGCCTCAGGCGTGGAACCGTGACAAGTGCTGCATCGCCTGAGACGTGAGAATCCGGCAATGGTGAGTCAGTAACACACAACCCTTCACTAAGCGTGACTTTCCATTAATAGCAGACATCTGGACTGAAGCCCTTGGTCCCTAATTTATCTCTCTCTCTAACTACCATGTTTCCCCGAAAGTAAGGCATGCTTGGGAGGGGGCGCCCTACTTGCTAATATAAGACACCCCCCGATTATAAGGCGTACCTGCCTGAGGACTGTGGTGGTCCCCCGCTCTCTGGTGGTCCCCCGCTCTCCGGTCTCCCCCTCCGCTCTCTGGTGGCCCCCCACTATCCAGTGGCCCCCCGCTCTCCTGATTCCCGCTGTAGCTGCCAAACTCTGCCCAGGTCAGGAGCCCTGCGCAAATTACAACGCAGGAACCGTGACCCAATCACAGCCCAGGAACCGCAAGCCAATCCACGGCCAGCTGACATCGTGCATGGCCTCTGATTGGCTAGCGGGTCCTGGGCTGTGATTGGCTCACGGTTCCTGCGCTGTAATTGGCGCAGGGCTCCTGACCTGGGCGGAGTTTGGCAGCTACAGTGGGAAGGTGAGCGGGGGGTCGCCGGAGAGCAGGTTGGGGGGCCACTGGAGAGCGGAGGGGGCCTCCGGAGAGTGGAGGGGGCCACTGGAGAGTGGAGGGGGCCACCGGAGAGCGGAGGCCAGCTGGAGGACGGGGGACCACCGGAGAGCGGAGGCCAGCGGGGAGAGCGCGACACCGGAGAGCGGGGGCCACCGGAGACAGGTAAAAAACGTTTTGTGTGTATGGGTATGTGTGTGAGTGTATGGTTATGTGTGTGTATGGGTATGTATGGGTGTGTGGGGTGTGTGGTGTGTAAGTGTGTGTGTATGGGTGTGTGGTGTATGTGACTCACCGCGGCCGGCTGACTCCGGTTTAGACAGGCGATTCTTCTCCTTCCTTGTCACGGGTGGACCGCGCCTGCCGGTAGTGGGGCCCGGTGTAGTGCAGATCAAAAGTGAAGACGTCTTACGGGAACAGATTAAAGGGGTTTTAATTTGTTTTCTTCGTGACGCCACCTATGAGTAGTTCGGTAAGGGCTACCGACGCTGCGGGACCCCCGGGGGATGGACAGCAGCAAGATGTTACGCTCCCCACAGGCTGAGCGGTTACCAATGTCGCCCAGGAATACCAGATCGGGTACGGGGAGGCTGCTTCAATGCCCTATCCATGTTGTACGTTCTGGATGTTTTGGGGAGCCTTGGGTCCCTCAGTGGGTACACCGCTGGTTAGACGACTGGAAATTGGCTGTTGGTGGGGTGCTCCTGTAAAGCTAATCCTCCACTCTTCTGGTTCGCGTAGCAGAGGTGAACTGCTGCCAGCTTCGGTACCAGTGAACCGGCTGTGAGTTGTGGGCACGGGAGTCTTTTGGGAACCCGTGTAGATAATGCCCAATCCCGGTGGTTAAGGCCTCAGGTGCTGACACCCGACCGGTGACGGCCCAGGGGCCCGCACGGGGTGCGGAGCCCCCGCTCCTCTCCAAGCTCTAGTCTGCTCTCTTCAGGTTCTAGACTTCTTCTCCAACTATCTAGACCATGCGCCTGTTCTGCTGCACTACCCTAGCACTCCGCCCACCAGGACCTAGGATTGGCCCTCTATTCTAGGTGATGTATGCTGGGTTGGATTTCTAAATTAACCAGGTCATTGCTGAGTCAGAGAATATTGCGGCTGCGCTTGTGGCTGCAATACCCTCCTGTGACGCACTCGTTGCGGGGCGCCACACTCCCCCTTGGTTGAATACGCTTGTCCCCAAGCGTCTCACTACTCACATTACAGAGGTTTTTATATTTTATAACAGGTAATACACTTTTATTAATGACAGGTCATATATGCATAAAAGTGAGGTAGATAAACAGGTTAACACATTGCGCGGACCCGGCGGGTGGTCGGCTGTCCTTAGAATAAAAGTTCAGGCTGTAGCCACCAAGTCGCGGTGTTACGGTGCAAACAGGAAGAAGTCTCTTTTAATAGCAAAGTTCAAACAACAACTTAAGTCACTGATGAATGGCAGTGTTCCGGACCCGTATAGCGAACCACCCATCACGGCATATATGGCGCTCATAGGTTACTATGTCCCCTCTATACAAGTCTCGGCTTGGATGGCCTCCCGGTAGGTGCGATTCCACATCACGGCGCCCCACAAACACTTCAGTACTCACACCCTCCTCCCTTACGAATCCCCACCCGGTGGACAAATTAAATGTGCTTACCCACCCGGTTTTACGGAATTGTTCAGGCAATGGAGATTGGCGGCGGGCCTCGGAGCGAGCCTGCATGTTGGCTTGCAGTCGAGTGTGCCACTCGTCTCTCCGGATACGACGTACCTCTTCGTCGGAGTGATGCGGCGTGTGGATAAAGTCACTACGGCGTGCTGGTTGTTGAACCGCTCGAGCTTGGTGGGCAGTCTGGAGTGGAACCCGGTTCAACGGAACCGGAGAAGATACTGTTGCGGCGGCACCCGACCAGTGCACCCGAGCTGATCGCCCGGCAGAAGGGTTCCTTGTGTCTCCCCAGGCGAACCCGGTGTAGAGATCCTCAGCTGGACTGTAGGTCTCCTCGTCATCCTCCTCGACCTCCTCGATGACTACGTCGGGCTGCTCGGCTGGCGAAGACGATGGGATGGAATCCTCTGGATCGGTGGGTGGCTGTGCTGCAAAGTTCTCCTCGGGGTCGTTGTGCAGGACTTCCAGGCTGCCGGCCTCTTCTTCTGTAGCATCGGGAAGTGGTGTTTCGATCCCGGTCACCAGGTAGGCCTCTGTATTTGCAGAGGAGGCCTCCGGTTCAAGGGAGAAACAGGCGACAGTCTCGGTAGTGTGGAAACCAGTCGCGGGATCCGCAGGTGGAACCAGGTAGAGGTCGGCTTCTTCGTGGGAGCGTATTGGAAGCTCCGGCTCTGGAACGAGGTCAGCTGCGGTATCGTCCGCTGGAACGGGTCGAGCTGTGGTCCTCACGGGAATAACACAGTCTATGGGCTCCGGTGACGAAGCAGGACAGGTGGTGGGCGACGGTGAGGCTGTTGAGAAGCTGGCGATATCGTCTGGGCCTGGAGAAGCTGTACCCGGTCGGCTCTGCTGCATCGCATGATGGAGTCTTCTTCCTAGGGTCGCGCTCCAGCTGCGAATCGTCCATTCCACAGTCTCTAGTAGTCGCACCCGGAGGTCTTGTAGAGCCTCTAGCCAGAAGTCGGGGCTGCCGTCTATAGTAAGGGCAGGATCCGGACCCGGTTGGCCTATGGCTGCTCTGGCCTCCGCCTCAACCTCCCGCATCAGGTCTTGGAGTCTCGTGCTGGCCATTCTCTTCTTGGAGGGAAACCACACCCGTTCAACCGGTAAGACGTTCTGGTAGAGCTGGTGAAGAAGTCTTCTCTCTCTGTTGGTGTGTCTATCTATGACACTCCCATTTCCTCTGGGCTTTCATAGTCCAATCGTGGGAAAAGTCTTTGGGGTCCGCCCCCATGGTTGATTCGAGCAATCAGGGCGGACAAAGAGTTTGGCGCCTTTTGTCTTTGGCCCTCCCTCGGTGAGGAGGGGGTTGACTCACTCCTGGGCTTCACGTGGCGGCTTCTTGTGGCGGGAACGCCATCTTGGGCGCCATCTTGACCCAATGGTGTAAAGGCGGGGAAGTTCTTTTAGGGACGAACAAAGTCCAATTGTAGACAATAAAGTCCAGTTTAAGCACAATATACCCGTTGGGCAACGGGCCTGCTCGTATCCTGTTCGTGACGCCATTTTCTGACTCACCGCGGCCGGCTGACTCCGGTTTAGACAGGTGATTCTTCTCCTTCCTTGTCACGGGTGGACCGCGCCTGCCGGTAGTGGGGCCCGGTGTAGTGCAGATCAAAAGTGAAGACGTCTTACGGGAACAGATTAAAGGGGTTTTAATTTGTTTTCTTCGTGACGCCACCTATGAGTAGTTCGGTAAGGGCTACCGACGCTGCGGGACCCCCGGGAGATGGACAGCAGCAAGATGTTACGCTCCCCACAGGCTGAGCGGTTACCAATGTCGCCCAGGAATACCAGATCGGGTACGGGGAGGCTGCTTCAATGCCCTATCCATGCTGTACGTTCTGGATGTTTTGGGGAGCCTTGGGTCCCTCAGTGGGTACACCGTTGGTTAGACGACTGGAAATTGGCTGTTGGTGGGGTGCTCCTGTAAAGCTAATCCTCCACTCTTCTGGTTCGCGTAGCAGAGGTGAACTGCTGCCAGCTTCGGTACCAGTGAACCGGCTGTGAGTTGTGGGCACGGGAGTCTTTTGGGAACCCGTGTAGATAATGCCCAATCCCGGTGGTTAAGGCCTCAGGTGCTGACACCCGACCGGTGACGGCCCAGGGGCCCGCACGGGGTGCGGAGCCCCCGCTCCTCTCCAAGCTCTAGTCTGCTCTCTTCAGGTTCTAGACTTCTTCTCCAACTATCTAGACCATGCGCCTGTTCTGCTGCACTACCCTAGCACTCCGCCCACCAGGACCTAGGATTGGCCCTCTATTCTAGGTGATGATGCTGGGTTGGATTTCTAAATTAACCAGGTCATTGCTGAGTCAGAGAATATTGCGGCTGCGCTTGTGGCTGCAATACCCTCCTGTGACGCACTCGTTGCGGGGCGCCACATATGTGTGTGTATGGGAGGCTGCAGTGGGATGTAGGGTATATAAGACACCCCCTGAAAGTAAGACATGGCCCCCAAAAAAATATAAGACGGTGTCTTACTTTCGGGGAAACACGGTAGAATAGACCCCCCCCCCTCTCCAAGTTAATGAATCGCTCCCCAGAAACAGAAACATACGTAACCGTCTCCCTGATAACCAGGTGACCGACGGTATATGCATAGAAACTAAGCCGCACAGAAGGAATCATAGTGCGCATGCGTGAGTGCACCGAGGCCTCCCGCCCCCTGTCATGACGCACCACTGATCTGTTACGATGCGGTGTGCGCGTCATCGGGGAGGATATGGTGGCGCATGTGCGCTGTCATTGCATGCGGGTCAGCCGTGGAACGCACGCGCTGACCATATGCAAATCATCACCGGATGTGGCGCAGCAGAAATTAAGGGGATGACTATATTAACACGCAGACTTGGTGGCGGCACACATCTATCAACACAGATGAGCATGCCGACCACACCATAGGCCGCCTAGGAACTTTACTGCTATTCAGTGCTACATCTTCAGAAGGTAAAAAAGACTTCTTTAAGGGAACTATGTAAGACATATCGAGAAGGGTTTTGTTTTTTTTTAAAAAAAAGGTCCTCTTTTCTACAGAAGCACACTGCTGATCCTCAAATAAGACCTCAGCAGCACCCAAACAGTGATTATTTCTGGGGCTTAAGGCCACGTCACACGTTTCAATTTTATGAACGATATTGTTAGCGATCACGTGCATGCGCGATCGCTAACAATATCGTTCAGATCGCTGGTGAGCTGTCACACCGACAGACTCACCAGCGATCAATTGACCAGAAACATCGTGGAAAGGATTTAAATATCGTTTCCACGATGTCTTGACGACTGATAAGCCAGCTCCCAGCGCCTCTCACAAGCGCTGGGAGCTGGTATCCAAGGTAAACTGTGGGTATCTAGGCAGCACGCGCTGCCTAGATACCCGATGTGTACCTTAGTTACCAGCCTCCTCCGCTCACCGGCTGGTATCTAAGGTACACAGCGGGTAACTAGGGTCCCTAGTTACCCGCTGTGTACCGATACCAGCCGGTGAGCGGAGGAGGCTGGTAACTAAGGTACACGTCGGGTATCTAGGCAGCGCGCGCTGCCTAGATACCCACAGTTTACCTTGGATACCAGCCTCCTCCGCTCACCGGCTGGTATCGGTACACAGCGGGTAACTAGGGACCCTAGTTACCCGCTGTGTACCTTAGATACCAGCCGGTGAGCGGAGGAGGCTGGTAACTAAGGTACACATCGAGGAGCTGGGAGCTGTGTTATCGGTCGTCTGCCGGTGTCACACGCAGCGATGATGCGTGTCCACCGGCCGACCAGCGACAGATTTGTGAACATGTTCACAAATCTGCGATCAAGCAATCAAGCGATTTTACATTGTAAAATCGCTTGATTACACACAGCGACGCACAAACGATATCGCTTAAGCGATCAAAAAAGCAGATCGCTCAAGCGATATCGTTCATAAAATTGAAGCGTGTGACGTGGCCTTTAGGACTGTCAGATCATATAAGGGGGCACAGAACAGCAGTTGCAAGGTAGTCAAATGGTGTCAAACATGTTATATGCTCATTTAGGATACAGACAAACTAATAATTGGATCTAGGATCCAGGGACACTATCGAGATGGATTGAGGTTATGTACTATGATGGTGTATATATATATATACATATATATATAACACACCCCCATGCATGAGGTAATACCCCTCCATCTAAAGCAGAGGTCCCCAACTCCAGGCCTCAAGGCCCACCAACAGTGCAGGTTTTCAGGATTTCCTTAGTATTGCACAGGTGCTAATGTGATCATCTGCACAGGTAATGAATCCAAGCCCTGTGCAATACTAAGGAGATCCTGAAAACCTGCACTGTTGGTGGGCCTTGAGGCCTGGAGTTGGGGACCTCTGATCTAAAGAATGACTTGCTATAGTGACCCTATCCTGTAATTGTCTTAATCAGCTCCCTTGAGGATTAGCTTTACCACTAGTAACAGGAACTGGGGTATGACATTTTTAACTGAATATCCCCCCCCCTCTTTTTTTGCATTCGTTTCCATATCAGCACTGGGCACTCTGGGTGTTATGGACTGATATTAACCAACACCGACTTTAAACAACTGGTGGAGGTGCTAACTTAAAACTATCTACATTAACACCATAGTAGCACATTGGGATAGTGCTCTACATGGAATGACAAACTTAGTTTATCCTCTTACAGATAGGACCCTAAGGCCCCTTTCACACTAGCGTTTATTTGAAATCGCGGCAGATGCGGTGAAAAAAACGCATCTGCCGCGATTACCGCATACCGGCTGCACTTGCGGCACGGTTGCGGCAAGCCCTATACAATGTATAGGTGGGCTTGCGGCAGGTGCGGCAAGTGCGGTTTTGGCACTTGCGGCAGGGGCGGCCGCGAAAAAAACCACGGCTGACCGCGGTTTTTTTCGCGGCCGCACCTGCCGCAAGTGCCAAAACTGCACTTGCCGCACCTGCCGCAAGTCCCCCTATACATTGTATAGGGCTTGCCGCAACCATGCCGCAACCGTGCCGCAAGTGCAGCCGGTATGTGGTAATCGCGGCAGATGCGTTTTTTTCACCGCATCTGCCGCGATTTCAAATAAACGCTAGTGTGAAAGCACCTTAAGAGACTCGGGAGACCTTGTGGATACGTGTACGAACCACAGTCATAAACCGCACCATTCCTGTGGAGTCAAGTGAAGTAGCCTGGGCATTTACTATAAGGATGGGGGCTAAACAAGGAGGGGGCATTTACTATAAGGATGGGGGCTATACAAGGAGGGGGCATTTACTATAAGTATGGGGGCTATACAAGGAGGGGGCATTTACTCTAAGGATGGGGGCTATACAAGGAGGGGGCTGTCACGGTCGCGCTCGCGACCCATGACGTAAGGGGAATGTGGACCCACTGGACCACAGGGGGGACCCGGGCCTGCCCAGACTAGGGAAGAACAGCAACCGGGTTCTGTGGCAGCTGAGCATGTGGGCTAGGTGGTAACCTGCAGGACAAGACAACACCGCACACTTCAGGTATAGCAAAAAGTAACGTTTACTGAACAAGAACACACATCAAGGACACGGAACATCATGGACACGGAACATCACGGACACCAGGCGAGAACGTCAGGGTCATTTCGGACACCAGGCGGGAACCTCAGGGTCATCTCGGACACCAGGCGGGAACCTCAGGGTCATCTCGGACACCAGGCGGGAACCTCAGGGTCATCTCGGACACCAGGCGGGAACCTCAGGGTCATCTCGGACACCAGGCGGGAACCTCAGGGTCATCTCGGACACCAGGCGGGAACCTCAGGGTCATCTCGGACACCAGGCAAGACATCGGGGTCATCTCGGACACAAGGCAAGACATCGGGGTCATCTCGGACACAAGGCAAGACATCATCAGGCAGGACCTCAGGACCATCTCGGACACCAGGCGGAACCTCGGGATCATCTCGGACACCAGGCACGGACACCAGGCAGAACCTCAGGTCCATCTTGGAAACCGACAGTCAGGACGTCTGGACTCCATGCAACGGACACGGCTCCAGACCGGGAACAGCAAGACAAAAGGAGGAACAAGACAAGGACGTTGGCACCAACACAGACAAGACGGGTCCAGGGACACAGACATCAGCTTTCCCTGAACTGGTAGCAGGCAGAACAGGAGCTGTAGACAAGGCAGACCAGGAGCAGCATGTTGGACCAAACACACTGGGCTAGGTTAAGAAACCTAATGCGAGGCTCTGGCGACGCCCAACAGGGAAGAGGAACTTTAAATAGGAGCTGACCCTCAGCAATAGGCTGGGGACAGCAATTCAAGCGCACACCCTCCATCTTACTAAACTGGGGACGGTGTGGCGGCGCGCACCCTAGGCACAGTCAGAACCCATACAGCATAGCCAGCACAGGAACCGATGCCCAGAGCACCTGGCAGCGGCTGCAAGCCTAGACACACGTGGAAAGTCATGCACCAGCTGCAGAGGACCTCACAACCCGCGGATAGCTTCCACAGCGGGAGCCAGGGTCCACACGAGAGGTAAACAGCGGAGCACTGACAATACAACACGTGCAGCTACGCAGCGGAGCTGGGAACTGAGCAGAATCCTATCCAGGTAACATACTACAGTCTCCCAGCTGGACAGGGGGGGGAAGGAGCATTGGGTGAAAGCGCAGTAACGCCGAGGGAACCAAGACACCAGACCACCGGCGTTACAGGGGCATTTACTATAAGGATGGGGGCTATACAAGGAGGGGGCATTTACTATAAGGATGGGGGCTATACAAGGAGGGGGCATTTACTATAAGGATGGGAGCTATACAAGGAGGGGGCATTTACTATAGGAATGGGAGCTATACAAGGAGGGGGCATTTACTATAAGAATGGGGGCTATACAAGGAGGGGGCATTTACTATAAGAATGGGGGCTATACAAGGAGGGGGCATTTACTATAAGGATGGGGGCTATACAAGGAGGGGGCATTTACTATTAGGATAGGGGCTATACAAGGAGGGGGCATTTACTATAAGGATGGGGGCTATACAAGGAGGGGGCATATACTATAAGGATGGGGGCTATACAAGGAGGGGGCATTTACTACAAAGATGGGGGCATTACAAGGAGGGACATTTACTACAAGGATGGGGGCATTACAAGGAGGGGGCATTTACTACAAGGATGGGGCATTACAAGAAGGGGGCATTTACTACAAGGATGGGGGCATTACATGGCGGGGCATGTACTCTAAGGATGGGGGCATTACAAGGAGGGGGCATTACTACAAGGAGGAGGCATGATGTGGCATTACTACAATGAGGGGGCATGATGGAGCATTTCTGCAATGAGGGTGTATAATGGGACATTGCTACAAGCAGTGGGCATTACTGGAAGGGGACAAGGATGATGCATTACTGAAAGGGACAAGGATGGGGCATTACTACAAGATGGGAGCAAAATGGGCCATTACTAAATTTGGACATGGATGGGGCATTACTTCAAGAAAGGGGACAGAATGGAGACATTACTGCCAGGAGAGGGTCAGGATGGAGCAAATAACTACAGGGAGAGGATCAGGATGGAGCACATAACTAAATAGAGAGTGTCAGGATGGAACACATAGCTACAAGGAGAGGGTCAGGATGAAGCACATAGCTACAAGGAGAGGGTCAGGATGGAGAGATTACTACAAGAAGACGGTCAGGATGGACCACGTACCTAGAAGGAGAGGGTCAGGATGAAGCACGTATCTACAAGGAGAGGGTCAGCATGGAGCACATTACTACAAGGAGAGGGTCAGGATGCACTATGTACCTACAAGGAGAGGGTCAGGATGGAGCACATAGCTACAAGGAGAAGGTCAAGATTGACCACGTACCTACAAGGAGAGGGTCAGGATGCACTATGTACCTACAAGGAGAGGGTCAGGATGGAGCACATAGCTACAAGGAGAAGGTCAAGATCGACCACGTACCTACAAGGAGAGGGTCAGGATGGAGCACGTACCTACAAGGAGAGGGTCAGGATGGAGCACGTACCTACAAGGAGAGGGTCAGGATAGAGCACATTACTACAAGTAGAGGGTCAGGATGGAGCACATAACTATAAGGAGAGCGTCAGGATGGAGCACATAACTATAAGAAGAGGATCAGGATGGCGCACATAACTATAAAGAGAAGGTCAGGATGGAGCACATAACTATAAGGAGAGGGTCAGGATGGAGCACATAGCTACAAGGAGAGGGTCAGGATGGAGACAATGGTATAAGATAAAATCTATCTAGCTATCTATCTCTAATGTTCTTCCATTTTTTCTTCAGACAGTCCACCTGCGGTGTCTGGAAAGGGCAGTGGGAGCAGCTCAGCTTCAATGTGAAGTAAGTTCTCATGAGCTGTCTGACCACCGCTGAAGAGAATAGAAGACTGCAAAGGTAAGTTTAAAATCAATTCATTGTTAAAATAATAGAACTTATGATCAGGGTGTCAAGACTACATGCGCTGTACAGGGAAGCATTCTAAACCCTATAAACACATGTTTCCCCTTCATTTTGTAGTAATGTCCCCCATCGGTACTAATGTTCCTTTTCCTGGGCCCCTTCCAGGTATATATGTCCCCCATCTTGTTATGCAGTATATGACCCCCATTCTTCACCTGTCTAGATGAGCGTCCCTCTGGTGCCCCCTTATCGTCAGGACAATCAGGGAATTGACTGAGGATAAGTAAATGAGCATAGCTGCTCTGCTATTATGGAGAATATTGGGGAGCTTGTCGTGAGGGGATGTATATACTTCACCGTATTCCAGCTAGGAATATATATATATATACCTTGGTCTTGTCACTACCAAGCTCACAATAACACAATCAAAATACGCTGCCACCACCCATCATTTATCAGGCCGATTGGACACCTGTTACTGGTAATGTGAGGTTTACACAGATTCATGGTTTAATTTCATAGAGCAAGAAGAATGACACTTAAATTTTATATATTTAATCTCAAAGGCAATGTTTACAAAAATATACAAGATTTTACAAAGAGAGCAAAATACAGTACAATATAGGCGATTACATAAAAATAAAAAGGATAAAAGTACATAGTTACTAGACCTGTGCTACAGAGATGACATCTAAGCTTAGGGAGAGATGGACTCCTTAGACAAAACACAATTCAGCTCCACAGCTTTGTTTCTGCTGTTCCCTCCATGGTCTGAATGCATCAAAACTACCGCATTTGGTTTTAATGAACACCCACCACAATATTATTATGTATTGTACTATGTACTATGAACCTACGGAGGTCACAAAAAAAAGATATTAGTATCATATTTCCCCCTCACAAATTTACCAATTGATAGACTGTAAACACAACAGAGCCAGCAGAGCAAAACGGCGTTTTGCGTTCAGCATTTTGTATGGATTCTAAAAATATAATTTTCATAACTCTAATATTAATACAGTAAGTGAATTCTGATTTCACAGCTCCTTACCCTAGAGAACAAAGGAAATTTGAGAATTTGCTTCCTTCAAAATGTCTTATCTGATTTTAGGGTCATAAAACTGGGCCTTCTTTAAGGTCCAGTCACACATAACGATCGCTCCAACGATCCCGGCAGCGATAACGACCTGCTGGGATCGCTGGAGCGTCGTTACCTGATCGCTGGGGAACTGTCAAACAGGCAGATCTCCCCAGTGATCACGGCCATGGGAGCCACCTCCCACATCGCTCCCTGCTTAGCGCTGCCTTACAGGCAGCGCTAAGCAGGGAGAACACTGGTAACTATGATAAACACCGGGTATCCAGGCAGTGCGCGCTGCCTAGATACCCTCTGTTTATCATAGTTACCAGCGTTCTCCTTGCTTACAGGCAGTGCTAAGCAGGGAGGACGCTGGTAACCATGGTAAATGCCGGGTATCTAGGCAGCGCACGCTGCCTGGATACCCGGTGTTTACCATAGTAACCAGCGCTGTGAGGTCACAGATCGCTGGTTTCTCGCGGTCACACGGAAGCGATGCATGCTGACCAGCGGGAAATCAATGATCAAAAAATGACCCGCAGCACTTTGCAGAGATCAGCGACCTCACAGCAAGGGCCTGATCGCTGCAAAGTGTCACACAGAAACATCGCTGGAGAGATCGTTGTAACGTCACAGATACAACGATCTCTATAACGATATCGTTATGTGTGACTGGGGCTTTACATTCCTGGCCATTTTAGCTATCTTTAATTACCCTTGGGGGGGAAGTCAGAGAGGCTATGTGCAGCTGCAATGTGTGTGACGTTTGTTACACAGAAAAGGAGAGGGGAGCATTGTCTCTGAGGACTGAGTGCCAGCTCTAGGCCAATGGATAACATATCTCTATTATATATTCATAACACCATGATATATATGTCTTTCATCCTGGTATACAATACAGACCAAATAATTGGACACACCTTCTGATTCAAAGTGTTTTCTTTATTTTCATGACTATGAAAATTGTAGATTCACACTGAAGGCATCAAAACTATGAATTATCACATGTGGAATTATAGACTTAACAAAAAGTGTGAAACAACTGAAAATATGTCTTATATTCTAGGTTTCTTCAAAGTAGCCACCTTTTGCTTTGATTACTGCTTTGCACACTCTTGGCATTCTCTTGATGAGCTTCAAGAGGTAGTTACCGGTCAAGCCAACAGTCTTGAAGGAGTTCCCAGAGATACTTAGCACTTGTTGGCCCTTTTGCCTTCACTCTGTGGTCCAGCTCACCCCAAACCATCTCAATTGGGTTCAGGTCTGGTGTCTGTGGAGGCCAGGTCACCTGGCGTAGCACCCCATTACCATCACACCTCCTCCTCCATGCTTCACGGTGGGGACCAGGCATGTAGAGTCCATCTGTTCACCTTTTCTGCGTCGCACAAAGACACGGTAGTTGGAACCAAAGATCTGAAATTTGGATTCATCAGACCAAAGCACAGATTTCCACTGGTCTAATGTCCATCCCTTGTGTTGTTTAGCCCAAACAAGTCTCTTCTGCTTGTTGCCTGTCCTTAGCAGTGGTTTCCTAGTAGCTATTTTTCCATGAAGGCCTGCTGCAGTCAACTCTTAACAGTTGTTGTAGAGATGTGTCTGCTGCTAGAACTCTGTGTGGCATTGACCTGATCTCTAATCTGAGCTGCTGTTAACCTGCGATTTCTGAGGCTGGTGACTCAGATGAACTTATCCTCCGCAGCAGAGGTGGCTCTTGGTCTTCCTTTACTATTCAGTAGGACGATCAGCTGTGTCTCCACCAGACGTCTGCACAACACAACTGATGATCCCAACACCATTTATAAGGCAAGAAATCCCACTTATTAAACCTGACAGGGCACACCTGTGAAGTGAGGACCATTTCCGGTAACTACCTCTTGAAGCTCATCAAGAGAATGCCAATAGTGTGCAAAGCAGTAATCACAGCAAAAGGTGGCTACTCTGAAGAACCTAGAATATAAGACATATTTTCAGTTGATTCACACTTTTTTGTTAATTTTTTTGGCGTTTTTTGTGTAAGGGGTGCACCGTGACACTAGAACAGGGTTTGCCAAAATAACCAAAGTTTATCAACTTAAGGCCCCTTTCACATCAGCGGTAAATGTAATTTTGCGGCAGATCCAGCAGATGTCACAGCACCTGCCGGATCTGCCGCGTAACGGCCGACTTGTGGCACTGATCCGGCAAGCCCCATTCATTCTCTATGTGGCTTGCGTTCAGGTGCGGAAAGTGCGGTTTTGACGGATCTGGCATTTGCGGCACCGCAAAAAAACGCTGCTAGCAGCACATTTTTTTGCGCAGCCGCAAATGCTGGATCTGCTGGATCTGGCAAAACCGCCCTTGCCGCACCTGTAAGTAAGTTTACTATTTCAATCTGTTTTCATTCAACAGCTTTTATCTTTCATAGGGTACAGCTGGTTTCTATTGAGTGAGGCCACCAGCACCTGCCCAGACCCAGTGTGCCAGTGGTTATATTGTAGGAATGTCAAAGCTCAGGTCTTAGTTATGGCTAATGACTAAGCAGCCACTGCCCTGTAGAGTGTAAGCTCACAAGGGCAGGGTCCTCTCTCCCCTCTGTACCAGTTTGTCACTGTTAGTTTGCTCGTTGTATTTTAACTTGTCTGTATGTAACCCTTTCTCATGTACAGCACCATGGAATCAATGGGGCTCTATAAATAAATAATAATTAATAATTTTAATGTGTAGAAGCTGAAAGAAACTCACCAGAACTGTCAACCAAGGAGGAGCACCCACCTGTCATGAATGTCTCCTGTTCTTAGGAGACCAATGACCAGTCTGGGATGTGAGATTCACATTGCCTTGTGAACTCTAGATATTAACTGTATTTTGTTTTCTTATAGTGCTGCAATGGATTAAGGAATCTTTATTTGCAGATAGTTCCTTGTTTCTCCTATCTCAGGTGTAGCCGGTTTGTGATCACTCCTCTCCACTTTAAATAGTCAGATGTTCTATCACATGATGCCGATTATAGAATCTTTCTATGCTGACCACCATGGAGTGAGGAATTATCTTGTGTTGCTGGAATCTTGTCGTTTGCCACCCTGGTGTTTTGTTGATGTATATCCTTCTTTTGTCTGTTACCTCAGTGTCTTCCTGTCCCTTTGTCCTGTAATTGCAGTGATGAAGTCTAGTGTATTCACTGGCATTGCGCTATTTAGGGTAAGTGGAGGTGACGGCTAGGGACTAGGCATGTGACGATGACGTAGGGAAGGACCTGTATAGGGATGTTAGGGGGCTCATGGCTCAGAGACAGGTTAGTGTTAGTAGGTGGCCTGTCTCCCTTTCTCTACTGTTAGGGCCTTCCTACTCTTTCAATCCCTGTTGTAACCTTTATGTTGTGCTGGGCATTGCCTTGCCCGAGCGTATAGCCGTCCAAAGCAACCAGGAGGGAAGAAGAGACTACATAGCTCTGAGCTGCTCCAAAGGTGTCCATACCCTTTCAAGATGATCTGTCACTTGCTCATAAAAAGTATAATAAAGTACTTTATAAACATCCCTGATCTCCCCTGATTCTGCCCCTCTTTTCTGTTTTGCGCTATTTCGCTCCATTGCACAGACATTCCTACTTGTTGCTCCTGAAGCACAGTATGAGAAATCTCTGCAAGAGTGCAAATGGGTGTTTCTTCAGAGTCTTCTCTCCTTCCCGAGGCAGCCAATCACAGCATGTCAGCATCAAGGACCACTAGATCACTTGCTGATCTGTGGTTAGCAGCATCTGAGAGGGAGGAGTGAAAGTGCACATCCCCAGAGAGGACTCTAAAGAGACAACCAGTTGTATTACAAGCAGAGATTTCACATGCTGCTCTCAAATACCAACAAATACGACTCCCTTCAATGCAGTGATGCAATAAAAAAATGGGAAAAAAAAGCAGCAGAATCTGGGGAGCTCCATGATTTTTACAAGATATTTAACTTCATTTTTTTTCTGGAGGAAGTGACAGGTCCTTTCTAAGTTCACCTTAGTTGAACCCAATTATAATTCTAGGCTGGCTTCCTTTCAGATGCACTCACACATTCCCTAATCCTGTATAAATGTGCATGTAATGCAGTGTCTGACAGACGATTCCTATACATGTATAGCTGGGGTGGGCAATTAATTTTCCCACCAGAGAGACCGTGACTGTTATGGAAGCTGAACCAATAGGCTGAAATTAATTCTGCTCAATATTAATATTAACATATTAATTATATTAGTATTTTATTATTTTATATTAATTGCATCCCTTAATATTTAGCAGAATTAAAGATGCTGACATATTCCCTATATACAGTATGAGCCCACACATAACCCCCTTATATACAGGATAAGCCCCCCACATAGCCTTCCTATATACAGTATGAGCCCACACATAACCCCCTTATATACAGGATAAGCCCCCCACATAGCCTTCCTATATACAGTATGAGCCCACACATAGCTCCCTATATACAGTATAAACCCACACACAGTACCCCATATCTATTACCGTATATACTCGTGTATAAGCCGAGTTTTTCAGCCCAAAATTTGGGCTGAAAAGTCCCCCCCTCAGCTTATACACGAGTCATATACGGGGGGGCTGTGTCCCGGGGGCTGTGGAGGCTGGAGGAGGCGGGGGGGGCTGCTGTATGAGCGGCCCCGTCACGTGGGGCCGCTCATTAAATATGCACTGCTTCCCCCTGTCAATCAGCGGCAGGGGGAAGCAGTGCATATAGCCCCCCAAAAGCTGGCACTGTCCCCCCTTGTGAGCCCCAAAACGGCTTATACATTACCATTCCGGTGTTCTGATCGGCGCCGCTCCTCGGTGCGTCTTCATCCTCCCGTCCGCGCTGGCTGCATCCGGGTTCTCCGGCTGTCGCAGCGATATGACGTCATCGCTGCGACAGCCGGAGAACCCGGATGCAGCCAGCGCGGACGGGAGGATGAAGACGCACCGAGGAGCGGCGCCGATCAGAACACCGGAATGGTAATGTATAAGCAGCGGGCGGGGGGGGGGGCCTTACAAGTGGGGACAGTGCCAGCTTTTGGGGGCTGTTGGTACCCCCTGGGGGCTGTTGGTACCCCCAGGGGGCTGTTGGTACCCCCTGGGGGCTGTTGGTACCCCCAGGGGGCTGTTGGTACCCCCAGGGGGCTGCTGGGTACCCCCAGGGGGCTGCTGGGTACCCCCTGGGGGCTGCTATATGTACCCCTGGGGGCCTGCTGTATACCACTGGGGCTGCTGTATACTACCACTGGGGCTGCTGGGGCTCCTGTATACTACCACTGGGGCTGCTGGGGCTCCTGTATACTACCACTGGGGCTGCTGGGGCTCCTGTATACTACCACTGGGGCTGCTGGGGAATCTGTATACTACCACTGGGGCTGCTGGGGAATCTGTATACTACCACTGGGGCTGCTGGGGAATCTGTATACTACCACTGGGGCTGCTGGGGAATCTGTATACTACCACTGGGGCTGCTGGGGAATCTGTATACTACCACTGGGGCTGCTGGGGAATCTGTATACTACCACTGGGGCTGCTGTATACTACCACTGGGGAGGCCTGTATACCACACTGCTGGGGGCTGTATACCTGTGCTGGGGTCCACCCTCGGCTTATACACGAGTCAATAGGTTTTTCCAGATTTTTGGGGCAAAAGTAGGGGGGTCGGCTTATACACGGGTCGGCTTATACACGAGTATATACGGTATATAATTGCGAATGGCTTTTTTGCCCCCGGCGTGGTCATGTGGATACGCGCGAAGCATTGGCCGCGCAGCGGGCATGGCGAGTCGACTTAGCAGCGCGAAGCAATGGCCGCGAAGCGGCCATTGCGAGTCAGAGACTCGCCGTTCTAGAATCCCGATGCATGTGCATCGGGCTCCCAGCTAGTATATAATATGAGCTCGCATATAGCCTCCCCATATACAGTATGATCCCTCAGATGGCCTCCTATATACAGTATGAGCCCACACATAGCCTCCCTATATACAGCATGAACCCTCACATAGCTTCTTATATACTGTGTGATATAAAGCAAGTAATTTTATTTGTTACAGGAAAACATCACACTCCATAAAAAGCCATCCCCTAAAAACACCTCAGACAGTGTGTATGCAGGTATATATACAAAATACAGGCAAAATACCATTATAGATACCATCATCGCTAGGTCTGCACAGGGAGAATTAAATCCATTCTCCATTACACCTACTGACACCCCAGGATTGTCCAAAGGGACAGGGATACAGCATAGTATATAGTAACCGTTATAACCCTCACAAAGTGCAAAAGTGCTCAGTTATGTAGTATCCATACCGCACCACACTGCCCAGCACCTCAACGTTTCGCTCACTGCTTCGTCAGGAGGCGCTGGGAGAGTGTGGCGGTCACCTTATATAGCCATGTCCCTTGATTGCCCGCTCCTCAGCTGTATACCGGCGCACCATGCCTGCGCCTGCCCGCATCCGTCCGTGCCCCGGCGTCCCGGAAGTGCCACTTGCGATTGCGCAGAGCCGGCACACACCATTGGACGCCGGAGTCACGTGGGAGGCGGGGACGCTGCACCACCAGTTGTCTAGTGAGTCTACTCTACATCTTCATGCCCTGTGGGCGTAATATACACTCTGCACAAGTTTTATTTTCAGAGATTATTCTGTTTGTCAAACTTTTAGCCACATTTAAGGGTGGTTATTAATGGAACACACTCCGAATGGATCACAGTTAACAGTGGGGTACCACAGGGGTCAGTATTGGGCCCACTTCTTTTTAATACCATATATTTATTAATGACCTTGTAGGGGGCATACAGAGTAGAATCTCAATATTTGCAGATGACACTAAACTCTACAGGGTAATCAATACAGAGGAGGACAATTTTATATTACAGGAGGATTTGTGTAAACTAGAAGCTTGGGCTGCTAAATGGCAAATGAGCTTTAATGGGGATAAATGTAAGGTCATGCACTTGGGCAGAGGAAACAAAAGGTATAATTATGTGCTTAATTGTAAAACACTGGGCAAAACTGTCACTGAAAAAGACCTGGGTGTATGGGTAGATGACAAACTCACATTTAGTGGCCAGTGTCAGGCAGCTGCTGCAAAGGCAAATAAAATAATGGGATGTATTAAAAGAGGCATAGATGCTCATGAGGACATCATTTTACCTCTATACAAGTCACTAGTGCGACCACACTTAGAATACTGTGTACAATTCTGGTCTCCGGTGTATAAGAAAGACATAGCTGAACTAGAGCGGGTCCAGAGAAGAGCGACAAAAGTCATTAGAGGATTAAGGGGTCTGCAATACCAAGACAGGTTATTAGAGGACAGAGGGTCTACAATACCAAGACAGGTTATTAGAGGACTGAGGGGTCTGCAATACCAAGACAGGTTATTAGAGGACTGAGGGGTCTGCAATACCAAGACAGGTTATTAGAGGACTGAGGGGTCTGCAATACCAAGACAGGTTATTAGAGGACTGAGGGGTCTACAATACCAAGACAGGTTATTAGAGGACTGAGGGGTCTGTAATACCAAGACAGGTTATTAGAGGACTGAGGGGTCTGCAATACCAAGACAGGTTATTAGAGGACTGAGGGGTCTGCAATACCAAGACAGGTTATTAGAGGACTGAGGGGTCTGCAATACCAAGACAGGTTATTAAACTTGGGGTTATTTAGCTTGGAAAAACGAAGCCTTAGGGGTGATCTTATAATAATGTATAAATATATGAGGGGACAGTACAGAGACCTTTCTAATGATCTCTTTACTCTTAGGCCTGAGACTGGGACAAGGGGGCCTCCTCTACGTCTGGAGGAAAGAAGGTTTAATCATAATCACAGACGCGGATTCTTTACTGTAAGAGCAGTGAGACTATGGAACTCTCTGCCACATGATGGTGCAATGAAGGAGTCACTACTAACATTTAAGAAGGGCCTGGATGCCTTTCTTGAAAACTATAATATTACCAGTTATACATACTAGATTCTTTGATCGGGCGTTGATCCAGGGATCTAGTCTGATTGCCATATCTGGAGTCAGGAAGGAATTTTTTCCCCCAATGTGGAGCTTAGTGTTGCCACATGGGGTTTTTTTTTGCCTTCCTCTGGATCAACATGTTAGGCTATGGGGTGAACTAGATGGACTTAAAGTCTTCCTTCAACCTTGAATACTATGTTACCATATATGTTACATGTGACATCCAGGATGGCAGAAGTGCTGGAGCGGCATTATATGTCTGTGCTTTCTCCTATGGTCCTATAAGAGGAGCTGTCCATGATCCTGCGGTGCTGAAGTGGACACAGACGACACTCATCAGTCTCTATATATATATACATCTACTATCACCAATATTGCAACCTATAGAATAAAGATATCTTTTAACCCTTACATTATTGTGAATGCTGTACTTGATAAACTATGGCGGATGTTTTCTAAAAATCTACCTCCTGCATTATCCAGATGTGTCACCTCTTCCTATACTGAGAATTCCATGGAGAACTCCAAAACTTCACTATACAAATTCAATACACTATCCAGGCTGAAATACACATCCCAACCACTGGGTGGCCACATTTAGACACATTCAGCATAAACCTCCCCCAACAGAGTATCATGTCTATCTCAGGCTAAAGAAAGTGAGGAAGAGGAGGACAGGGATGTCAGCGCAGGACTCATCAGACCTGGGGGCACCGTGACGTGGTTGTGAGCAAGCAGACATTGGCCAATGTATGTACTAAGACCCCCAGAAAATAAAAATTAAGAATAATGTTTTTACATTTTTTTCCTCGATTATTGCTTGTTAGCTTATGTACAATATTGGTAGTAGCTGTGAGCTCCAGAGAGATTTTTTTCTTGGTATTTGACCCAGCGTCACTGCTAGCACCAGTTCACAATATGTTTTTGAGTGCTGTGCAGTTTTTTTTTCTGTCATCTATCTGTATAGCTTTATTATCTTTCTAAAAAAAAATGCAAAAATAGTGCAGCGCAAAATCCAAAGTAAAAAAATGGGTGCAAAAAAATCCCGCAAAGGTAATATCCAAACCTTATATATCAAAAGAGCAAAAGCAGGCAGCGCTCCAACATATAAGGTGACAATGTGGATTTAATGATCCATCGGGCAACGTTTCAGCAGATTTATCCCTTCTTCAAGAAGGAGGTATTCACTGAAACGTTGCCCGATGGATCATTAAATCCACATTGTCACCTTATATGTTGGAGCGCTGCCTGCTTTGCTCTTGTTCTTCTCTGTACACCGCTCTGTGGCAGTCGGTGACTTTAGCAGACAGGACCCCTGGTGGGCCGGGGCCAGTGTGAGCAGCCCTGTGGGCAGAGGGGCTGTCAGTGATGGGGAGACTGCCCTGATGTGAGCACTGACAGCGGCTGCTCCCTCCTCTCCTCCTCCCCTCTCTCATCTCCTCCTCCTCTTCTCTTATCCTCCTCTCCTTTCCTTCCCTCTTCCTCTCTCTTCTCCTCTCTCTGTTATCCTCCTGTCCTCTTCCTCCTGTCCTCTCCTCCTCCTCTCTCTTCTCCTCCTCTGTTATCCTCCTGTCCTCTCCTCCTCCTCTCTCTTCTCCTCCTCTGTTATCCTCCTGTCCTCTCCTCCTCCTCTCTCTTCTCCTCCTCTGTTATCCTCCTGTCCTCTTCCCTGTCCTCTCTCCTCCTCTCTCTTCTCCTCCTCTGTTATCCTCCTGTCCTCCTCTGTCCTCTTCCTCCTCCCCCTCTCTTCTCCTCCTCTGTTATCCTCCTGTCCTCTTCTCCTGTCCTCTCCTCCTCCTCTCTCCTCCTCCTGTTATCCTCCTGTCCTCTTCTCCTGTCCTCTCCTCCTCCTCTCTCTCCTCCTGTTATCCTCCTGTCCTCTCTCCTACCCTCTCCTCCTCCTCCTCTCTCTTCTCCTCCTCTTTATCCTCCTGTCCTCTTCTCCTACCCTCTCCTCCTCCTCCTCTCTCTTCTCCTCCTCTGTTATCCTCCTGTCCTCTTCTCCTACCCTCTCCTCCTCCCCCTCTCTCTTCTCTGTTATCCTCCTCTCCTCTTCTACTCTCCTCTCTCTCCTCCTGGCTTCCTCCTCCCTCTCCTCCTCTCTCTTCTCTTATCCTGCTCTCTCTTCTGCTTCTCTCTTATCCTCCTCATCTCACCTCCTACTCTCCTCTCTGTGATCCTCTTCTTTCCTCTCTCTTCTTCCACTCCTCTTCCTCTCCTCTCTTCTACTTCTCCTCTCTTCTCCTCCTCCTCTCTTCTACTCCTTCTCTCCTCCTCTCTTCTCCTGTTATCTTCCTCTCCTCGCCTTCTACTCTCCTCTTCTTTCCTCCTCTCTTCCTCCTCCTTCCTCTCTCTTCTACTCCTCCTCCTCCTCTCTCTTCTCTTATCCTCATCTCTTTTTTGCTTCTCTTATCCTTTTCTCACCTCCTACTCTCCTCTCTGTCCTCCTCTCATCTCCTCGTCCTCTCCTCTCTCTCCTCATCTCCTCCCCTCTCTCCTCCTCTCCTTCCCTCTCTCCTCCCCTCCTCCTCCCCTCCTCCTCCCCTCTCTCCTCCCCTCTCTCCTCCCCTCCTCCTCCCCTCCTCCTCCCCTCCTCCTCCCCTCCTCCTCCCCTCCTCCTCCCCTCCTCCTCCTCCCTTCTCTCCTCCCTTCCTCTCCTCCTCACCTCACCTCCCCTCCTCTTCTCTCCTCCTCCTCCTCCTCTTCTCCGGCTGGAGCTATTCCTGACACATCCAGGGATGGAGGGGGCGGCCAGGTGACCGCTGCTGCCGGAGCAGGACATGTAGATCCGGCGTCCCCCGATGTGCACCCAGGAAAGCAGCCGGGAAGATGCCCGCTAGAAGCCCCCGGACAGGGAGGTGAGTGCGGTGCTGCACTGCAGATCTCCATCACCAGATGATGTCATCCCGGCACAGAGGAGGCACTGCCAGTGTGTGCAGGGGGGATACTGGGGGCACTGCCAGTGTGTGCAGGGGGGATACTGGGGTACTGCCAGTGTGTGCAGGGGGGATACTGGGGGTACTGCCAGTGTGTGCAGGGGGATACTGGGGTACTGCCAGTGTGTGCAGGGGGGATACTGGGGGTACTGCCAGTGTGTGCAGGGGGGATACTGGGGGTACTGCCAGTGTGTGCAGGGGGATACTGGGGGTACTGCCAGTGTGTGCAGGGGGGATACTGGGGGTACTGCCAGTGTGTGCAGGGGGAATACTGGGGTACTGCCAGTGTGTGCAGGGGGATACTGGGGTACTGCCAGTGTGTGCAGGGGGGATACTGGGGGTACTGCCAGTGTGTGCAGGGGGGATACTGGGGGTACTGCCAGTGTGTGCAGGGGGATACTGGGGGTACTGCCAGTGTGTGCAGGGGGGATACTGGGGGTACTGCCAGTGTGTGCAGGGGGGATACTGGGGTACTGCCAGTGTGTGCAGGGGGGATACTGGGGTACTGCCAGTGTGTGCAGGGGGGATACTGGGGGTACTGCCAATGTGTACAGGGGGGATACTGGGGTACTGCCAGTGTGTGCAGGGGGATACTGGGGGTACTGCCAGTGTGTGCAGGGGGATACTGGGGTACTGCCAATGTGTGCAGGGGGGATACTGGGGTACTGCCAATGTGTGCAGGGGGGATACTGGGGGTACTGCCAATGTGTGCAGGGGGGATACTGGGGGTACTGCCAGTGTGTGCAGGGGGATACTGGGGGTACTGCCAGTGTGTGCAGGGGGGATACTGGGGGTACTGCCAGTGTGTGCAGGGGGGATACTGGGGGTACTGCCAGTGTGTGCAGGGGGATACTGGGGTACTGCCAGTGTGTGCAGGGGGGATGCGGGGGCACTGCCAGTGTGTGCAGGGGGATGCGGGGGCACTGCCAGTGTGTGCAGGGGGATGCGGGGGCACTGCCAGTGTGTGCAGGGGGGATGCGGGGGCACTGCCAGTGTGCAGGGGGGATGCTGGGGCACTGCCAGTGTGTGCAGGGGGATACTGGAGGTACTGCCAGTGTGTGCAGGGGGGATACTGGAGGTACTGCCAGTGTGTGCAGGGGGGATACTGGGGGTACTGCCAGTGTGTGCAGGGGGGATACTGGGGGTACTGCCAGTGTGTGCAGGGGGGATACTGGGGGTACTGCCAGTGTGTGCAGGGGGGATACTGGGGTACTGCCAGTGTGTGCAGGGGGATACTGGGGGTACTGCCAGTGTGTGCAGGGGGGATACTGGGGCACTGCCAGTGTGTGCAGGGGGGATACTGGGGTACTGTCAGTGTGTGCAGGGGGGATACTGGGGGTACTGCCAGTGTGTGCATTAGGGGAGGCTGGGACACTGCCAATGTGGTGTGCACTGGCAGTGTGTACAGGGGAAGACGTGGACACAGCCAGTGTGGTGCAGTGGGGAAACTAGGACACTGCCAGTGTGTGCAGGGGGAGGCTGGAGAACTGGCAGTGTGTGCAGGGGGAGATGGGGGCACTGCCAGTGTGTGCTGGGGGGAGGCTGGGCCACTGCCAGTGTTTGCAGAGAGGGGAGGATGGGGCACTGCCAGTGTGTGCAGGGAGGTGAGGATGGGGCACTGCAAGTGTGTGCAGTAGGGGGCTGGGACACTGCCAATGTGTGCAGAGGGGAGACTGGGGCACTGCCTTTGTGTGCAGGGAGGGGAGGCCCGGTTGCTGCCATTGTGTGCAGGTGGGAGGCCTGGGGCGCTGCTAGTGTGGGTTGGGAGGAGGATGGGGAACTGCAAGTGTGTGCAGGTTGGATCACTGCCAGTGTGTGCAGGAGGGAGGCTGGGACACTGCTAGTGTGTGCAGGGGGGTGACTGCGGCAATGCCAGAGTGTTCAGGGGGGATGCTGGGGCACTGTGTGTGTGTGCAGGGGGAGAGGCTGGGGCAAAGCCAGTGTGCGCAGGAGGAAGGCTGGGGCACTGCCAGTGTGTGCTGGGGGAGGCTGGGCCACTGCCAGTGTGTGCAGGGAGGGGAGGCAGGGGCACGGCCAGTATGTGTAGAGGGGAGGCTGGGCACGGCCAGTATGTGTAAGGGGGAGTCTGGGGCACTGCCAGTGTGTATGGGGGGAGGCTTGAGCACTGCCAGTGTGTGCAACAGGGGGAGGCTGGGGTACTGCCTGTGTGTTCGGGGGGGAAGGTAGGACACTGCCAGTGTGTACAGAAGGAAGGCTGGGGAACTGCCAGTGCGTTAAGGGAAGGGAAACTGGGGCACTGCAAGTATGTGCATGGGGAGGCTGGAGCACTGGCAGTGTGTGCAGGGGGAGACGGGGGCACTGCCAGTGTGTGCAGGGGGGAGGCTGGTCCACTGCCAGTGTGTGCAGGGAGGGAGGCATGGCACTGCCAGTGTGTGCAGGCAGTGACTGGGGCACTGCCAGTGTGTTCAGGGGGGACGCTGGGGCACTGCTAGTGTGTGCAGGAGGGAGGCAGGAGCAATGCCAGTGTTTGTATGGGGGGAGCATGGGGCACTGCCAGTGTGTGCTGGGAGGTGAGGCTGTGGCACTGCCAATGTGTGCAGGGGGGAGGCTGGGGCACTGCCAGTGTTTGCAGTAGGGGAGGCTGAGGCACTGCCAGTGTTTGCAGTAGGGGAGGCTGGGGCACTGCCAATGTGTGTGCAGAGGGGAGACTGGGGCACTGCCATTGTGTGCAGGGAGGGGAGGCCTGGGTGCTGCCAGTGTGTGCAGGGGGGAGGCTGGGGCACTGCCAGGGTGTGCAGGAAGAGGAGGCCGGGGTGCTGCCAGTGTGTGCAGGTGGGAAGCTGGGTGCTGCCAGTGTGTGCAGGGGGGGGAGGCTGAGGCACTGCCAATGTGGGCAGGGAGGAGGCTGGGGAACAGCCAGTGTGTGCAGGAGGAAGGCTGAGCCACTGCCAGTGTGTACAGAAGGAAGGCTGGGGAACTGCCAGTGCGTTAAGGGAAGGGAAACTGGGGCACTGCAAGTATGTGCAGCGGGGAGGCTGGGGCACTGCCAGTGTGTACAGGGGGGAAGGCTGAGACACTGCCAGTGTGTGCAGGGGGGAAGCTAGGGCACTGCCAGTGTGCAGGGGGATGTTGGGACACTGCGTGTGTGTGTGCTGGGTGGGGAACTGACATTGTTTGCAGAAGGGATGCTGGAGCACTGCCAGTGTTTACAGTAGGGGAGGCTGGGACACTGCCAGTGTGTGCAGAGGGGAGACTGGAGCACTGGCATTGTGTGCAGGGAGAGGCTGGGAAACAGCCAGTGTGTGCAGGGAGGGAAGGCTGGGGCACTGCCAGGGTGTGCAGGAAGGGGAGGCCGGGGTGCTGCCAGTGTGTGCAGGGGGGAAGCTGGGTGCTGCCAGTGTGTGCAGGGGAGGGAGGCTGAGGCACTGCCAATGTGGGCAGGGATGAGGCTGGGGAACAGCCAGTGTGTGCAGGAGGAAGGCTGAGCCACTGCCAGTGTGTACAGAAGGAAGGCTGGGGAACTGCCAGTGCGTTAAGGGAAGGGAAACTGGGGCACTGCAAGTATGTGCAGCGGGGAGGCTGGGGCACTGCCAGTGTGTACAGGGGGGAGGCTGAGACACTGCCAGTGTGTGCAGGGGGGAAGCTAGGGCACTGCCAGTGTGTTCAGGGGGATGTTGGGACACTGCGTGTGTGTGTGCTGGGTGGGGAACTGACATTGTTTGCAGAAGGGATGCTGGTGCACTGCCAGTGTTTACAGTAGGGAGGCTGGGACACTGCCAGTGTGTGCAGAGGGGAGACTGGAGCACTGGCATTGTGTGCAGGGAGGGGAGGCCGGGTGCTGCCAGTGTGTGCAGGGGGAGGCTGGGACGCGGCCAGTGTGTGCAGGGGGGAGGCTGGGACGCGGCCAGTGTGTGCAGGGGGGAAGCTGGGGCACTGCCAGTGTAGGCAGGGGGGAGGCTGGGGCACTGCCATATGTGTAGGGGGGAGGCTGGGACACAGCAGTATGTGTACAGGGGGCAGGCTGGTGTACTGCCATTGTTTGCAGGGAGCGGAGGCCAGGGTGCTCCCGGTGTGTGCAGGGTGGAGGCTGGGGCACAGCCAGTGTGTGCAGGGTGGAGGCTGGGGCACAGCCAGTGTGTGCAGGGTGGAGGCTGGGGCACAGCCAGTGTGTGCAGGGTGGAGGCTGGGGCACAGCCAGTGTGTGCAGGGGGGAGGCTGCGGAACTGCCAGTGTGTGCAGGGAGGGGAGGCAGGGCCACTTCCAGTGTGTGCAGAGGGGAGGCTGGGACACTGCCAGTGTGTTCAGGGGGAAGGCTGGGACACTGCCAGTGTGTTCAGGGGGAAGGCTGGGACACTGCCAGTGTGTTCAGGGGGAAGGCTAGGACACTGCCAGTGTGTTCAGGGGGGACACTGAGGCACTGCGAGTGTTTACAGTGGGGAGAGCCTGGGGCATTGCCAGTGTGTGCAGGGAGAGGAGACTGGGTGGGGCACTGCCAATGTGTGCAAGAGGGAGGCTGAGGCAATGCCAATGTGTGCAGTGGGGGAGGCTGGGGCACTGCCAGTGTGTGCAGAGGGGAGACTGGGGCACTGCCATTGTGTGCAGGGAGGGGATGCCGGGGTGATGCCAGTGTGGTGTAGGGGGGAGGCTGGGGCGAGGCTGGAGCACTGCCAGTGTGTGCAGGTTGGGAAGTTGGGGCACAGCTAGTATGTGTAGGGGGGAGGCTGGGGCACTGCCAGTGTGTACAGGGGGGAGGCTGGAGCACTGCCAGTGTATGCAGTGGAGGAGGCTGGGGCACTGACAGTGCGTGCAGGGGGAGGCCGGGGCACTGCCTGTGTTTGCAGGGGTGAGGCTGGGGCACTACCAATGTGTGCAAGGGAGGAGGCCAGGGCACTGCCAGTGTGTACAGAGGGAAGGCTGTGGAACTGCCAGTATGTGCCGGGTGCAGGCTTGGGCACTGCCAATGTGTACAGGGAGGGGAGGCTGGGGCACTGTGTGTGTGCAGGGGGGAGAGGCTGGGGGCACAGCCAGTGTATGCTGGGGGGGGTGGCTGGGGCACAGCCAGTGTGTGCTGGGGGAAGGCTGGGGCACTGCCAGTGTAGGCAGGAAGGGAAGGCTGGGGCGCTGCCAGTGTAGGCAGGAAGGGAAGGCTGGGGCGCTGCCATTATGTACAGGGGGGAGGCTCGAGCACTGCCAGTGTGTGCAGGGAGGTGAGGCTGGGGCTCTGCCAGTGTGTTCAGGGGGTGGCTGGGGCACTGCCAGTGTATTCAGGGGGTTGGCTGGGGCTCTGCCAGTGTATGCTGGGGGGAGGCTGGGGCACTGTGTGTGTGCAGAGGGGGACACTGGGGCACTGCCAGTGTTTTGCAGGAGGAAGGCTGGGGCACTGCCAGTGTGTGCTGGGGGGAGGCTGGGCCACTGCCAGTGTGTGCAGGGAGGGGAGGCAGGGGCACGGCCAGTATGTGTAGAGGGGAGGCTGGGCACGGCCAGTATGTGTAAGGGGGAGTCTGGGCACTGCCAGTGTGTATGGGGGGAGGCTTGAGCACTGCCAGTGTGTGCAACAGGGGAGGCTGGGGTACTGCCTGTGTGTTCGGGGGGGGAAGGTAGGACACTGCCAGTGTGTACAGAAGGAAGGCTGGGGAACTGCCAGTGCGTTAAGGGAAGGGAAACTGGGGCACTGCAAGTATGTGCATGGGGGAGGCTGGAGCACTGGCAGTGTGTGCAGGGGGAGACGGGGGCACTGCCAGTGTGTGCAGGGGGGAGGCTGGTCCACTGCCAGTGTGTGCAGGGAGGGAGGCATGGCACTGCCAGTGTGTGCAGGCAGTGACTGGGGCACTGCCAGTGTGTTCAGGGGGACGCTGGGGCACTGCTAGTGTGTGCAGGAGGGAGGCAGGAGCAATGCCAGTGTTTGTATGGGGGGAGCATGGGGCACTGCCAGTGTGTGCTGGGAGGTGAGGCTGTGGCACTGCCAATGTGTGCAGGGGGGAGGCTGGGGCACTGCCAGTGTTTGCAGTAGGGGAGGCTGAGGCACTGCCAGTGTTTGCAGTAGGGGAGGCTGGGCACTGCCAATGTGTGCAGAGGGGAGACTGGGGCACTGCCATTGTGTGCAGGGAGGGGAGGCCTGGGTGCTGCCAGTGTGTGCAGGGGGAGGCTGGGGCACTGCCAGGGTGTGCAGGAAGAGGAGGCCGGGGTGCTGCCAGTGTGTGCAGGTGGGAAGCTGGGTGCTGCCAGTGTGTGCAGGGGGGGGAGGCTGAGGCACTGCCAATGTGGGCAGGGAGGAGGCTGGGGAACAGCCAGTGTGTGCAGGAGGAAGGCTGAGCCACTGCCAGTGTGTACAGAAGGAAGGCTGGGGAACTGCCAGTGCGTTAAGGGAAGGGAAACTGGGGCACTGCAAGTATGTGCAGCGGGGAGGCTGGGGCACTGCCAGTGTGTACAGGGGGGAAGGCTGAGACACTGCCAGTGTGTGCAGGGGGGAAGCTAGGGCACTGCCAGTGTGCAGGGGGATGTTGGGACACTGCGTGTGTGTGTGCTGGGTGGGGAACTGACATTGTTTGCAGAAGGGATGCTGGAGCACTGCCAGTGTTTACAGTAGGGGAGGCTGGGACACTGCCAGTGTGTGCAGAGGGGAGACTGGAGCACTGGCATTGTGTGCAGGGAGGAGGCTGGGAAACAGCCAGTGTGTGCAGGGAGGGAAGGCTGGGGCACTGCCAGGGTGTGCAGGAAGGGGAGGCCGGGGTGCTGCCAGTGTGTGCAGGGGGGAAGCTGGGTGCTGCCAGTGTGTGCAGGGGAGGGAGGCTGAGGCACTGCCAATGTGGGCAGGGATGAGGCTGGGGAACAGCCAGTGTGTGCAGGAGGAAGGCTGAGCCACTGCCAGTGTGTACAGAAGGAAGGCTGGGGAACTGCCAGTGCGTTAAGGGAAGGGAAACTGGGGCACTGCAAGTATGTGCAGCGGGGAGGCTGGGGCACTGCCAGTGTGTACAGGGGGGGAGGCTGAGACACTGCCAGTGTGTGCAGGGGGAAGCTAGGGCACTGCCAGTGTGTTCAGGGGGATGTTGGGACACTGCGTGTGTGTGTGCTGGGTGGGGAACTGACATTGTTTGCAGAAGGGATGCTGGTGCACTGCCAGTGTTTACAGTAGGGGAGGCTGGGACACTGCCAGTGTGTGCAGAGGGGAGACTGGAGCACTGGCATTGTGTGCAGGGAGGGGAGGCCGGGGTGCTGCCAGTGTGTGCAGGGGGGAGGCTGGGACGCGGCCAGTGTGTGCAGGGGGGAGGCTGGGACGCGGCCAGTGTGTGCAGGGGGGGAAGCTGGGGCACTGCCAGTGTAGGCAGGGGGGAGGCTGGGGCACTGCCATATGTGTAGGGGGGAGGCTGGGACACAGCAGTATGTGTACAGGGGGCAGGCTGGTGTACTGCCATTGTTTGCAGGGAGCGGAGGCCAGGGTGCTCCCGGTGTGTGCAGGGTGGAGGCTGGGGCACAGCCAGTGTGTGCAGGGTGGAGGCTGGGGCACAGCCAGTGTGTGCAGGGTGGAGGCTGGGGCACAGCCAGTGTGTGCAGGGTGGAGGCTGGGGCACAGCCAGTGTGTGCAGGGGGGAGGCTGCGGAACTGCCAGTGTGTGCAGGGAGGGGAGGCAGGGCCACTTCCAGTGTGTGCAGAGGGGAGGCTGGGACACTGCCAGTGTGTTCAGGGGGAAGGCTGGGACACTGCCAGTGTGTTCAGGGGGAAGGCTGGGACACTGCCAGTGTGTTCAGGGGGAAGGCTAGGACACTGCCAGTGTGTTCAGGGGGGACGCTGAGGCACTGCGAGTGTTCACAGTGGGGAGAGCCTGGGGCATTGCCAGTGTGTGCAGGGAGAGGAGACTGGGTGGGGCACTGCCAATGTGTGCAAGAGGGAGGCTGAGGCAATGCCAATGTGTGCAGTGGGGGAGGCTGGGGCACTGCCAGTGTGTGCAGAGGGGAGACTGGGGCACTGCCATTGTGTGCAGGGAGGGGATGCCGGGGTGATGCCAGTGTGTGTAGGGGGAGGCTGGGGCGAGGCTGGAGCACTGCCAGTGTGTGCAGGTTGGGAAGTTGGGGCACAGCTAGTATGTGTAGGGGGGAGGCTGGGGCACTGCCAGTGTGTACAGGGGGGAGGCTGGAGCACTGCCAGTGTGTGCAGGAGGTGAGGCTGGGGCACTGCCAGTGTATGCAGTGGAGGAGGCTGGGGCACTGACAGTGCGTGCAGGGGGGAGGCCGGGGCACTGCCTGTGTTTGCAGGGGTGAGGCTGGGGCACTACCAATGTGTGCAAGGGAGGAGGCCAGGGCACTGCCAGTGTGTACAGAGGGAAGGCTGGGGAACTGCCAGTATGTGCTGGGTGCAGGCTTGGGCACTGCCAATGTGTACAGGGAGGGGAGGCTGGGGCACTGTGTGTGTGCAGGGGGGAGAGGCTGGGGCACAGCCAGTGTGTGCTGGGGGAAGGCTGGGGCACTGCCAGTGTAGGCAGGAAGGGAAGGCTGGGGCGCTGCCAGTGTAGGCAGGAAGGGGGAGGCTGGGGCGCTGCCATTATGTACAGGGGGAGGCTCGAGCACTGCCAGTGTGTGCAGGGAGGTGAGGCTGGGGCTCTGCCAGTGTGTGCAGGGAGGGGATGCCGGGGTGATGCCAGTGTGTGTAGGGGGGAGGCTGGGGCGAGGCTGGAGCACTGCCAGTGTGTGCAGGTTGGGAAGTTGGGGCACAGCTAGTATGTGTAGGGGGGAGGCTGGGGCACTGCCAGTGTGTACAGGGGGGAGGCTGGAGCACTGCCAGTGTGTGCAGGGAGGTGAGGCTGGGGCACTGCCAGTGTATGCAGTGGAGGAGGCTGGGGCACTGACAGTGCGTGCAGGGGGGAGGCCGGGGCACTGCCTGTGTTTGCAGGGGTGAGGCTGGGGCACTACCAATGTGTGCAAGGGAGGAGGCCAGGGCACTGCCAGTGTGTACAGAGGGAAGGCTGTGGAACTGCCAGTATGTGCCGGGTGCAGGCTTGGGCACTGCCCATGTGTACAGGGAGGGGAGGCTGGGGCACTGTGTGTGTGCAGGGGGGAGAGGCTGGGGGCACAGCCAGTGTATGCTGGGGGGGGTGGCTGGGGCACAGCCAGTGTGTGCTGGGGGAAGGCTGGGGCACTGCCAGTGTAGGCAGGAAGGGAAGGCTGGGGCGCTGCCAGTGTAGGCAGGAAGGGAAGGCTGGGGCGCTGCCATTATGTACAGGGGGGAGGCTCGAGCACTGCCAGTGTGTGCAGGGAGGTGAGGCTGGGGCTCTGCCAGTGTGTTCAGGGGGTGGCTGGGGCACTGCCAGTGTATTCAGGGGGTTGGCTGGGGGCTCTGCCAGTGTATGCTGGGGGGAGGCTGGGGCACTGTGTGTGTGCAGAGGGGGACACTGGGGCACTGCCAGTGTTTTGCAGGAGGGGGGCTGGGGCACTGCCATTGTGTGCAGGGAGGAGGCTGGGGAGCTGCCAGTGTGTGCAATGGGGAGGCTTGGGAACTGCCAGTGTGTGCAGGGAGGGGAGGCTGCGGCACTGCCATTGTGTGCAGGGAGGAGGCTGGGGCACTGCCAATGTGTGCAGGGGGGTGAGTGGGGCACTGCCAGTGTGTTCAGGAGGGACACTGTGGCTCTGCGTGTGTGTGCAGGGGGGAGAGGCTAGGGCATTGCCAGTCTGTGTAGGGAGGGGAGCTGGGGCACTGCCAGTGTGTGCAGGGAGGTGAGGCTGGGGCTCTGCCAGTGTGTGCAGGAAGGTGAGGCTGGGGCACTGCCAGTGTGTGCAGGGAGGAGGCTGGGGAACAGCCAGTGTGTGCAGGGAGGAGGCTGGGGCACTTCCAGTGTGTGCAGGGGAGTGCATGTGGCACTGCTATTGTGTGCAGGGGGTGAGTGGGGCACTGCCAGTGTGTTCAGGAGGGACACTGGGGCACTGCGTTTGTGTGCAGAGAGGAGAGGCTGGGGCATTGCCAGTCTGTGTAGGGAGGTGAGCTGGGGCACTGCCAGTGTGTGCAGGGAGGTGAGGCTGGGGCTCTGCCAGTGTGTGCAGGGAGGTGAGGCTGGGGCACTGCCAGTGTGTGCAGGGGGGAGGCTGGGGCACTGCCAGTGTTTACAGGAGAGGAGGCTGGTGCACTGCCAGTGTGTGGAGGGGAGGCTGGGGCACTGCCAGTGTGTGCAGAGGGTGAGGAAGATGGGGCACTGCCAGTGTAGCTGGGGGGAGGCTGGGGCACTGCCAGTGTGTGAAGGGAGGAGGCTGGGGAGCTGCCAGTGTGTGCAGTGGGGAGGCTGTGTGCAGGGAGGCAGTGTGTGCAGGGAGGGGAGACTAGGGTACTTCCAGTGTGTGCAGGGGGGAAGGCTGGGGAAAGACCAGTATGTGTGGGGAGGCTGGGGGACTGCTACTATGTGTAGGCAGGAGGCTGGGGCACTGCCATTGTGTGCAGGGGGAGGCTGGAGCACTGCCAGTATGTACAGCAGGGGGAGGCTGTGGTACTGCCAGTGTGTTCAGGGGGAGGCTAGGACACTGCCATTGTGTACAAAGGGAAGGCTGGGGCACTGCCAGTGTGTGCAGAGGGTGAGGCTGGGGCATTGCCAGTGTGTGCAGACTGGGGGAGGCTGGTGCACTGCCATTGCTGTAATGTAGATGAGATTAGACACTGGCAGTGCCATGCATAGTTGGGCATTAGTGACAGTACCGTATGCGTGATTATGAACGGGTATAGTCACTGGCAGTGTTGGTTACTAATGTGGCACAGTCAGCGTCACTGCTGTGTGTACAGATTTATGTGTCAGTAATGCAGCCCTGGCGCAGACTGGCTTGATAAGTGGTATAGAGGGCTCCCCTCTGCTGGGTATGAATGCTTACTTTCTGGCACTGCCCTGGCATGGATGGCACTAGTGGCATTATCTTAGGCTTATTGTGCTTGGTGATGTTGTGTTCTGAATGGGCATAGCCTCTGACAGATTTGACTACTAATCCGGCACAATCCGTGGTATTACTGTGTGCACAATTGGCCCCTGGCATGGATGGGCTTGATTACTGTCTGAACAGAATAGATGCCCACTATCTGACAGTGCCCTGGCATAGGACGTGACTGGCAGCTCTACATTCTGTATATATACATAGTCATTGGACTGTTTCATGGTGGTGCCCTGTGCAATGTGGGCTTAATCCTTGGCATAGAGGAGCATAGTGATGGCTGTAGACGATGCAGTGCTGTGCACTTGTGTGATTCAGCTTAGTCATTGGCACTGCTGTGTAGTATCTGCCGTTAGTCACCGACTGCTGCGCACTGAATGATTTGTCCTTGATTGGCTTTACGGCGCTCAGTAATGAGCTGACACAGGGGCTCCGCGTCACTGACACAGCTCAGTCGTGATGAGTCTGATACCTGTGATCTGGAGAAGGCAAGAAGATAGGGACAGGTGAGACGAGGAGCGGAAGGTGCAGGATTGTCTCACCGCTAGTGTTATGGAATGAATATATGAAAATATCCAAAGATTTACCAATGTGCTTGTATCCTGTATTGTGTTGTATTTCTGGACTCTGAGTGTTTTCATATAAAGTGTTGTTTACTGCAAGTTAAAGACTATATGTATAGGTACGGTGAAGGCCACACGGTCTGGGAGTGTTGCTAATGTCTAGCATGTTTTGGTAAAAAGGGAAGATGTACCAACAACGCCAGATAATAATGGAGTGGGATGGGTCCATAATGTCAATAACACCAAGTCAATGGAAAAATACAAGGATACGTATGTTGTCCTAAATGTTCTCCACTGCGCTGCGGTCCTATTGTTTGCCTGCCTTACCTACTAATTATCAGTGGATACAATTCTCGCCTCTGTAATATCCAGACCACCTCATATGACCCGCATTGTGACACAACTCACCCTAAGCTGCCATCAGAATGAATGATGTGTGATCACTAATGAAGAGCGATCACTACCATCTTCGTGTGCTCGGTACTCGTATCGAGCAGTTAAATGCACGGATGGGTCAACTTGAATACCCGAGTGTAATGGAAGTCAATGGGGAACGCAAACGTTTTTCCAGAAGAGTTCCCCATTGACGTCCATAATTCCGAGCATCCAAGTAGTCGTTACGAATACCAAGCTCCCGCACATGGTAGTGCTCGCTCATCACTAGTGATAATTAAGAAATCCTCTCCTTGATTCATACCACCCTCACCTTCAAAAAAAACCTAACCCCCCACCTACCTGCCCCCAAAACTGTGCATCGGTTGCTTAAAGGAATTAGTGAGGACGATTTTCTTACTGAATCTAGTAGCGCGGCTGTACAGGTCCAGACACAACAATAAAAATGATACCTGTCTTGTTGTAATCCGATGTGCCAGTGCTGAGAAATCGAGCTTCGAAGTTACATGCAAATTAGCCCGAAGTGCCTGGCCACGCCCCCAATGCTAATTTTCATGTGACTTCAAAGCTCTGTTTCTCAACTCTGGAACATTGATTTATTACAAGACAGGTATCATTTTTGTTGTTGTGCTCTAACCTATGCAACCGTACCACTAGTATCTGTAATAAAATAATCCTCGAAAATTCCCTTTAAACATTTTATTAGTCTTAAAGGTTTAAGAAAAGGAACCACAGACTAAAACTCATAATCAGACCTCCTGCTGGGGCTGACTCATGACAATCCCCTACATTCTGTAAGGCCTTGTGAATGTCCAACCTAAAAATCATTGAAGTCAGTAAATTCAGAATATCTTCCTAGTGGTAAAACTGCTACAAAGCTCCAAATCTTCTCAATGTACAGATAAAAAAGCCTGCTGTGTCTGTTGTTGCCTCTAGAGGGAGCTCTTTGGACACATCTTTTAGAAAGCAATGCAAGGGCAGTATGCAGAAAGCCATGCTCCCTCTAGTGGTGGCTTCAGGTAGCTAGGCTTTCCATGTCTGTACTGGGGATTACATGATTTTACTGCTATATTAAGAAATTAGAGTGTTACTTCTTTCTTGGGGATTGATTGATTGATTGATTGATATATTGTTCAGGCTGCTGTATTAATGCACTAAGTCCTATGTTAATGGGCCGCAGTACTACATCATTTAAAAGGAAAGAATGGGAGGCAGTACTATCTGTACCTGCATCATTTACATGGACAGACTGGGAGGCAGTAATATCTGTACCTGCATCATTTACATGGAGAGACTGGGAGCCAATAATATCTGTATCTACATCATTTACAAGGAGAGACTGGGAGGCAGTAATATCTGTATCTACATCATTTACATGGACAGACTGGGAGGCAGTACTATCTGTATCTACATCATTTACATGGAGAGACTGGGAGGCAGTAATATCTGTACCTACATCATTTACATGGAGAAACTGGGAGGCAGTAATATCTGTATCTACACCATTCACATGGAGAGACCAGGAGGCAGTAATATCTGTATCTACATCATTTACAGAGAGAGACCAGGAGGCAGTAATACCTGTATCTACATCATTTACATAGAGAGACTGGGAGGCAGGAATATCTGTATCTACATCATTTACATGGAGAGACTGGGAGGCAGTAATATCTGTATCTACATCATTTACATGGAGAGACTGGGAGGCAGGAATATCTGTATCTACATCATTTACATGGAGAGACTGGGAGGCAGGAATATCTGTATCTACATCATTTACATAGAGAGACTGGGAGGCAGTAATATCTGTATCTACATCATTTACATGGAGAGACTGGGAGGCAGTAATATCTGTATCTACATCATTTACATGGAGAGACTGGGAGGCAGTAATATCTGTATCTACATCATTTACATGGAGAGACTGGGAGGCAGTAATATCTGTATCTACATCATTTACATGGAGAGACTGGGAGGCAGTAATATCTGTACCTACATCATTTACAGAGAGAGACCGGGAGGCAGTAATATCTGCATCTACATCATTTACATGGAGAGACTGGGAGGCAGTAATATCTGTACCTACATCATTTACAGAGAGAGACTGGGAGGCAGTAATATCTGTATCTACATCATTTACATGGAGAGACTGGGAGCCAATAATATCTGTATCTACATCATTTATAGGGAGAGACTAGGAGGCAGTAATATCTGCATCTACATCATTTATAGGGAGAGACTAGGAGGCAGTAATATCTGCATCTACATCATTTACATGGAGAGACTGGGAGGCAGTAATATCTGCATCTACATCATTTACATGGAGAGACTGGGAGGCAGTAATATCTGTATCTACATCATTTATAGGGAGAGGCTGGAGGCACTAATATCTGTATCTACATCATTTACATGGAGAGACTGGGAGGCAGTAATATCTGTATCGACATAATTTATATGGAGAGACTGGGAGGCAGTAATATCTGTATCTACATCATTTATAGGGAGAGACTGGGAGGCAGTAATATCTGTATCTACATCATTTATAGGGAGAGACTGGGAGGCAGTAATATCTGTATCTACATCATTTACATGGAGAGACTGGGAGGCAGTAATATCTGTATCTACATCATTTACATGGAGAGACTGGGAGGCAGTAATATCTGTATCTACACCATTTACATGGAGAGACTGGGAGGCAGTAATATCTGTATCTACATCATTTATAGGGAGAGACTGGGAGGCAGTAATATCTGTATCTACACCCTTTACATGGAGAGACCGGGAGGCAGTAATATCTGTATCTACATCATTTATAGGGAGAGACTGGGAGGCAGTAATATCTGTATCTACACCATTTACATGGAGAGACTGGGAGGCAGTAATATCTGTATCTACACCATTTACATGGAGAGACTGGGAGGCAGTAATATCTGTATCTACATCATTTACATGGAGAGACTGGGAGGCAGTAATATCTGTATCTACATCATTTACATGGAGAGACTGGGAGGCAGTAATATCTGTATCTACATCATTTACATGGACAGACTGGAAGGCAGTAATATCTGTATCTACATCATTTACATGGACAGACTGGAAGGCAGGAATATCTGTATCTACATTATTTACATGGAGAGACTTGGAGGCAGTAATATCTGTATCTGTGTATGGGGGAATGTACTGTGGGGACATCTTACTGTGTGTGGGGGGAATATGTACTGTGGAGACATCATACTGTGTGTGGGGAATGTACTGTGAGGACATCATACTGTGTGGGGGAATGTACTGTGGGGGCATCATACTGTGTGTGGAGGAATGTACTGTGAGGACATCATACTGTGTGTGGGGAATGTACTGTGAGGACATCATACTGTGTGTGGAGGAATGTACTGTGAGGACATCATACTGTGTGTGGGGGAATGTACTGTGAGGACATCATACTGTGTGTGGGGAATGTACTGTGAGGACATCATACTGTGTGTGGGGGGAATGTACTGTGGGGACATCATACTGTGTGTGGGGGAATGTACTGTGAGGACATTATACTGTGTGTGGGGGGAATGTACTGTGGGACATCATACTGTGTGTGGGGGAATGTACTGTGGGGACATCATACTGTGTGTGGGGGGAATGTACTGTCGGGACATCATACTGTGTATGTGGAAATGTACTATGAGGACATCATACTGTGTAGGGGGAAATGTACTGTGAGGACATCATACTGTGTGGGGGAATGTACTGTGAGGACATCATACTGTGCGGGGGAATGTACTGTAGGGACATCATACTGTGTGTGGGGGGAATGTACTGTGAGGATATCATACTGTGTGTGGGGAATGTACTGTGAGGACATCATACTGTGTGTGGGGGAATGTACTGTGGGGACATCATACTGTGTGTGGGGGAATGTATTGTGAGGACATCATACTGTGTGTGGAGGAATGTACTGTGAGGACATCATACTGTGTGTGGGGGAATGTACTGTGAGGACATTATACTGTGTGTGGGGGAATGTACTGTGAGGACATTATACTGTGTGTGGAGGAATGTGCTGTGAGGACATCATACTGTTTGTGGGGAATGTACTGTGGGGACATTATACTGTGTGTGGGGGAATGTACTGTGGGGACATTATACTGTGTGTGGGGGAATGTACTGTGGGGACATTATACTGTGTGTGGGGAATGTACTGTGGAGACATCATACTGTTGTGGGGAATGTACTGTGAGGACATCATACTGTGTGTGGGGAATGTACTGTGAGGACATCATACTGTGTGTGGGGGAATGTACTGTGAGGACATCATACTGTGTGTGGGGAATGTACTGTGGGGACATCATACTGTGTGTGGGGGAATGTACTGTGAGGACATCATACTGTGTGTGGGGGAATGTACTGTGAGGACATCATACTGTGTGTGGGGAATGTACTGTGAGGACATCATACTGTGTGTGGGGGAATGTACTGTGAGGACATCATACTATGTGTGGGGGAATGTACTGTGAGGACATCATACTATGTGTGGGGGAATGTACTGTGAGGACATCATACTGTGTGTGGGGGAATGTACTGTGAGGACATCATACTGTGTGTGGGGGAATGTACTGTGAGGACATCATACTGTGTGTGGGGGAATGTACTGTGAGGACATCATACTATGTGTGGGGGAATGTACTGTGAGGACATCATACTATGTGTGGGGGAATGTACTATATGAAGTAAAAAGGTATGATAAAATGAGCGCTAGGGACAGAAACAGGCACTGGGCTCTTATCGAATATTACCTTTCAAATTTATTGTGAACAGTAGATGTTATAGGTCTCCTCGCCACAACATGTTTCGACACTAAAGGTACCTTTACACGCCGCTACAACAGGATGCATACAACCCGCTACAGGCTACAAATGTAGCTTGTAGCGCCAATGTAGCCCGTCGTAGCGGCGTCTGAAGACGGGACGACACAGCCGGCTACAGATACCTCTGTATCCGTGCACTGCCCATAAACATATGGCTACATCGCCGATTGTAGCGAGCTGTATCGGCGTGTAAAGAACCCACAGAAGGGAACTCTGGACACCCGGCGATGTAGCTGCAATGTAGCTGGGGCGTGACACAGGCTCCGGGATACCGCCCCCCTTCAGCGATCATTGGAGGAAGCTTTTGCGTTGCGATTGGTTGTCGCCGCACAGGGCGGCATATTTAAGGAGCTGACGAGTCACACTACACAATTGCTCGAGCGTCAAGTATTAATCAGCCTCCTGCGATGCCTGCCCAATCATGGTATTATTGCTTTGTCCTATCAGCGTACGGACGTCTCGTAATCCACAATTGTAGCACGCCTATGTGCTGTCCCTGCTGCACCAGGTACGCCCATAGTAGCTGGTTATAGCGGTGTGTAAATGAGCTACAGATGGCTACTTGAGACACCCGGCGATGTATCTAGCTGTAGATGTAGCGTAGCGTAGCGCACCTTGTGGCGGCGTGTAAAGGAGGTGCGTTTACCGTTTGTAACCGTTTGGCCGTTCTCGTGCACGTGAAGTAGCAGTTGGTATCCATCCTGTTGTGGCGGCGTGTAAAGGTACCATAAAGGTGTCTTTCTCAAGTAGAATGTACTGTGGGGACATCATACTGTGTGTGGAAATGTACTGTGAGGACATCATACTGTGCGGGGGAATGTACTGTAGGGACATCATACTGTGTGTGGGGGGAATGTACTGTGAGGATATCATACTGTGTGTGGGGAATGTACAGTGAAGACATCATACTGTGTGTGGGGGAATGTATTGTGAGGACATCATACTGTGTGTGGGGAATGTACTGTGAGGACATCATACTTTTGTGTGGAGGAATGTACTGGGGGGACATCATACTGTGTGTGGAGGAATGTACTGTGAGGACATCATACTATGTGTGGGGGAATGTACTGTGAGGACATCATACTGTGTGGGGGAATGTACTGTGGGGGCATCATACTGTGTGTGGGGGAATGTACTGTGAGGGCATCATACTGTGTGTGGGGGAATGTACTGTGAGGACATTATACTGTGTGTGGGGGAATGTACTGTGAGGACATTATACTGTGTGTGGGGGAATGTACTGTGAGGACATCATACTGTGTGTGGGGGAATGTACTGTGAGGACATCATACTGTGTGTGGGGAATGTACTGTGGAGACATCATACTGTGTGTGGGGGAATGTACTGTGAGGACATCATACTATGTGTGGGGGAATGTACTGTGAGGACATTATACTGTGTGTGGGGGAATGTACTGTGAGGACATTATACTGTGTGTGGGGGAATGTACTGTGAGGACATTATACTGTGTGTGGGGGAATGTACTGTGAGGACATCATACTGTGTGTGGGGGAATGTACTGTGAGGACATCATACTGTGTGTGGGGGAATGTACTGTGGAGACATCATACTGTGTGTGGGGGAATGTACTGTGAGGACATCATACTATGTGTGGGGGAATGTACTGTGAGGACATCATACTGTGTGTGGGGAATGTACTGTGAGGACATCATACTGTGTGGGGGAATGTACTGTGGGGCATCATACTGTGTGGGGGAATGTACTGTGAGGACATCATACTGTGTGTGGAGGAATGTACTGTGAGGACATCATACTGTGTGTGGGGGAATGTACTGTGGGGACATCATACTGTGTGTGGGGGAATGTACTGTGAGGACATCATACTGTGTGTGGGGCAATGTACTGTGAGGACATCATACTGTGTGGGGGAATGTACTGTGGGGGCATCATACTGTGTGTGGGGGGAATGTACTGTGAGGACATCATACTGTGTGGGGGGAATGTACTGTGGGGACATCATACTGTGTGTGGGGGGAATGTACTGTGAGGACATCATACTGTGTGTGGGGAATGTACTGTGAGGACATCATACTGTGTGTGGGGGGAATGTACTGTGAGGACATCATACTGTGTGTGGGGGGAATGTACTGTGAGAACATCATACTGTGTGTGGGGAATGTACTGTGAGGACATCATAATACTGTGTGTGGGGGAATGTACTGTGGGGACATCATACTGTGTGTGGGGGGAATGTACTGTGAGGACATCATACAGTGTGTGGGGGAATGTACTGTGAGGACATCATAATGTGTGTGGGGGGAATGTACTGTGAGGACATCATACTGTGTGTGGGGGGAATGTACTGTGAGAACATCATACTGTGTGTGGGGGAATGTACTGTGAGGACATCATACTGTGTGTGGGGGAATGTACTGTGAGGACATCATACTGTGTGTGGGGGGAATGTACTGTGAGGACATCATACTGTGGTGGGGGGAATGTACTGTGAGGACATCATACTGTGTGTGGGGGGAATGTACTGTGAGGACATCATACTGTGTGTGGGGGGAATGTACTGTGAGGACATCATACTGTGTGTGGGGGAATGTACTGTGAGGACATCATACTGTGTGTGGAGGAATGTACTGTGAGGACATCCTACTGTGTGTGGGGGAATGTACTGTGAGGACATCATACTGTGTGTGGAGGAATGTACTGTGAGGACATCATACTGTGCGTGGGGGAATGTACTGTGAGGACATCATACTGTGTGTGGGGGAATGTACTGTGAGGACATCATACTGTGTGTGGGGGAATGTACTGTGAGGACATCATACTGTGTGTGGGGGGAATGTACTGTGAGGACACCATCTTTAATGTGTCATATTCCAGACTCTATCCCCACGCTCGTTGCTGCAGTCGCTCCTTCAGTTGCTGCCTCTTAGTTCCGCTGTTCTCGGGGTTTGTGTCTGGAGCAGATGACAATCCTGACCTGGATTTGTCTCTCAGTCCCCCCCCCCTCTCGCAGACTAGGTGGGTATCGGAGGCCTCGGCTCTGTGCTGAATTCAGCGCCTCTTTTACCACCAGAATAAAACGATTTGCATGTTGCCATGATGTTTCTTTGCCGGTTGTTTTCCCAGGGGCCCTCACTGACCTGTTTCAGCGCTTTCTCTGACATTGTGTAATGTTTTGCTATATTAAGTACTGGGAATATGAAATGACTTTGGCTTCTTAACCGTTTCACTCCCATGTGTCTTTCCTTATAATATTTTTATTGTAATTTGCTTTATTTTAAAAAGTAGATAATCAGCATAGTATGAAGTGTCTCCGGCAACGACAATGTTATGTCTCCTGTGATCAACATCACTAATCATCTACACCGCTAATACCAGTGTTCAAAAGACTGAACCTACATATATTACTGTAGTTCCCCAGAGCTGCACTCACTATTCTGCTGGTGCAGTCACTGTGTACATACATTACATTACTGATCCTGAGTTATCTCCTGTATTATACTCCAGAGCTGCACTCACTATTCTGTTGGTGCAATCACTGTGTACATACATTACATTACTGATCCTGAGTTACCTCCTGTATTATCCTCCAGAGCTGCACTCACTATTCTGCTGGTGCAGTCACTGTGTACATACATTACATTACTGATCCTGAGTTACCTCCTGTATTATCCTCCAGAGCTCACTCACTATTCTGCTGGTGCAGTCACTGTGTACATACATTACATTACTGATCCTGAGTCACCTCCTGTATTATACTCCAGAGCTGCGCTCGCTATTCTGCTGGTGCAGTCACTGTGTACATACATTACATTACTGATCCTGAGTTACCTCCTGTATTATCCTCCAGAGCTCACTCACTATTCTGCTGGTGCAGTCACTGTGTACATACATTACATTACTGATCCTGAGTCACCTCCTGTATTATACTCCAGAGCTGCGCTCGCTATTCTGCTGGTGCAGTCACTGTGTACATACATTACATTACTGATCCTGAGTTACCTCCTGTATTATCCTCCAGAGCTGCACTCACTATTCTGCTGGTGCAGTCACTGTGTACATACATTACATTACTGATCCTGAGTCACCTCCTGTATTATACTCCAGAGCTGCGCTCGCTATTCTGCTGGTGCAGTCACTGTGTACATACATTACATTACTGATCCTGAGTTACCTCCTGTATTATACTCCAGAGCTGCACTCACTATTCTGCTGGTGCAGTCACTGTGTACATACATTACATTACTGATCCTGAGTTACCTCCTGTATTATACTCCAGAGCTGTATTCACTATTCTGCTGGTGCAGTCACTGTATACATACATTACATTACTGATCCTGAGTTACCTCCTGTATTATACTCCAGAGCTGCACTCACTATTCTGCTGGTGCAGTCACTGTGTACATACATTACATTACTGATCCTGAGTTACCTCCTGTATTATACTCCAGAGCTGTATTCACTATTCTGCTGGTGCAGTCACTGTGTACATACATTACATTACTGATCCTGAGTTACCTCCTGTATTGTACTCCAGAGCTGCACTCACTATTCTGCTGGTGCAGTCACTGTGTACATACATTACATTTCTGATCCTGAGTTACCTCCTGTATTATACTCCAGAGCTGCACTCACTATTTTGCTGGTGTAGTCACTGTGTACATACATTACATTACTGATCCTGAGTTACCTCCTGTATTATACTCCAGAGCTGCACTCACTATTCTGCTGGTGCAGTCACTGTGTACATACATTACTGATCCTGAGTTACCTCCTGTATTATACTCCAGAGCTGCACTCACTATTCTGCTGGTGCAGTCACTGTGTACATACATTACATTACTGATCCTGAGTTACCACCTGTATTATACTCCAGAGCTGCACTCACTATTCTGCTGGTGCAGTCACTGTGTACATACATTACATTACTGATCCTGAGTTACCTCCTGTATTATCCTCCAGAGCTCACTCACTATTCTGCTGGTGCAGTCACTGTGTACATACATTACATTACTGATCCTGAGTTACCTCCTGTATTATACTCCAGAGCTGTATTCACTATTCTGCTGGTGCAGTCACTGTATACATACATTACATTACTGATCCTGAGTTACCTCCTGTATTATACTCCAGAGCTGCACTCACTATTCTGCTGGTGCAGTCACTGTGTACATACATTACATTACTGATCCTGAGTTACCTCCTGTATTATACTCCAGAGCTGTATTCACTATTCTGCTGGTGCAGTCACTGTGTACATACATTACATTACTGATCCTGAGTTACCTCCTGTATTGTACTCCAGAGCTGCACTCACTATTCTGCTGGTGCAGTAACTGTGTACATACATTACATTTCTGATCCTGAGTTACCTCCTGTATTATACTCCAGAGCTGCACTCACTATTTTGCTGGTGTAGTCACTGTGTACATACATTACATTACTGATCCTGAGTTACCTCCTGTATTATACTCCAGAGCTGCACTCACTATTCTGCTGGTGCAGTCACTGTGTACATACATTACTGATCCTGAGTTACCTCCTGTATTATACTCCAGAGCTGCACTCACTATTCTGCTGGTGCAGTCACTGTGTACATACATTACATTACTGATCCTGAGTTACCTTCTGTATTATACTCCAGAGCTGCACTCACTATTCTGCTGGTGCAGTCACTGTGTACATACATTACATTACTGATCCTGAGTTACCTCCTGTATTATACTCCAGAGCTGCACTCACTATTCTGCTGGTGCAGTCACTGTGTACATACATTACATTACCTGATCCTCAGTTACCTCCTGTATTATACTCCAGAGCTGCACTCACTATTCTTGTATTTCTCACCCTGACCTTAGGCCTAATTCTAGACTCTCCTTTAATTGTGTTCACGTTGGACATTCCCTTTAAGTACACAAGTATTGTAGTGATGTTCAGTGACTTGGGTGGTCTGTTGATTTTGGGGTGCAGTGGGGGGGTCACCCGTACCTTTCTGATGTTGCGGATACTTAGTGACGTCATGTCTTCCTTTACCCCCCCGCACACTCCAGCGTTCCGGCTTTCCGCAGGCGTTCTCTGCATTAAGTCCTCGTTCCCTCCCTCCCGGATGTGTGTGTATATACAGTATATATATATATATACCATGGGATGATTCATCCCGGAGGTGCGCTGGGTACAGGCCCGGATCAGGTACGTATAACTGTCTCCATAGCAACCCTGAGGTAATGGCTGCTCAACTCCTGACAGGAATGGATCCGGAGCCCCACGGCAGTGATAGATGAACGCTGTGGTTAATATCGGAGCTATCGCCATCCCGGGCGTCAGGCTGCAGCCAATCATATCCCTCGGTGGGGGGCAAGTATTAAAATCCTACAGAAATCTACAGCATGATACCAATCCTTCATGGATATTGGGCTGTAGAGGAGAGGCTCCTGTGGACACCCCAATCATAGTATCATGAGACCTCCTCTGGAGGACTGAACTGTGTAATACTCCAGTGTCTCCTCTGGGTGCGCTGCAGAAGGAACCTATGTCCCATTCACCAAGGTCTGATCAGGGCCAGCTACATCGGGCGGCGTCTCCCCACGTCTATCTGATGTCTATGACCACCTTTAGGAGCACTGGAGATGCATCTTGCACTGGCAGACAAGGTGTTAATGGTTCATTTCTGGAAACTTCTGATGCAGAACCCATTATCTTGAGATAAGCTCCAGCAGATGTTTATTGCCGGCAGTGCGGGAGCATAAAGCGGCGACGCTTCAGCGGACAGACAACTTCCCATTTAGTAACCATGAGTCTCCAGGTTGTGTAGCATCTACTGTGGTGGTTACGTGGGCAGCCCGTTGGCAGCCATGGCAGCTTTCTCCAGTAGAAGGTACAAATCCAGTGACCATGCCTTGTAAGAGGTTCTTGATGGAGGTCCGGAGGGGTCAGGTTCTCCTTGTAGCCTGTGGAGACACAAGGGTCAGTGGGTGCTGCGCTGGTCAGAATGACCGCCCGAGGCCGGGGCTCATCCCACTGACCTCTGTACTTCCTATCCCGTGAGCAGAACACTACTTTAAGGGTGCCACACTCCGGTAAGGATTTATTGGTCACCAACAGTCAACAGCATCTAGTACCCTCCCAGCCCTTCCAGGGATCAAAACCGCTGCAACTTCAGGGGATCCATGACCAACTACGTCAACCAGTAGCACCCTACATTTGGTGGGCACCCACTGAGAGGAGGTACCATCAAGCTTAGGAAGCCAACCAAGCCCAGCAAGATATGTGGCCAGGTGACCGGATTGTCCCAACCGGGTTCTCCAAATTAATATTTGAGTAGTTGTGTAACCTTTCAGCTGGAGGCACGGTCCCTAAGCTGAGGTCCTGTAAATAACACTGGTGCCAAGAGCAGGCCACCTTTTTTATATTCTCAGCTCCCATTTGAGGGCATTGTGTCCCACTGGATTGGTGGCGAGATGGCTGAGTCCCCCTAAAAATGTCTTGCTCTTACTGTAAAGAATCCTGTCTATGATGATGGTAAAACCTTCTTGCTCTTACTGTAAAGAATCCGATGATGACGAATCCTTCTTGCTCTTACTGTAAAGAATCCGGTCTATGATGATGGTTAAACCTTCTTGCTCTTATGTAAAGAATCATAGATGATGATGATGATGATAATGATGAAGAATCCTTCTTGCTCTTACTGTAAAGAATCCTGTTTATGATGATGGTGAAACCTTCTTGCTCTTATGGTAAAGAATGTTCTGACGTGGTGAAGACGTCTTTGTCTTACTATGAAGAATCCTGTTCTATGATAATGTTGAAACTTTCTTGCTCTATACTGTTAGGAGTCCTATATTTGATGATGGCAAAACCTTCTTGCTCTTACAGTAAAGAATCCTGTCTATGATAATGGTGAAAGCTCTTGCTCTTACTACCATATAAAGAATCCTGTCTGTGATGATGGCAAAACCTTCTCCTTCATACTGTAAAGAATTTTGTCTATACTTCTTGCTCTTACTGTAAAGAATCCTGTTTATGATGATGGTGAAACGTTGCTCTTACTATAAAAAATCCTGTTTATGATGATTGGATGAAACCGTTCTTGCTCTTACAGCAAAGAATCCTGTTTATGATGATTGTGAAACCTTCTTGCTCTTAGTATAATTAATAATCCTGACTCTGATATTGGTGAAAGTTCTTGCTCTTACTACCATATAAATAATCCAGTCTATATGATGGTGAAAACTCTCGCTTTTACTGTAAAGAATTTTGTCTATAATGGAGAAACCTTCTTGCTATTACTATAAAAAAAATTCTGTCATTGATGATGTATAAACTTCTCGCTCTTATTGTAAAGAATCTATGTAAATTTTCCTTGACAATGGTTTGAGCAAACTTCTTGCTCTTACTAGAAAGAATCCTGTCTATGATGATCGTAAAACCTTCTTGCTCTTATGGTAAAAAACCCTGACTATGATGATGGCGAATCCTTCTCGCTTTTACTGTAAAGAATCCTGTTTATGATGATTGTGAAAACATTTGCTTTTACAATAAAGAATCCTGTCTTTGATGATGGTAAAACTTCTTGCTCTTACGGAAATCTCCTCTACTGTAAAGATCTCAATATGGGAAACCTTTTGCTCTTACTGTAAAGATGCCTGTCTATGATGATGGCAAAACATCGCTCTTACTGTAAAGAATCCTGTTTATAATGGTGACATCGTCTTGCTCGTACTGTAAGGAATCCTGTCTGATGGTAAAATCTTTTTGCTCTTACTGTAAAGAATCCTGTTTGATGGTGAAAAGCTCTTGTGTTTACAGTGATGAATCCTGTATGTAATGGTGGTAAAACCTTTTTGATTGTACAGTAAATCATCCTGAATTTATGTTGCTCTTACAGTAAAGAATCCTGTCTATGATGAAACCTTCTGGGTAGATGCAGTCCTAGTATAACTCTATCATCACACTGATAATGTTGGGGATGTGGGTGAGCAGTAATCCAGCCTCGTTATCCTGTCATGTGATAATAGTAATGGCTGTGTGGTCTGTGGAGCGTCCTGTGCTGTGAACATTGAGCTTTGCTTTGTTATAGCCCATATAATCTTGAGACCGGTACACGGCCGTCCATTGTGACCTCTGACCCGCTCTGTTCTATATTGATTTAGGAGCTCCTCTTACAATGATAATTGGCTGAAATATAATATTCATCACACAAATTACACATGGTATATAGCTATGATGACATGTTTTGGTCATATTTTGTAGCTATTATGTGTGCACTGTATGGCGGTATTATAGCGGCGTACGTGCTGCGGTATGTTATTTTTGTAGTCTTGATGTTAACACTTCACATGAATGAAGAAAAGTCTGTTTTCTTCAATTACCGTAAGTGGATAAAGAGATAAAGAGCCGCCTTATCTGGAGTTAGGTAGATACATAGACATGAGATAGATATCTGCTATATCCTGGACCTCTATACCCCACCATGAACATGTCCCTATCCCCAGACTAAGAGGAGCCTGATATATCCTGGACCTCTATACCCCACCATGGACATGTCCCTATCTCCAGACTAAGAGGAGCCTGATATATCCTGGACCTCTATACCCCACCATGGACATTGTCCCTATCCCCAGACTAAGAGGAGCCTGATATATCCGGGACCTCTATACCCCACCATGAACATGTCCCTATCCCCAGACTAAGAGGAGCCTGATATATCCGGGACCTCTATACCCCACCATGAACATGTCCCTATCCCCAGACTAAGAGGAGCCTGATATATCCGGGACCTCTATACCCCACCATGGACATGTCCCTATCTCCAGACTAAGAGGAGCCTGATATATCCTGGACCTCTATACCCACCATGAACATGTCCCTATCCCCAGACTAAGAGGAGCCTGATATATCCGGGACCTCTATACCCCACCATGGACATGTCCCTATCTCCAGACTAAGAGGAGCCTGATATATCCGGGACCTCTATACCCCACCATGGACATGACCCTATCTCCAGACTAAGAGGAGCCTGATATATCCGGGACCTCTATACCCCACCATGGACATGTCCCTATCCCGGACTAAATGGAGCCTGATATATCCTGGACCTCTATACCCCACCATGAACATGTCCCTATCCCCAGACTAAGAGGAGCCTGATATATCCGGACCTCTATACCCCACCATGGACATGTCCCTATCCCCAGACTAAGAGGAGCCTGATATATCCGGGACCTCTATACCCCACCATGGACATGTCCCTATCTCCAGACTAAGAGGAGCCTGATATATCCGGGACCTCTATACCCCACCATGAACATGTCCCTATCCCAGACTAAGAGGAGCCTGATATATCCGGGACCTCTATACCCCACCATGGACATGTCCCTATCCCCAGACTAAGAGGAGCCTGATATATCTGGGACCTCTATACCCACCACAGACATGTCCCTATCCCCAGACTAAGAGGAGCCTGATATATCCTGGATCTCTATACCCCACCATGGACATGTCGCTATCCCAGACTAAGAGGAGCCTGATATATCCTGGACCTCTATACCCCACCACGGACATGTCCCTATCCCCAGACTAAGAGGAGCCTGATATATCCGGGACCTCTATACCCCACCATGGACATGTCCCTATCCCCAGACTAAGAGGAGCCTGATATATCCGGGACCTCTATACCCCACCATGGACATGTCCCTATCCCCGGACTAAGAGGAGCCTGATATATCCGGGACCTCTATACCCCACCATGGACATGTCCCTATCTCCAGACTAAGAGGAGCCTGATATATCCGGGACCTCTATACCCCACCACAGACATGTCCCTATCCCCAGACTAAGAGGAGCCTGATATATCCTGGACCTCTATACCCCACCGTGGACATGTCCCTATCTCCAGACTAAGAGGAGCCTGATATATCCTGGATCTCTATACCCCACCATGACATGTCCCTATCCCCAGACTAAGAGGAGCCTGATATATCCTGGACCTCTATACCCCACCATGGACATGTCCCTATCCCCGACTAAATGGAGCCTGATATATCCTGGACCTCTATACCCCACCATGAACATGTCCCTATCCCCAGACTAAGAGGAGCCTGATATATCCGGGACCTCTATACCCCACCATGGACATGTCCCTATCCCGGACTAAGAGGAGCCTGATATATCCGGACCTCTATACCCCACCATGGACATGTCCCTATCTCCAGACTAAGAGGAGCCTGATATATCCGGGACCTCTATACCCCACCATGGACATGTCCCTATCTCCAGACTAAGAGGAGCCTGATATATCCGGGACCTCTATACCCCACCATGGACATGTCCCTATCCCAGACTAAGAGGAGCCTGATATATCCTGGACCTCTATACCCCACCATGAACATGTCCCTATCCCCAGACTAAGAGGAGCCTGATATATCCGGGACCTCTATACCCCACCATGGACATGTCCCTATCCCCAGACTAAGAGGAGCCTGATATATCCGGGACCTCTATACCCCACCACGGACATGTCCCTATCCCCAGACTAAGAGGAGCCTGATATATCCTGGATCTCTATACCCCACCATGGACATGTCGCTATCTCCAGACTAAGAGGAGTCTGATATATCCGGGACCTCTATACCCCACCATGGACATGTCCCTATCCCCAGACTAAAAGGAGCCTGATATATCCTGGACCTCTATACCCCACCATGGACATGTCCCTATCTCCAGACTAAGAGGAGCCTGATATATCCTGGACCTCTATACCCCACCATGGACATGTCCCTATTCCCAGACTAAGAGGAGCCTGATATATCCTGGACCTCTATACCCCACCATGGACATGTCCCTATCCCCAGACTAAGAGGAGCCTGATATATCCTGGACCTCTATACCCCACCATGAACATGCCCCTATCCCCAGACTAAGAGGAGCCTGATATATCCTGGACCTCTATACCCCACCATGAACATGCCCCTATCCCCAGACTAAATGGAGCCTGATAAACCCGGACCAGGGCCGGCGTCAGCACCCTGCATACCTGGGCAAGTGCCAAAGGCCTGAACAGCTGGGGGGGCCCACTGGCCATCAGGGACAGGCAGCCCTGACAGCCAGGGACCCATTAGGGACAGACAGCACTGTTAACAAGTGCCACATCAGGCAGATTCTATAAGGAGCTGAGCGCTCCCCTGAGCTCCCAGTGCGCATGGCTAATTTGCATGCAGTGCTGACTCCTTTGCCCACTATAGCAGAGTCATCACCCTGGCCTCCTCTCACTGCTGCAGGAAGGAGGAAGCTCCACAGTCCCGGGAGCCGCTGCTATAAGGATGTGGTGGGGAAGAATCTGAGGAGGACACAGCCCCGGGGGAGCGGATGGAGGGTGAGTATGATCAGCAGGATGGGGCATTATATGTACCATAGAGGCTGTGCTGACTGTATATAGATGCTGTGCTGATAGAGGCTGTGCTGACTGTATATAGATGCTGTGCTGATAGAGGCTGTGCTGACTGTATATAGATGCTGTGCTGATAGAGGCTGTGCTGACTGTATATAGAGGCTGTGCTGACTGTATAGAGGATGTGCTGACTGTATATAGATGCTGTGCTGATAAGGCTGTGCTGACTGTATATAGATGCTGTGCTGACTGTATATAGAGGCTGTGCTGACTGTATATAGAGGCTGTGCTGACTGTATATAGAGGCTGTGCTGATAGAGGCTGTGCTGACTGTATAGACAGGCTGTGCTGACTGTATAGACAGGCTGTGCTGACTGTATAGACAGGCTGTGCTGACTGTATATAGAGGCTGTGCTGACTGTATATAGAGGCTGTACTGACTGTATATTGAGGCTATGCAGACTGTATATGGAGGCTGTGCTGACTGTATATGGGCTGACTGTATATAGAGGCTGTGCTCACTGTATATAGAGGCTATGCAGACTGTATATAGAGGCTGTGCTGACTATATATAGAGGCTGTGCTGAGAGAGGCTGTGCTGACTGTATATAGAGGCTGTGCTGACTGTATAGACAGGCTGTGCTGACTGTATAGACAGGCTGTGCTGACTGTATATAGAGGCTGTGCTGACTGTATATAGAGGCTGTGCTGACTGTATATTGAGGCTATGCAGACTGTATATGGAGGCTGTGCTGACTGTATATGGGCTGACTGTATATAGAGGCTGTGCTGACTGTATATAGAGGCTGTGCTGACTGTATATAGAGACTGTGCTGATAGAGACTGTGCTGACTGTATATAGAGGCTGTGCTGACTGTATATAGAGGCTGTGCTGACTGTATATTGAGGCTATGCAGACTGTATATGGAGGCTGTGCTGACTGTATATGGGCTGACTGTATATAGAGGCTGTGCTCACTGTATATAGAGGCTATGCAGACTGTATATAGAGGCTGTGCTGAGAGCGGCTGTGCTGACTGTATGTGGGCTGACTGTATATGGAGGCTGTGATGACTGTATATGGAGGCTGTGCTGACTGTATATGGAGGCTGTGCTGTCTGTATATGGAGGCTGTGCTGACTGTATATAGAGGCTGTGCTGACTGTATATAGAGGCTGTGCTGACTGTATATAGAGGCTGTGCTGACTGCATATGGAGGCTGTGCTGACTGCATATGGAGGCCATGCTGACTGTAAGAGGCTGTGCTGACTGTATATTGAGGCTATGCAGACTGTATATGGAGGCTGTGCTGACTGTATATGGGCTGACTGTATATAGAGGCTGTGCAGACTGTATATAGAGGCTGTGCAGACTGTATATAGAGGCTATGCAGACTGTATATAGAGGCTGTGCTAACTATATATAGAGCGCTGTGCTGATATAGACGCTGTGCTGACTGCATATAGAGGCTGTGCTGACTGCATATAGAGGCTGTGCTGACTGCATATAGAGGCTGTGCTGACTGCATATAGAGGCTGTGCTGACTGCATATAGAGGCTGTGCTAGGGTATATAGAGGCTGTGCTGACTGCATATAGAGGCTGTGCTGACTGCATATAGAGGCTGTGCTGACTGCATATAGAGGCTGTGCTGACTGCATATAGAGGCTGTGCTGACTGCATATAGAGGCTGTGCTGACTGCATATAGAGGCTGTGCTGACTGCATATAGAGGCTGTGCTGACTGCATATAGAGGCTGTGCTGACTGCATATAGAGGCTGTGCTGACTGCATATAGAGGCTGTGCTGACTGTATATAGAGGCTGTGCTGACTGTATATAGAGGCTGTGCTGACTGTATATAGAGGCTGTGCTGACTGTATATAGAGGCTGTGCTGATTGCATGTAGATGCTGTGCTGACTGTATATAGAGGATGTGCTAGGGTATATAGAGGCTGTGCATAACTGTATATAGAGGCTGTGCTAGGGTATATAGAGGCTGTGCTGACTGTATATAGAGGCTGTGCTAGGGTATATAGAGGCTGTGCTAGGGTATATAGAGGCTGTGCTAGGGTATATAGAGGCTGTGCTGACTGTATATAGAGACTGTGCTGACTGTATAAGAGACTGTGCTGACTGCATATAGAGACTGTGCTGACTGTATATAGAGGCTGTGCTGACTGTATATAGAGGCTGTGCTGACTGTATATAGAGGCTATGCAGACTGTATATGGAGGCTGTGCTGACTGTATATGGGCTGACTGTATATAGAGGCTGTGCAGACTGTATATAGAGGCTATGCAGACTGTATATAGAGGCTGTGCTAACTATATATAGAGGCTGTGCTGATAGACGCTGTGCTGTCTGTATATGGCGGCTGTGCTGACTGTATATGGGCTGACTGTATATGGCGGCTGTGCTGACTGTATATGGCGGCTGTGCTGACTGTATATGGTGGCTGTGCTGACTGTATATGGCGGCTGTGCTGACTGTATATGGCGGCTGTGCTGACTGTATATGGCGGCTGTGCTGACTGTATATGGAGGCTGTGCTGACTGTATATGGAGGCTGTGCTGACTGTATATAGAGACTGTGCTGACTATATAGAGGCTGTGCTCACTGTATATAGAGGCTGTGCTGACTGTATATGGAGGCTGTGCTGACTGTATATAGAGGCTGTGCTGACTGTATATGGAGGCTGTGCTGACTGTATAGAGGCTGTGCTGACTGTATATAGAGGCTGTGCTGACTGTATATAGAGGCTGTGCTGACTGTATAATTGAGAGAGGCTGTGCTGACTGTATATAGAGGCTGTGCTGACTGATATAGAGGTGTGCTGACTGTATATAGAGGCTGTGCTGACTTATATAGAGGCTGTGCTGACTGTATATAGAGGCTGTGCTGACTGTATATAGAGGCTGTGCTGACTGCATATGGAGGCTGTGCTGACTGCATATGGAGGCTGTGCTGACTGCATATGGAGGCATGTGCTGACTGTATAGAGGCTGTGCTGACTGTATATAGAGGCGTGCTGACTGTAGATAGAGGCTGTGCTGACTGTAGATAGAGGCTGTGCTGACTGTAGATAGAGCTGTGCTGACTGTAGATAGAGGCTGTGCTGACTGTAGATAGAGGCTGTGCTGACTGTAGATAGAGGCTGTGCTGACTGTAGATAGAGGCTGTGCTGACTGTAGTATAGAGGCTGTGCTGACTGTATATAGAGGCTGTGCTGACTGTATATGGAGGCTGTGCTGACTGTATATAGGAGGCTGTGCTGTGACTGTATATGGAGGCTGTGCTGACTGTATATGAGAGGCTGTGCTGACTGTATATGAGGCTGTGCTGACTGTATATAGAGGCTGTGCTGACTGTATAGAGGCTGTGCTGACTGTATATAGAGGCTGTGCTGATCTGTATAAGGGCTGTGCTGACTGTATAGAGGGCTGTGCTGACTGCATATAGAGGCTGTGCTGACTTATAGAGGCTGTGCTGACTGTATATAGAGGCTGTGCTGACTGCATATAGAGGCTGTGCTGACTGCATAAGAGGCTGTGCTGACTGTAATAGAGGCTGTGCAGACTGTATATAAGGAAGCAGTGCTGACTGTAGATAGAGGCTGTGCATGACTGTATATAGAGAGAGCTGACTGTAGATAAGCTGGCTGCTGTAGATAGAGGCTGTGCTGCTGACTGATAGATAGAGCTGTGCTGACTGATAGAGCTGTCTGACTGTAATAGAGGCTGTGCTGACTGTATATAGAGGCTGTGCTGACTGTAATAGAGGCTGTGCTGACTGCATATAGAGCTGTGTGACTGCATATAGAGGCTGTGCTGATTGCATATAGAGGCTGTGCTGACTGCATATAGAGGCTGTGCTAGGGTATATAGAGGCTGTGCTGACTGCATATAGAGGCTGTGCTAGTGGTATATAGAGGCTGTGCTGACTGTATATAGAGGCTGTGCTGACTGTATATAGAGGCTGTGCTGACTGCATATAGAGGCTGTGCTGACTGTATATAGAGGCTGTGCTGACTGTATATAGAGGCTGTGCTGACTGTATATAGAGGCTGTGCTGACTGTATGTAGAGGCTGTGCTGATTGCATGTAGATGCTGTGCTGACTGTATATAGAGGCTGTGCTAGGGTATATAGAGGCTGTGCTAACTGTATATAGAGGCTGTGCTAGGGTATATAGAGGCTGTGCTGACTGTATATAGAGGCTGTGCTAGGGTATATAGAGGCTGTGCTAGGGTATATAGAGGCTGTGCTAGGGTATATAGAGGCTGTGCTAGGGTATATAGAGGCTGTGCTGACTGCATATAGAGACTGTGCTGACTGCATATAGAGACTGTGCTGACTGCATATAGAGGCTGTGCTGACTGCATATAGAGGCTGTGCTGACTGCATATAGAGGCTGTGCTGACTGCATATAGAGGCTGTGCTGACTGCATATAGAGGCTGTGCTGACTGCATATAGAGGCTGTGCTGACTGTATACAGACGCTGTGCTGGGGTTTATAAAGGCTGTGCTGGGGTACACAGAGCTGTGCTGGCGTTATATGGAGGCTGTGCTGGCGTTATATGGAGGCTGTGCTGGCGTTATATGGAGGCTGTGCTGGCGTTATATGGAGACTGTGCTGGCGTTATACGGAGGCTGTGCTGGCTGTATATGGAGGCTGTGCTGGGGTATATTGAGACTGCTGTTGTGCTGCATACATAATATGGAAGCTGTTTTGAGCTATATATACTATTTGGAGGCTGTGCTGGGCTGCCACAGATTCCAAATAATATATACAGCCCGGAACAGCCTCCAAATAGTATATATAGCCCAGCACAACTTCCATATTATGTATACAGTCCAGCACAGCTTCCAAATAATATATTCAGCCCGCAACCTCTGTATTATATATACAGCCTGGCAGTCTCCATATTATATATACAACCCTGAACTGCCTCTATGTTATATATACACCCCACCCAGGAGCATCTATATTATGTATATGCCCCACCCAGGAGCCTCTATATTACATATACACAGCCTGCAGCTTCTATATATTATATTCATGAATCATAGTATGTGTTAAAGGGGCCCACTGAGACTGTTTCACCCGGGGCACACAAAAACCTGGAGCCGGCCCTGTCCGGGACCTCTATACCCCACCATGGACATGTCCCTATTCCTGTACCCTTATTTTACCATTTGCTTTGGCAATGCTAACATGTACTAAAGTCCTGCCAATAAAGATAATTTGAATTTAATTAAATTGATAGCGCATATAGATAGATGTATTCTCTGCTATGTGCTCTCTATACTCTGCTGTGTGCTCTGCTCTCTATACTCTGCTGTGTGCTCTCCTCTGTATACTCTGCTGTGTGCTCTGCTCTCTATACTCTGCTGTTTGCTCTCCTCTGTATACTCTGCTGTGTGCTCTGCTCTCTATACTCTGCTGTGTGGTCTCCTCTGTATACTCTGCTGTGTGCTCTCCTCTGTATACTCTGCTGTGTGCTCTCCTCTGTATACTCTGTTTTGTTGCTCTCCTCTGTATACTCTGCTGTGTGCTCTCCTCTGTTATACTCTGCTGTGTGCTCTCCTCTGTATACTCTGCTGTGTGCTCTGCTCTCTATACTCTGCTGTGTGCTCTCCTCTGTATACTCTGCTGTGTGCTCTGCTCTTATACTCTGCTGTGTGCTCTCCTCTGTATACTCTGCTGTGTGCTCTGCCTCTGTATACTCTGCTGTGTGCTCTCCTCTGTATACTCTGTTGTGTGCTCTCCTCTGTATACTCTGCTGTGTGCTCTCCTCTGTATACTCTGCTGTGTGCTCTCCTCTGTATACTCTGCTGTGTGCTCTCTCTGTATATACTCTGCTGTGTGCTCTCCTCTGTATACTCTGCTGTGTGCTCTCCTCTGTATACTCTGCTGTGTGCTCTCCTCTGTATTACTCTGCTGTGTGCTTCTCTCTGTACCAGCTGTGTGCTCTCCTCTGTACACTCTTCTCCCTGTCACTCTCCTCTTGTACACTCTGTTCTCCTCTCCTCTGTTACTCTGTACGCTTGTTCTCTCCTCTGTAACTCGTCTCCTCTGTGTCTCTCCTCTGTTCACTCTGTTCTCTCCTCTGTGCAACTCTGTTCTCCTGTACTCTCTCTCCTGTACACTCTGTTCTCTCCTCTGTAATTTTCTCCTCTGTCATTGTTCTCTCCTCTGTACACTCTGTTCTCTCCTCTGTACACTCTGTTCTCCTCTGTACACTCTGTTTCTCCTCTGTACACTCTGTTCTTCTTCACTCTGTTTACCTCTGTACACTCTGTTCTCCTCTGTACATCTCTCTCCTCTGTACACTCTGTTCCTCCTCTGTACACTCTGTCTCTCCTCTGTACACTCTGTTCTCTCCTCTGTACACTCTGTTCTCCTCTGTACACTCTGTTTCTCTTCTCCCTCTGTACACTCTGTTCTCTCCTCTGTACCCTCTGTTTTCTTCCTCTGTACTACCTCTGTTCTCTCCTCTCTGTACACTCTGTTCTCTCCTCTGTACACTCTGTTCTCTCCTCTGTACACTCTGTTTCTCTCCTCCTCTCTGTACACTCTGTTCTCTCTCTGTACACTCTGTTCTCTTCCTCTGTACACTCTGTTCTCTCCTCTGTACACTCTGTTCTCCTCCTCTGTACACTCTGTTCTCTCCTCTGTACACTCTGTTTCTCTCCTCTGTACACTCTGTTCTCTCCTCTGTACACTCTGTTCTCTCCTCTGTACACTCTGTTCTCTCCTCTGTACACTCTGTTCTCATCCTCTGTACATCTCTGCTCTCTCCTCTGTACACTCTGCTCTCTCCTCTGTACCTCTGTCCTCTCTCCTCTGTACACTCTGTTCTCCTCTGTACACTCTGTTCTCGTCACTCTGTTTCTGTACACTCTGTTCTCTCCTCTGTACACTCTGTTCTCTCCTCTGTACACTCTGTTCTCTCCTCTGTACACTCTGTTCTCTCCTCTGTTCTCTGTCACTCTGTTCTCTCCTCTGTACACTCTGTCTCTCTCCTCTGTACACTCTGTTCTCTCCTCTCCTCTGTTCTCTCTGTACACTCTGTCTTCTCTCCTCTGTACACTCTGTTCTCTCCTCTGTACACTCTGTTCTCTCCTCTGTACACTCTGTTCTCTCCTCTGTACACTCTGTTCTCTCCTCTGTACACTCTGTTTCTCCGTCCTCTGTTCTCTCCTCTGTACATCTGTTCTCTCTCTGTACACTCTGTTCTTCTCGTACCTTCTCCTCTGTACACTCTGTTCTCCTCTTACACCTGTTTTCTCTGTACACTCTGTTCTCTCTGTACACTCTGTTCTCTCCTCTGTACACTCTGTTCTCTCCTCTGTACACTCTGTGTTCTCTCCCTCTGTTACCTCTGTACTCTCCTCCTCTGTACACTCTGTTCTCTCCTCCTCTGTACACTCTGTTCTCTCTCTTCACTCTGTATCCTCTCGTTCCTCTGTCCTCTGTCTCTCTCTCCTCTGTACACTCTGTTCTCTCCTCTGTACACTCTGTTCTCTCCTCTGTGCACTCTGTTCTCTCCTCTGTGCACTCTGTTCTCTCCTCTGTGCACTCTGTTCTCTCCTCTGTCACTCTGTTCTCTCTTACCTCTGTTCTCTCCTCTACTCTGTTCTCTCCTCTGTGCACCTCTGTTCTCCTCCTCTGTGCACTCTGTTTCTTACTCTGTTCTCTCCTCTGCACACTCTGTTCTCTCCTCTGCACACTCTGTTCTCTTCCTCTGCACACTCTGTTCTCTCCTCTTGCACACTCTGTTCTTCGACATCTGTCTCTCTGACACTCTGTTCTCCTCTGTACACTCTGTTCTCTCTCTGTACACTCTGTCTCTCCTCTGTACACTCTGTTTCTCCTCTGTACACTCTGTTCTCTCCTCTGTACACTCTGTTCTCTCCTCTTTTACACTCTGTTTCTCCTCTGACACTGCTCCTCTGTACACTCTTTCTCTTACACTCTGTTCTCTCCTGTACACTCTGTTCTCTCCTCTGTACACTCTGTTCTCTCCTCTGTTACTCACTCTGATTCTCTCCTCTGTACACTCTGTTCTTCCTCTGACACTCTGTTCTCTCCTCTGTCACTCTGTTCTCTCCTCTGTACACTCTGTGTCTCTCCTCTGTACACTCTGTTCTCTCCTCTGTACACTCTGTTCTCTCTCTGACACTCTGTTCTCTCTCTTGAACTCTGTTCTCTCTGTACACTCTGTTCTCTCCTCTGTACACTCTGTTCTCTCCTCTGTACACTCTGTTCTCCTCTGTCACTCTGTTCTCTCCTCTGTCACTCTGTCTCTCCTCTGTACACTCTGTTCTCCTCTGACACTCTGTTCTCCTCTGTACACTCTGTTCTTCTGTCACCTCTGACTGTTCTCTCCTCTGTACACTCTGTTCTCTCCTCTGACACTCTGTTCTCTCCTCTGCACACTCTGTTCTCTCCCTCTGACACTCTGTTCTCTCCTCTGTACACTCTGTTTCTCTCCTCTGTACACTCTGTTCTTCTCCTCTGACACTCTGTTCTCTCCTCTGTACACTCTGTTCTCCTCTGACACTCTGTTCTCTGCACTTCTCTTCGTACACTCTGTTCTCTCCTCTGTCACACTCTGTTCTCTCCTCTGCACACTCTGTTCTCTCCTCTGACACTCTTTCTCCTCTGTACACTCTGTTCTCTCCTCTGTACACTCTGTTCTCTCCTCTGTACACTCTGTTCTCTCCTCTGTACACTCTGTTCTCTCCTCTGTACACTCTGTTCTCTCCTCTGTACACTCTGTTCTCTCCTCTGTACACTCTGTTCTCTCCTCTGTACACTCTGCTCTCTCCTCTGTACGCTCTGTTCTCTCCTCTTCACTCGTTCTCTCCTCTGTACACTCTGTTCTCTCCTCTGTACACTCTGTTCTCTCCTCTGTACACTCTGTTCTCTCCTCTGTACACTCTGTTCTCTCTCCTCTGTACACTCTTTCTCTCCTCTGTACACTCTGTCTCTCCTCTGTACACTCTGCTTCTCTCCTCTGTACACTCTGTTCTTCCTCTGTACACTCTGTTCTCTCCTCTCCTCTGTACACTCTGTTCTCCTCTGTACACTCTGTTCTCCTCTGTACACTCTGTTCTCTCCTCTGTACACTCTGTTCTCCTCTGTACACTCTGTTCTCTCCTCTGTACACCCACCACTTCTCTCTTGTACTCGGGCTCTCAGCCCATCTTTACACTCAGCTCCTCCGCACATATCGCCGTGACTCAGTGCAGCACAGAGCACCGAATACACAGCACCGAGCACAGCACAGAGCACCGAGCATTCTGCCCTCAGCTCCGCACTCCGCACACAGCGCTGCTCCTGGACCGGGGCTGTGAGGACGCGGCGGCCGGTGCGGGCTCGGGATGATGCGGCCATGCTGCAGCCCCGGGGCCGTCACACGGTGCGGGACACAGCGGTTCCGGGAGATGAGGACACAGTGTGCACAGGTGAGAGGAGGGTCACAGCCCGGTGTCATGGCCGCGGTGCACAGGGCGCTGTGCAGGCCTCTGTGATTATGGGGACGGTGCAGGACAATAATCATTATGTAATAATGGTGGAGATTGTACTGATACAAGGACAGATCACCGAGTGATGATGATGATGATGGTGGTGTTTGTGGGGGAGCTGGTGATGAAGGTGGTGTTGGTTATGGTGATGATGATGGTGTTGATAGTAGTAATTGTGATGTGGGTGGTGATGATGGTGGCAGTTGTCTTGGGGTGATGATGTTGATGGAGGTAATGCTGGTGGTGATGATAGTGGTAATGATGGTGGTTTGATGATCATGGTGGTAATGATGGTGATGATGGTGGCAGTGTTCTTGGTGATGATGGTGATGTTGATAGTAGTAATGTTGATGATGGTGACAGTGTTGGTGGTGATGTTGGTGCGGTTGGGGATGGTGATGGTGTTAATGATGGTGGTGTTGGTGGTAATGGTGATGATGGAGGCAGCTTTAGTGGCGATGATCATGGTGGTCATGATGCTGGTGGTGTTGGTGGTGGTGTTGGTAGGGGTGGTGGTGATGATGATGGTGGTGATGATGGTGGTGGTGTTGGTAGGGGTGGTGGTGATGATGGTGGTGGTGTTGGTAGGGGTGGTGGTGGTGATGATGTGTGGTGGTGTTGGTAGGGGTGGTGGGGATGATGGTGGCAGTGTTGGTGGTGAAAATGGTGGTGGTGATGATGGTGGTGTTGGTACAATGGTGATGATGATAGGGCAGTGGTGGTGATGTTGTGGTGTTGATGGTGGCAGTAATGGTGATTATGGTGGCAGTGTTGATGGGGGTGATGATCATGGTGGTAATGGTGGTGGTGATGGCAGTGGTGGAAGTAATGGTGATGATGGTGGTGATGTTGATAGTAGTAATGGTGATGATGGTGGCAGTGTTCTTGGTGATGATGATAGTGATGTTGATAGTAGTAATGGTGATGATGGTGACAGTGTTGGTGGTGATGGTGCGGTTGGGGATGGTGATTGTGTTGGTGATGATGGTGGTGTTAGTGGTAATGGTAATGATGGAGGCAGCTTTAGTGGCCATGATCATGGTGGTCATGATGCTGGTGGTGTTGGTAGGGGTGGTGGTGATGGTGATGTTGATGGTGGTGATGATGGTGGTGGTGTTGGTAGGGGTGGTGGTGATGATAGGGGCAGTGGTGGTGATGTTGTGGTGTTGGTGGGGGTGTTGTTGATGGTGGTGACAGTAATGGTGATTATGGTGGCAGTGTTGATGGGGGTGATGATCATGGTGGTAATGGTGGGGTGATGGCAGTGGTGGAAGTAATGGTGATGATGGTGGTGATGTTGATGGGAGTAATGGTGATGATGATGATGATGATGATCGCAGTGGTGGTAGTAATGGTGGTGACAGTATATCCACCCGTGGAAGCGCTAGCCGCGTGAAACTGTGCCGTTCGTCACCTCAGCTGTCCCCCTCCCTGCACCATGTAAGTTGCAAACCTGAATAAAAGCACAGCAACATCCCGGTGAGTGCCGTCTCTTCTATTTTGTGGATATACGCTATTGTGGACTTTATGACTGGCACCCGGGTAGTCTGGACTTGCTGCTCCTGTTCGTTCCACCCGGAAGCTGTTGTTTTATACTGGTGCCCCATTCCTTCCCATTGTGCTCTTAAATGGTGGTGACAGTGTTGGTGCTGATGTTGTGTGGGGGATGATGATGGTGTTAATGATGGTGATGGTGTAATGGTGATGATGATGGCAGTGGTGATGATCATGGTGGTTGTGATTTTGTGGTGATGATGGTGCTGGCAGTGGTGGAAGTAATGGTGATTATGGTGGCAGTGTTGGTGGTGATGTGATGTGGTGGTATTGGTGGGGGTGTGATGTTGGTGGTGGCAGTAATGGTGATGATCATGGGGGTGCTGATAGAAATGGTGATGGGAGTGGTGGAAGTAATGGTGATGATGGTGGCAGTGTTCTTGGTGGTGATGTTGATGGGAGTAATTGTGATGAATGATTGTGATGATGGCAGTGGTGGTAGTAATGGTGATGTGACAGTGTTGGTGGTGATGTTGGTGTTGATAGGGATGATGGTGGTGTTGATGGTGGTGAGATGGCAGTTTTAGGCATGATGCTGGTGGTGGTGATGGTGATGGCAGTGGTGGAACTAATGGTGATCATGGTGGCAGTGTTGGTGGTGATGATGGTGGTGGTGTTTTGTGGGGTTCGTGTTGATGGTTGTGATGGTGGTGGTAGTAATGGTGATGATGGTCGCGGTGTTGGTGGTGATGATGAAGGTGGTGTTGATGTTAGTAATGGTGATGATGATGAATGTGATGATGGTGGTGATGTTGATGGTGGCAGTAATGGTGATGATGGTGGTAGTGTTGGTGGTGTTGATGGTAGTGGGTGGTGTTGATGTGATGATAATGGTACTAATGGTGGTGGTGGTGATGGCAGTGGTGGAAGTAATGGTGATGATGGTGGCAGTGTTATTCGTGGTGATGTTGATGGGAGTAATGGTGATGATTATGATGATGATGGTGGTAGTATGGTATGATGGTGGTGGTAGTAATTGGTGGTGTAGTATGGGTATGTTATGGTGATGATGAGTATGGTGATGATGGTGGCAGTGGTGGTAGTAATGGTGATGATGGTGCTGGTGGTCATGTGGACTTGTAGATGACTCATGATGATGTGATGATTATTAGTGATGATGGTGGTAGTATGGTGATGATGATTATTGCGATGATGGTGGTGGCAGTAATGGTGATGATGATTGTGATGATGGTGGTAATAATGGTGATGATGGTGCTGGTGGTCATGTGGACTTGTAGATGATTCATGATGATGTGATGATTATTAGTAATGATAGTAGTAGAACCATAATAATTATGTGTCATGAAGAAATACGAATTCTTGCAGTTGGCTACTGGTGAACATCGTGTTTTCAGGAGATGGTTTTGACCTGATGACCCTTGATGATGATATTAGTAATAAATGATGATGGCACGGACTTGAAAACTATTGACAATTACAGTGACTACAAGTAGTATTAACCCCCTGCAGATTTAGCTGGTTGACACATGCGGAATTAACTTGGCATTGTGACATTTGGACTGTAGATCAGCCTGGAAGTGGGAAATGCATGGCCACAAAAAAATTTTTTTTTTTGTTTTTTTTTTTTAAAGCGTTAAAAGTTAATTCAGAGGGTCATTTATTATTCAACCCCTCAAACCACCAGAATTCTGTTTGGTCCCCCTAAAGTATTAAGAAGTAGTTCAGGCACAAAGAACAATGAGCTTCACATGTGTGGATTAATTATCTCTTTCCTTTTCTGACTATTTAAGACCCTCCCCAAACTTGTGAACAGCACTCATACATGGTCAACATGGGAAAGACAAAGGAGCATTCCAAGGCCATCAGAGACAAGATCGTGGAGGGTCACAAGGCTGGCAAGGGGTATAAAACCCTTTCCAAGGAGTTGGGCCTACCTGTCTCCACTGTTGGGAGCATCATCCGGAAGTGGAAGGCTTATGGAACTACTGTTAGCCTTCCACGGCCTGGACAGCCTTTGAAAGTTTCCTCCCGTGCCGAGGCCAGGCTTGTCCGAAGAGTCAAGGCTAACCCAAGGACAACAAGGAAGGAGCTCCGGGAAGATCTCATGGCAGTGGGGACATTGGTTTCAGTCAATACCATAAGTAACGTATCCACCGCAATGGTCTCCTTCCAGACGAGCCCGTAAGGTTTCCTTTACTTTCAAAGCGTCATGTCAAGGCTCGTCTACAGTTTCTCATGATCACTTGGAGGACTCTGAGACAGACTGGTTCAAGGTTCTATGGTCTGATGAGACCAAGATCGAGATCTTTGGTGCCAACCACACACGTGACGTTTGGAGACTGGATGGCACTGCATACGACCCCAAGAATACCATCCCTACAGTCAAGCATGGTGGTGGCAGCATCATGCTGTGGGGCTGTTTCTCAGCCAAGGGGCCTGGCCATCTGGTCCGCATCCATGGGAAGATGGATAGCACGGCCTACCTGGAGATTTTGGCCAAGAACCTCCGCTCCTCCATCAAGGATCTTAAGATGGGTCGTAATTTCATCTTCCAACAAGACAACGACCCAAAGCACACAGCCAAGAAAACCAAGGCCTGGTTCAAGAGGGAAAAAATCAAGGTGATGGAGTGGCCTAGTCAGTCTCCTGACCTTAACCCAATTGAAAACTTGTGGAAGGAGCTCAAGATTAAAGTCCACATGAGACACCCAAAGAACCAGATAACTTGGAGAAGATCTGCATGGAGGAGTGGGCCAAGATAACTCCAGAGACCTGTGCCGGCCTGATCAGGTCTTATAAAAGACGATTATTAGCTGTAATTGCAAACAAGGGTTATTCCACAAAATATTAAACCTAGGGGTTGAATAATAATTGACCCACACTTTTATGTTTAAAATTTATTAAAATTCAACTGAGCAACATAACTTTTTGGTTTGTAAGATTTATGCTTCTGTTAATAAATCCTACTCTCGTTTGCAGTTTGAAGGCTCTAACTTATTGGCATCTTATCAAACCACCTAAATCTGCAGGGGGTTGAAGACTACTTGTAGGCACTGTATATGGACTTGATGAAGGTTAATAATGTTGAGAGTGACACAGGTATGAAGACTCTTCATAGTAATGATGATGATGGTACAGGCATAAAGTCACTCTGTAATGGCGATGATGATGTGGCTTTGAAGACTGTTGATATCTGGATTTGTCATTGTTTAATGATGATGATATAGAGATGTAGTTTCGTGACGATGATGATGGTGAACTTGACTTATGATAATTATATGGAATCATAGATACTTATTATTAATAATGATGATGATGATACGGGCATGACATCACATACCAATGACAATGCTATGGACTTGTAGACTATTGATAATTATGTTGTCTTGTCAAAGTTTAATGATGATGATGACATGAAGACTTGCAATGATAATGATGATTACTATGATATGGACTCTAAGACCATTGTTGCTAATATGGGCTTGGAGAGACATGATGATGATGATTGATGATGATTGATGATTGATGTTGATTGATGATTGATGATGATGATATAACTCTTACGGAATCTTCTGGGCTTATGAATGTTTAATGGTGATGATGGGGATTGGAGACACATGATGATAAAGGACTTGTATACTCTCAATGATGATGGTGATATGGACTAGAAGACAGATGATCATATGGACGTGGAAAATGAATATTATGAACACTTAAAATTGACTAATAGCAAACTTCTTTTTTTTCTGGAGATGAAATCAACCTGAAGACTGACGATGATGACCACCATATGGGCTTGAAGTCTGTTGTTAATGAGACTAATAATAATAATGATGATGATGATGATGATGATGATGATGATGATGATGATGATGATGATGATGATGATGATGATGGTATACGGAATCTTGATGATCATATAGGCATAAGAACTCAATAATAATGATGATAATAATAATAATAATCATGATAATACAAACATGGAGAATCTTAGTCTACGTTCACACACAGTATAATTGCGCATTTTTTTACGGCCGCATTTTTTCCCCCAAGTGCGCCGGGGGAAGTGATGTCACACAGGGAGGAATCATCCTGTTCCCATGTGACATCTGTGTACTTTCACTTTCGCAGTGTATCTACATACACTATCTACATACACTATCTACATACACTGCAAAAGTGAACTAAAAGAAAGCAAAGGGTATTAAAAATGAAGAAATAAAATGCTCACCTCTCCATCGGCTATCCCGGGAGGCGTGCACGTCCGCGGATCAGTTGATGTGTCACCTGACAGCATCAGCTGAGCGGTTAAAATCACCTGCCAAAACCGTTCTATTTTGGTGAACATTTTAAACTGATTGGCTGATGATGCACGTCTTGTTCAGCTGATGATGTCACATGACACATCAGCTAATCGGTTTTGGCCAATCAGATAATTAAGGTCCTTGCAGCGATCGGACGTGGACGCCTCACCCCCCCGGACAGCCGATGGAGAGGTGAGCATTTTATTTTTTATTTATGATACCTTTTATTAATTATTATTTTGCTTTCGCAGTTTTTGCATATACACTGCGAAAGCGAAACCACACACCCGGCATGTCACACGGGAGAGGGGGACACAGGATTCTTCCTCCCCCCGTGTGACATCACTTAGGCATAGTCTGAACAACAATGCGTATTCCAGCTCCTTATAATGGGGCCTATGGAGGAAAGTGCACGCAAGTTTACACAAAGAATTAACATGTTGATTGTTTTTAAGCGCACGCCTTCTCCCGCAAAAGCGCGGCCGAAAGAAGCGCAGCGCCTGCCAGGAAACGCAGAAGTAGATGCACTTTTGCGGGAAAAAAGCACAGCGTAAAAAGAAGCAGAAAATACGCATAGTGTGAACGCAGCCTTACTGATGATGATGAGACGGGCATGAAGACTTATTGATGATGATGATGATGATACGGGCATGGAGACTCTTATGATGATGATACGGGCATGAAGGCTTATTAATAATGATAATGATGATGATGATATAGACGTGTAGACTATTATTAATAATAATGATGATGATGATACGGGCATGGAGACTTAATAATAATAATAATAATAATAAAAAAGATGATTATACGGGCATGGAGACTTATTAATAATGATCATGATATGGACATAAGCACTATTATTGATGACAATGATGTGGGCCTGAAGACTCTTATAAATAATAATAATGATGATGATACGGGCATGAAGACTATTATTATTAATGATGAAGATGATACAGGCATGAAGACTCTTATTAATAAAGATCATGATGATTATATGGGCAAGGAGACTATTATTAATGATGATGATGATACGGTCATGAACACAATTAATAATAATAATAATAATAATGATGATGGTATGAGTTTGAAGACTCTTATTAATAATGATAATACAGACATGAACACTATTATTGGTGGTGATGATGATGATACGGGCATGAAGACTCTTATTAATAATAATGATGATACGGGCATGAAGACTCTTATTGATGATGATGATGATGATGATACAGGCATGAAGACTCCTATTAATAATTAAGATGATGATGATATAGGCATGGAGACTATTAATAATGATGATGATATGGACATGAGCACTATTATTGATGACAATGATGTGGCCTGAAGACTCTTATAAATAATAATAATGATGATGATACGGGCATGAAGACTATTATTATTAATGATGAAGATGATACAGGCATGAAGACTCTTATTAATAAAGATCATGATGATTATATGGGCAAGGAGACTATTATTAATGATGATGATGATACGGTCATGAACACAATTAATAATAATAATAATAATAATGATGATGGTATGAGTTTGAAGACTCTTATTAATAATGATAATACAGACATGAACACTATTATTGGTGGTGATGATGATGATACGGGCATGAAGACTCTTATTAATAATAATGATGATACGGGCATGAAGACTCTTATTGATGATGATGATGATGATGATACAGGCATGAAGACTCCTATTAATAATTAAGATGATGATGATATAGGCATGGAGACTATTAATAATGATGATGATATGGGCTTCAACACTATTAATAATAATATTATTATTATTATTATTGATGATGATGGCCACCAGGCATGAAGACTATTATTATTAATAATGATGATGATGATACGGACATGAAGACTATTATTAATGATGATGATGATGATACAGGCATGAAGACTTATTAATAATAATTATGATGATGATGATGACGATGATATTGGCATGAAGACTCTTATTAATAATAATAATGATGATGATATTGGCATGAAGACTCTTGATAATAATGATGATCCCATATCATCCTGAATAATCTTGTCATCACCAGTGATTATTTATATTGACAATGATGCTGTGCACTATAATCGATGTATCCCATCCCCTTTGTGTCTATATTCTCTGTGTAGCAGATATCCGCACCATCCTGTCATATACATGTGCGATGCTCCTGCCCCTGGTGCGGCTGCGCGCTGTAATTTCTATGTGGCATTGCTGTGGTTCAGTTAACCCTCGCATGACTTCTCTTGCCTGAGAAAACACATGAAGAGGATAGGGGTGTCAGTGTCTGGTACTTGAATTGTGTATAAGAGGAGTGATGATGGGGGTTGTAGTGAATTGTTAGCTCCATTCTGTCTTAACGTCTGAGGGTCCCGGATGGCCAGATACCCGATGTTGGGATACACATTTGGTTTTGACGAGGCGACTTATACATACGTTTGGATCAGAACACTACATTTTTGGTCCAAATGGATGAGAATCGTCTGAACCTGTGCAAGATGGTGTGCGAGCGGCATGTGGGCCGTCCTGCGGTGCACATGAGTGTTATAGTGTTAAGGTCAGATGAGGCTAAAATTGAACTCTTTCGAGGCCATAATACACCCCATATTTGAAGGCCAAAAGGCAAATCACCCCCAAAACACCGACAACACTAAATCAATGTCTTACTGGGTTTACTTTTTACTTCGAGAAGCCTGCGAAATACTGGGCAGATGAGACCAAAACCAAACTATTTGGAGGCCAAAAGGCAATTCACCCCCAAAACATCAACAGTTTAGTGCGGAGGTGGGAACATCATGGTGTGGAACTTATTTTCAGCAGATCTACCTGGAGATTGATGACCAAGTCTTACCTGGTCCCCTCCCAACTTAAGACGGGCTGAGAGAAAAGTAGAGGTTGTGCATTACGGGGTCGGGGGGACTGTGTGACTGATCAGATATAGTAATGAATGATGTCTGACGTGAGTGACGCCAGCTGTATATGATATGATATAGCCTCCATAACGTGCCATCCCTGACATTCCACTGTGGAGAGGAGGACCGGCAGATAACAGGCTGAAACTTTCCATTTTGTTTATAAATTCCTGTAAATTTCACTTTGATCCATTAGAATCCATGAGATAGTTCTGGAACCTCCGGCCGATAAATCATCATCATCATCATCTCCGTCCAGGATGTAAGGATGGGGCATTCTTTACATACTGTACACAGTGGGCAGAATGGCACAAAATACAGATTTTTTTTTTCCTCCACATTATAAACCAGTAGGCTCAGATGTAGCAGAGTTGAGTTTGCCACGAAGCAGTGCTGAGTTTGCCACGAAGCAGTGCTGAGTTTGCCACGAAGCAGTGCTGAGTTTGCCACGAAGCAGTGCTGAGTTTGCCACGAAGCAGAGCTGAGTTTGCCACGAAGCAGTGCGGAGTTTGCCACGAAGCAGTGCTGAGTTTGCCACGAAGCAGTGCTGAGTTTGCCACGAAGCAGTGCTGAGTTTGCCACGAAGCAGTGCTGAGTTTGCCACGAAGCAGTGCTGAGTTTGCCACGAAGCAGTGCTGAGTTTGCCACGAAGCAGTGCTGAGTTTGCCACGAAGCAGTGCTGAGTTTGCCACGAAGCAGTGCTGAGTTTGCCACGTGCCAGGGCCGAGTTTGCCAAGTGACACATTGAGGCTGTAGCCCTCAGAAACCACAGCTAGCATCTCGGCTCTGCTACATTCACAGTAACTGGCAGCTTGAGAGGAATGCTTATAACATGGACATCAGTGGTGGTCGGCCTCCCAGGCAACAAGCTGTACTGAAAATTGTTAATATCTCAAGATCAGCTACAAATTTTAATTAATTGTAAATTGCAAAAATGCTCGTTTTTATAAGATTTATCCAACAATTACTGTTTTTAGAGAAGTAGTGACTTCACCAGCTCCAGCCAATAGCTGCAGAGCAGGATGTCAGTGAGGAGCAGCTCCAGCCAATAGCTGCAGAGCAGGAAGTCAGTGGGGAGCAGCTTCAGCCAATAGCTGCAGAGCAGGATGTCAGTGAGGAGCAGCTTCAGCCAATAGCTGCAGAGCAGGATGTCAGTGAGGAGCAGCTACAGCCAATAGCTGCAGAGCAGGGTGTCAGTGAGGCGCAGCTCCAGCCAATAGCTGCAGAGCAGGATGTCAGTGAGGAGCAGCTTCTGCCAATAGCTGCAGAGCAGGATGTCAGTGAGGAGCAGTTCCAGCCAATAGCTGCAGAGCAGGATGTCAGTGAGGAGCAGCTTCAGCCAATAGCTGCAGAGCAGGATGTCAGTGAGGAGCAGCTTCAGCCAATAGCTGCAGATCAGGATGTCAGTGAGGAGCAGCTTCAGCCAATAGCTGCAGATCAGGATGTTAGTGAGGAGCAGCTTCAGCCAATAGCTGCAGAGCAGGATGTCAGTGAGGAGCAGCTTCAGCCAATAGCTGCAGAGCAGGAATGTCAGTGAGGAGCAGCTTCAGCCAATAGCTGCAGAGCAGGATGTCAGTGAGGATCATCTTCAGCCAATGCTGCAGAGCAGGATGTCAGTGGGAGCAGCTTCAGCCAATAGCTGCAGATCAGGATGTCAGTGAGAGGAGCAGCTCCAGCCAATAGCTGCAGAGCAGGAGTCAGTGAGGAGCAGCTCAGCCAATAGCTGCAGAGCAGTAAGTCAGTGAGGAGCAGCTTCAGCCAATAGCTGAGAGCAGGATGTCAGTGAGGATCATCTTCAGCCAATAGCTGTAGAGCAGTAAGTCAGTGGGAGCAGCTTCAGCCAATAGCTGCAGAGCAGGATGTCAGTGAGGAGCACCTTCATCCAATAGCTGCAGAGCAGGATGTCAGTGAGGAGCAGCTTCAGCCAATAGCTGCAGAGCAGGATGTCAGTAGGAGCAGCTTCAGCCAATAGCTGCAGAGCAGGATGTCAGTGAGGAGCAGCTTCAGCCAATAGCTGCAGAGCAGGATGTCAGTGAGGAGCAGCTCAGCCAATAGCTGCAGAGCAGGATGTCAGTGAGGAGCAGCTTCAGCCAATAGCTGTCAGAGCAGAATGTCAGTGAGGAGCAGCTCCAGCCAATAGCTGCAGAGCAGGAGTCAGTGAGGGCAGCTTCAGCCAATAGCTGCAGAGAAGGATGTCAGTGCGGACATCTTCAGCCAATAGCTGCAGAGCAGGATGTCAGTGAGGAGCAGCTTCAGCCAATAGCTGCAGAGCAGTAAGTCAGTGGGAGCAGCTTCAGCCAATAGCTGCAGAGCAGGATGTCAGTGATGAGCAGCTTCAGCCAATAGCTGCAGAGCAGGATGTCAGTGAGGAGGAGCCTCAGCCAATAGCTGCAGAGCAGGATGTCAGTGAGGAGCAGCTTCCATTCAATAGCTGCAGAGCAGGATGTCAGTGAGGAGCAGCTCCAGCCAATAGCTGCAGAGCAGGATGTTAGTGAGGAGCAGCTTCATCCAATAGCTGCAGAGCAGGAAGTCAGTGAGGAGCAGCCCAGCCAATAGCTGCAGAGCAGGAAGTAATGTCACAGAGAAAATAATTCTGCTCCCCATCCCATCCCTCTGAAGGTCCCTGGTGCTCACCTTGTGCCTACAGGCCTCCTCTTCGTGACCCTGCCCTTGACATCTCAGAAGTGTCAGACTCTACAGGGGTCTGGTGCTGTGTGCGGTAGTAGTATATGGGCTTTATGGGTGTACCAAGATGGCAGCTCAGACAGCGGTGGACATGCTTGGCCATCGCTCCATTTTCGATGGGACATTTTGAATCGTGGTCCACGGTGGCCGGACTCCCACTGATCACTATCCTCTGGATAGGCGATAATGTGTTTAGGAATAATGTTTTAGGGCAGAGCTGAGTCCCACCTCACATGTTGATAACAATGGTCCCCTGACTCATGATGTGCAGAGATACCGACATTGATATTGGTGAATTAGGGGCATGTTAACATCCCACATCCCACTAGTACCACCCATTGGTATATGGAGCCCTGTCCAGGACATGCCTGTGTTTATCTTGACAGTTTACGAAAAACTGTGGCAAATTTGAGACTGTTTTCAATCATGGATGGGACCTTTATACCTGGGCATAGAAAACTTGTCCATAGCTTTGTCCATTCTGTTCTTTAGAACAAGCCATAGGTCTGCTGCCTGGAGGTCTGACCCCATCTATCAGACATTTTACCATGAAGTCTGTATCCTCGTGATCAATAGTAAAATACACCATGGGGTGGACCTCTGTCCCGTAGATGTGGATTCTGACTGTCTCACATGGAAGACGTACTGTTGGCGATCATGGATGGGACCTTTATACAGTGACGAAAAAAACATCTCCACAGCTCCCCATCCACTCTATTCTTTAGAACAAGCCATAGGTCTGCTGCCTGAAGGTCAATCAGACATTTGACCACAAGGCCTTTTAATTAGAAGTGGATGCTGAATGGGAGGACAGACTGTTGGCGATCATAGATGGGTTTTTATAACTATGCGGAAAAATCATGTCTGCACCTCAGTCCATTCTGTTCCTTAGAACAAGCCATAGGTCTGCTGGCCAGAGGTCAGACTCCCATCTATCAGATATTTTACCATGAGGCCTTTTAATCTGACCATCAATTAGAAAATTAAATGGAATCTGTCACCAGGTTTTTGACTCATTATCTTAAAGCAGCATAATAAATAGAGAGCCTGATTGCGCGATGTGTCACTTACTGAGCTGCTTGCTCCAGATGATTTGACTGTGATTTTATAAAAACTATACTGAGCAGCCCAGTAAGTGACGCTTTGCTGGAATCATGGTCTCTGGCCCTACAATATGTTACTCTCAGATTGGTTGGCAAAAACCTGCTGACATATTTCCTTTAACTATGGGGTGGACCTCTGTCCTATAAAAGCTGAAAGATTCTCTGACATGGAGGCCATCACATAGGACCTGACCGCAGACCGCCATCACATAGGACCTGACCACAGACTGCCATCACATGGGACCTGACTGCAGACCGCCATTACATGGGACCTGACTGCAGACGGCCATCACATAGGACCTGACTGCAGACCGCCATCACATAGGACCTGACCGCAGACCTCCATCACATAGGACCTGACCGCAGACCGCCATCACATAGGACCTGACCGCAGACCGCCATCACATAGGACCTGACCGCAGACCGCCATCACATAGGACCTGATCGCAGACCGCCATCACATAGGACCTGACCGCAGACCGCCATCACATAGGACCTGACCGCAGACCTCCATCACATAGGACCTGACCGCAGACCGCCATCACATAGGACCTGACCGCAGACCGCCATCACATAGGACCTGACCGCAGACCCCATCACATAGGACCTGACCGCAGACCGCCATCACATAGGACCTGACCGCAGACCGCCATCACATAGGACCTGACCGCAGACCGCCATCACATAGGACCTGACCGCAGACCGCCATCACATAGGACCTGATCGCAGACCGCCATCACATAGGACCTGATCGCAGACCGCCGTCACATAGCACCTGATCGCAGACCGCCGTCACATAGCACCTGATCGCAGACCGCCGTCACATAGCACCTGATCGCAGACCGCCGTCACATAGGACCTGACCGCAGACTGCCGTCACATAGGACCTGACCGCAGACCGCCGTCACATAGGACCTGATCGCAGACCGCCGTCACATAGGACCTGATCGCAGACCGCCGTCACATAGCACCTGATCGCAGACCGCCGTCACATAGCACCTGATCGCAGATTGCCATCACATAGGACCTGACCGCAGACCGCCATCACATAGGACCTGACCGCAGACCGCCATCACATAGGACCTGACCGCAGACCGCCATCACATAGGACCTGACTGCAGACCGCCATCACATAGGACCTGACTGCAGACCTCCATCACATAGGACCTGACTGCAGACCGCCATCACATAGGACCTGACCGCAGACTGCCATCACATAGGACCTGACCGCAGACTGCCGTCACATAGGACCTGACCGCAGACCGCCGTCACATAGGACCTGATCGCAGACCGCCGTCACATAGCACCTGATCGCAGACCGCCGTCACATAGCACCTGATCGCAGACCGCCGTCACATAGCACCTGATCGCAGATTGCCATCACATAGGACCTGACCGCAGACTGCCATCACATAGGACCTGACCGCAGACCGCCATCACATAGGACCTGACTGCAGACCTCCATCACATAGCACCTGATCGCAGATTGCCATCACATAGGACCTGACCGCAGACTGCCATCACATAGGACCTGACCGCAGACCGCCATCACATAGGACCTGACTGCAGACCGCCATCACATAGGACCTGACTGCAGACCGCCATCACATAGGACCTGACTGCAGACCGCCATCACATAGGACCTGACCGCAGACCGCCATCACATAGGACCTGACCGCAGACTGCCATCACATAGGACCTGACCGCAGACCGCCATCACATAGGAACCGACCGCAGACCTCCATCACATAGGACCTGACCGCAGACCGCCATCACATAGGACCTGACCGCAGACCGCCATCACATAGGACCTGACTGCAGACCGCCATCACATAGGACCTGACTGCAGACCGCCATCACATAGGACCTGACCGCAGACCGCCATCACATAGGACCTGATCGCAGACCGCCATCACATAGGATCTGACGGCCATCACATTGGACCTGAACGCAGACTGCCATCACATAGGAACCGACCGCAGACCTTCATCACATAGGACCTGATCGCAGACCGCCATCACATAGGACCTGACCGCAGACCGCCATCACATAGGACCTGACTGCAGACCGCCATCACATAGGACCTGACTGCAGACCGCCATCACATAGGACCTGACCGCAGACCGCCATCACATAGGACCTGATCGCAGACCGCCATCACATAGGACCTGACCGCAGACCGCCATCACATAGGACCTGACTGCAGACCTCCATCACATAGGACCTGACTGCAGACCTCCATCACATAGGACCTGACCGCAGACCTCCATCACATAGGACCTGATCGCAGACCGCCATCACATAGGACCTGACCGCAGACCGCCATCACATAGGACCTGACTGCAGACCTCCATCACATAGGACCTGACCGCAGACCTCCATCACATAGGACCTGATCGCAGACCGCCATCACATAGGACCTGACCGCAGACCGCCATCACATAGGACCTGACTGCAGACTGCTATCACATAGGACCTGACTGCAGACTGCCATCACATAGGACCTGACCGCAGACCGCCATCACATAGGACCTGACTGCAGACTGCCATCACATAGGACCTGACTGCAGACTGCTATCACATAGGACCTGACCGCAGACTGCCATCACATAGGACCTGACCGCAGACCGCCATCACATAGGACCTGACTGCAGACTGCCATCACATAGGACCTGACCGCAGACTGCCATCACATAGGACCTGACCGCAGAACATCACATAGGACCTGACCGCAGACTGCCATCACATAGGACCTGACCGCAGAACATCACATAGGACCTGACCGCAGACCGCCATCACATAGGACCTGACTGCAGACTGCCATCACATAGGACCTGACTGCATACCGCCATCACATAGGACCTGACTGCATACCGCCATCACATAGGACCTGACTGCAGACCTCCATCACATAGGACCTGACTGCAGAACATCACATAGCACCTGACCGCCATCACATAGGACCTGACCGCCATCACATAGGACCTGACTACATACGCCATCACATAGGACCTGACTACATGACTGCCATCACATAGGACCTGACTACATACTGCCATCACATAGGACCTGACTCATACGCCATCACATAGGACCTGACTGCTCCATCACATAGGACCTGACCACAGACTGCCATCACATAGGACCTGACGCAGACCGCCATCATATAGGACCTGACCGCAGACCGCCATCAATAGGACCTGACGCAGACCGCCATCACATAGGACCTGACCACAGACGCCATCGCTTTACATGACATATTTTTATTCTATGCCCGTTCTTCATTTCCAGACTGTAGAGCAGTGAGTGTTGCAGCATCCACATGCAAATAATAGCAGATGAGAGGACACGGGCAACACATGGATGAAAAGAAGGCCGATCTGGAAGAGCCGTCCTCCCAGGACCGCAGAGGCGCCTTCAGAAAGAGCGCGGACGCTGGGGAGGTAATTAGGCGTCTCTCCAGAGCGACGCTTCCTCCTGATTAACTGCTGGGGAAGCTGAGTTGCACTTTTCTGTCTTTATTTTATGTAAATCTCTTTATTTTTCTGCCTGAACTGGAGCAGAACATGGCGGCGTCTCTCTGAACCGTCTAATCTGCAGAGCAGGAGACCTGCGGGGATTGGCAGATCGACCTCTGGGCTCTGACACCCGTCTACATGATGTAGAGAAATAATTGTGGGATGTCGTCTCTGAAACTGTGCGGTGAGATAGCGCTAAGTGTAACCTACTGCCGGCTATAGTATGTGTCTGATGACATCTGTCACACCCTAGGGACGGGGTACTCGAGACCGGGCCATGTCGTCCTCTAGAGCTGCTGGGGTCGTCACAGTGACGTGACCCGGTCCCGTGGTCCCAGGTGCGGCAATAAAAAGGGGAAAAAGAGTTTAAAATTATTGGTGACGCCACCCGCGGTTTGTGGCTAATAAAGCCACCGCTGCTGTCCAGGCCTCTGGGAACAATGATTAAGGCGGCAGCCGGGATGGTGAGCCCTCCACGGGTAGGGCTTGGTGTTCACCGGAGTAGGTGTAGGGGATGGGTCGTTTGGCCACCGAGCTTATCCTCCTTCAGCAGTATTCCATGCCGCCACACAGTAGGCAGTGTGCTGCTCTGCAGGAGGGAGCTTGTCACCGTCCCGCAAAGGAGAGTCTCAATCTGACGCAGATGCTCCACACACGGCTCGCAGACCCCTGCACGCCAACTGATAACCTCTAACTCACCGGAGGCTACAGGACCCGCAGTGACGTCACACACAGTGATCAGTCACATGACCATGACATTACCAGAGCTCCGATACTATTATGGAAATTCACTCCAGTGACACCGACTGCAGCCATAGAGAGTGTAGAGAGGGAGGGGGCAGAGTGCGAGCAGAAAGAGCACAGGGGGGCAGAGCGGGGGCAGAAAGAGAGCACTGGGGGCAGAGAGGGGCAGAATTACAGAGCAACATTGGGAAACATCAGTGGGCAGAAGAAGAGCACAGGTGGAGAAGAGGCACAGGTGGCAGCAAAAGTGCACAGGGGGGCAGAGAGGAGAGCAGAAAGAGAGCACTGGGGGCAGAGAGGGGGCAGAAAGAGATGCAACGGGGGCAGAAAGAGAGCACTGGGGGCAGAGAGCACAGTGAGGTAGAAATGGAGGGTTGCAGAGAGCGCACAGTGGAGCAGAAAGAGAACAGAGGGGGCAGAAAGAGTAAAGTGGGGCAGAGAGAGGGGTGGTGACAAAGAGAGCACAGGGGGGCAGAGAGTGTGAACAGAAAGTGCATGGTGAGAGAGAGCACAAGGGGGCAGAGAGCATGAACAGAGATAGAGAGCGCAAGGGGGGCAGAGAGAGTGTACGGGGAAAAGCGCACAGTGGGAGAGTGCAAGGGGGCAGAGAAAATGCACTGGGAGAGAGAATTTCTAAGTGGGGCAAAGAAAATGGAGAAAGAGCATGGAGAAAGAGAGCATATGGAGGGAGAGAAAGTGCATAGGGGGGAAGAGCATGCGGGGATGACCGCTCAAAGGAGACAGGCCAGAGGGGAGAGAAACCACATACAGGGAGGACATGGGGAGACAGCACACAGGAGAGAACAGATTAGGGGAGAAAACCCGCACAGGAGGAAAGAGACAGCACACAGGGGGAAGACTGCTCAAAAGAGAGCTCACATGAGAAAGAAAGACATCACGGGGGGAGTGGATGGCCGCTGCTCCCAGCACCACAAAGTTCACCCCCATCTTAATATCACCGTGGAGAAGCATGTGCAGCGACACTGTGGAGGAGCACGTGCAGCGACACTGTGGAGGAGCACGTGCACACACTGTGAGGAGCACGTGCAGCGACACTGTGAAGGACACGTGCAGTGCACTGTGGAGGAGCACGTAGCGGCGGGGACAGCACGCATGTGGAGGAGCACGTGCAAACGACACCGTGAAGGAGACGTGCAGCGACACCGTGAAGGAACACGTGCAGTGACACCGTGGAAGGAGCACGTGCAGCGACACTGGAGGAGCACGTGCAGCGACACGTGGTGCAGCGACACCGTGGAGGAACACGTGCAGTGACACTGTGGAGGAGCACGTGCAGCAACACTGGAGGAGGAGCACGTCAGCGACACTGGAGGAGCACGTACAGCGACACTGTGGAGGAGCACGTACAGCAAACTGGAGGAGCACGTACAGCAACACTGGAGGGGAGCACATACAGCACACTGGAGGAGCACGTACAGCGACACTGGAGGAGCACGTACAGCGACACTGTGAGAAGCACATACAGCGACACTGGAGGAGCACATACAGGACACTTGGAGGAGCACGTACAGCGACACTGTGGAGATGCATCGGGCATTTAAGGATCATTTATGGTTAGGATCTTCTTGCATGGTCTTATCCTCTGCAGCACTGCTTGAATATATGAGCTGGGCCTCCATGGTGGGCAGGACTTTGTCTCTAAAGGAAGTAGTGATAGGACTATATTTCTCTACAGGAAGTGTGGGCAGGACTTTGTAGCTCTACGGGAAGTAAAGGAGGGAATTTGTTGTTCGACAGTAAGTAGGGGCAGAACAAATAGAGAAAATAATCATAAAGAGGTCATATATTGAAAAATGTATGTTGTTAGATACAGTGACAAAAAATAAAGAACTGGCTAGACATTGTCTTTCTACAGTAAGTTGGGGGGACTTTGCCTCTATAAGAAGTGGGGGAAGGACTTTGCCTCTATAAGAAGTGGGGGAAGGATTTTGTCTCTCTATAGGAAGTGGGGGAAGGACTTTGTCTCTCTACAGGAAGTGGGGAAGGATTTTGTCTGTCTATAGGATGTGGGGGAAGGACTTTGTCTCTACAGGACGTGGGGGACGGACTTTGTACAGAAAGTGGGGGAAGGACTTTGTCTCTACAGGAAGTGGGGGAAGGATTTTGTCTCTCTATAGGAAGTGGGAGAAGGATTTTGTCTCTATAGGAAGTGGGTGAAGGACTTTGTCTCTCTTCAGGAAGTGGGGGAAGGACTTTGTCTCTACAGGAAGTGGGGAAGGATTTTGTCTCTCTATAGGAAATGGGTGAAGGACTTTGTCTCTCTACAGGAAGTGGGGGAAGGATTTTGTCTCTCTATAGGATGTGGGGGACGGACTTTGTCTCTACAGGACGTGGGGGACGGACTTTGTACAGGAAGTGGGGGAAGGACTTTGTCTCTCTTCAGGAAGTGGGGAAGGACTTTGTCTCTACAGGAAGTGGGGGAAGGATTTTGTCTCTCTTCAGGAAGTGGGGGAAGGACTTTGTCTCTACAGGACGTGGGGGAAGGACTTTGTCTCTCTTCAGGAAGTGGGGGAAGGACTTTGTCTCTCTTCAGGAAGTGGGGGAAGGACTTTGTCTCTACAGGAAGTGGGGAAAGACTGTCTACAGGAAGTGGGGGAAGGATTTTGTCTCTCTATAGGAAGTGGGGGAAGGATTTTGTCTCTCTACAGAAGTGGGGGAAGGACTTTGTCTCTACAGGAAGTGGGGAAGGATTTTGTCTCTCTATAGGAAGTGGGGGAAGGATTTTGTCTCTCTACAGGAAGTGGGGGAATGACTTTGTCTTTACAGGAAGTGGGGAAAGGACCTTGTGTCTACAGGAAGTGGGGGAAGGACTTTGTCTCTACAGGAAGTGGGGGAAGTACTTTGTCTCTACAGGAAGTGGGGGAAGGACTTTGTCTCTACAGGACGTGGGGGAAGGACTTTGTACAGGAAGTGGGGGAAGGACTTTGTCTCTCTTCAGGAAGTAGGGGAAGGACTTTGTCTCTACAGGAAGTGGGGGAAAAACTGTCTACAGGAAGTGGGGGAAGGATTTTGTCTCTCTATAGGAAGTGGGGGAAGGATTTTGTCTCTACAGAAAGTGAGGGAATGACTTTGTCTGTACAGGAAGTGGGGAAAGGACTTTGTGTCTACAGGGAGTGGGGAAAGGACTTTGTGTCTACAGGAAGTGGGGAAGGACTTTGTCTCTACAGGAGGTGGGGGAAGGACTTTGTCTCTACAGAAGTGGGAAGGACTTTGTCTATCTACAGGAAGTGGGGGAAGGACTTTGTCTATCTACAGGAAGTGGGGGAAGGACTTTGTCTATCTACAGGAAGTGGGGGAAGGACTTTGTCTCTACAGGAGTGGGGAAGGACTTTGTCTCTACAGGAAGTGGGGAAGGACTTTGTCTCTACAGGAAGTGGGGAAGGACTTTGTCTATCTACAGGAAGTGGGGGAAGGACTTTGTCTATCTACAGGAAGTGGGGAAGGACTTTGTCTCTCACAGGAAGTGGGGAAGACTTTGTCTCTCTACAGAAAGTAGGGGAGCGGCTTTGTCTCTACAGGAAATGGGGCAGTATTTTGTCTATATAGGAAGTGAAATACCTTCTCTCTACAGGAAGTGGAGAAGGGCCTTTGTCTCTCAATAGGAAGTGGAAGCAGGTCTTTGACTCTACAGGAAGTGGGGTGGGTCATTGTCTCTTTACAGGAAGTAGGGATGGGACTCTGTCGCTCTACTGAATTTGGGCAATAGACTTTGTCTCTAGGAAGGGGGGATAACTTTGTTTCTACATGAAGCAAGGGCAGGACTTTGTCTCTACAGGTAGTGGGGGCTGGACTTTATCTCTCCACAGGAAGTGTGTGTGGATCTTTGTCTCTCACCTCCTGCTCTCCTGTATATTACAAAGCATACAGGCCTAACAGAGAGGCTCACAGTGAAGGACAGGCAAGACCCTGAACAATGTATGCTCAGAAATAGAGGAAATTAGGTTCCAGTCCCTATAGTACAGGCAGAATGCTGATGCAAAAATAAACCACCCGATCCAAAAGAAAAGTAGATGAAAAGTTACAGAGATTGGGAGAGTTCCTGGACAAACAGACGTCCATGTACACCAATAGCAGATTTCTCTTGTTGTGGGAGATGAGGCCACCAGGATCATGCTTACCTACAGGTTTCGTGTGGAAGGACAGTTCCGCTTCACTCTCCATACATTATAGATCTATGGATTTTTCTATATGGTTGAAGAAGCAAGTCACTGAGCTGTTTCAGGACAATCTGCTGAGGTTTCTTCTCCTGTCTCCCATGAGTCCCACTTAACACGAAGCCTTCATGTTAGACAAGCATTGATCCATGTCTCCATGATGAGAAGAGACGTTCTACATCCTGGAAGGTCACAGTAGCTAATAGCGTGAGCGCCGAGAAAATGTCATGATCATTCTTTTGCACAAATGTGTCCTTCCTTGCGTTTCCTCTTGACTCAACATATCTTGAGTTGATTAGTGTCAGATGACCAACTTTTAAAAAGAAACCACAGTTTTATGATACTCTGTTGGGAGACGTTTATGCTGTATGTGTCTGGACGTGGCCACCCAGTGGTCGGTATGTGAGTTGCAGCCTGTCGATGGTTTGCATGGAATCTAGCCAGAATATATTAAGGTTGTATCGTGAGAAATTGGAGTCATTAACAAAAGTTTGGGAAAAGTAAGAGTGTGGAGCAATAAAATTAATCTGTACTATACCTAGCCCACCAGGTATTATCCCCCACTTTTCTTCCCCATGGTGTATAATTTTAACCCTTTGCCTACCAGCATGGACTATAAATCTGAATTACTAAAAATACCCTTTGTCCCATAGGAAATAAAATATTTAATCTATACTCTGTCTAGCCCACCAGGTATTATCCCCCACTTTTTTCCTGGGTATTCAATATTAATCGTTTGTCTACCCTAGACCAGCAGGGAATATAATATGAATGACTAAAATACCCTAGACCACAAGGTATTACAGCAAAATATTAATCTATACTATACCTAGCCCTCTAGGTATTATCCCCACCTTTTTTTTTTTGCCTGTGCACACCATTAGCCCTTTGTCTGCCATGGAATATACCATGAATGATTAAAATACCTTAGACCACCGGAAACAAAATATTAATGTATACTATACCCTAGCCCCGTGGTCCCCAACCTTTTTTGCACTGGGAACCAGCTTCATGCAAGACCAATGTTCTGGGGCCCGGCAGGGTGGGGTGGTACAGGGGCGGGGCTTTGATCATATGAGGCGGGACTATGGAGAAGGGGTGGAATTTAGTACTGTGTTTCCCGAAAGATGCGCTACGTCTTATTTTCAGGGGATGTCTTATTTTTCCATCCCTTTGCAAGCCCCCAATATGGTATCCCCATCATATCCCTTGCAGCCCCCATCATCCCTTGCAGCCCCCATCATCCCCTTGCAACCCATAATATGATAATATGCCCATCATCCCCTTGCAGCCCCCATCATCCCCTTGCAGCCCCATCATTCCCTTGCAGCCCCCATCATCCCTTGCAACCCATAATATCCATATGCCCATCATCCTATGCAGCCCACAATATCCCCATCTTCCCCTTGCAGCAGCCCACAATATCCCCATCATTCTCATGCAGCCTCCATTGACACACATAGCACACACACACACAGACACACACTTTGCTCACAGTCTGCCCTGTAGATGGCGCCACTCTGCGTGCTCTCTGCCTCAGCTGCGTAGTTGTATGGGCGGAGATGTCGGCCAATAACAGCGCAGCAGCTGCGGCCCAATCACAGCGCAGCAGCCCACTGGCCAATCAAGGCCTGGCTCTGCTCTTGCTCATAGATCAGCTCAGAGCAGCGTAATACTGCAGGTGCTGGCTGCAGTGGGTGGGGAGTCACTGGGGCAGGGACGCGGCAGCTCTGAGCCGCCGCAGAGCACACTTTATTTCAGTGGCTAACTAGAGTTTGGGGGCCCCGTTTGAAATTTAGACTGGGCCCCTCCCCCACGCACGCTGATGAGATGTATGGGCCTCATGTAACTTTCTAAATCCTTTAAAGACTCGCAAATTAATCTCTCCCCCCTTCATTAAATATTAATGTCCCCATCCTGCTCTATATTGTCCTCCTCCTGGAATATGGCCCTTATCGTGGTATATATGTCCCCCATCCTGGTTTATATGGTCCTCCTCCTCCCGTCACCATAGTCCTCCAATAATTATAATGCATCCCCATATTCCTTCATATATTACAATGTAACCCATAGTCCTCTATGTATTATAATGCATCCCATAGTCCCCCATTCATAAGGTAGCCCTCATACTCATCCAATTATTATAATAACCCCCATTATCCTCCATATAATATAATGCAGCCTCATAGCCCTCCTTATAGAATAATGCAGCCTCATAGACTCTCCATATAGCATAATGCAGCTCATAGCCCTCCATATAGTGTAATGTAGCCTCTCCATATACAGTACCTGACAGAAGTTATGTCGCTTATCCATGGTATGTAAATAAAAGCTTATAACCTGACATTAAATTCATTGGAATGGATGTATAAATTACTCTTTTGAAAGCTGAAACCCTCCGAAATGTGGTTTAGTTTAAGAAAATAAATTGGCATCAATGCTGAAATATTGATCATTTAATGGACACAGAATGGTCAGATTTTGGCAAGACAAAAGTTTTGTAGCACACAGAAAGTAATGTGATATTCAAACAAAAAATTAACTTCAAATACAAATATAGTTGCATAACATTGGTGAATGAAGTGGTGGTGCTATCAGTCATATTTATTATTTTGTGTGACTTCCATGAGCTTGAAAGACTGCATCCATGCAGTTCAACAATGATTCATACAATTTATTAATGAAGTCATCAGGAATAGCAAAGAATGCAGTCTTACATGTCTCCCAGAGTTCATCTAGATTCTTTGGTTTTGTCTTCCAAGCTTCCTCTTCCATCCTACCCCAAACATGCTCAATGATGTTCATGTCTGGTGACTGGGCTGGCCAGTCCTTGAGCACCTTGATCTTTTTTGCCTGGAGGAACTTTGTTGTAGAGATGGATGTAGGAGATGGAGCACCATCCTGCTCAGAATTTGACCCCTTTTATGATTTAGAATATAAGAGTAGTTAATACTCTTGATTGATATTGCCTTCCACCAAATTTGCACACCCCATACTGAATGTAACCCCAGACCATGATCTTTCCACCACCAAATTAACTGTTTTCTGGGTGTATTTTGAATCCATACGGGCTCCAGTAGGTCTCCTGCAGTATTAGCGGCGGCTGTGGTGTAATTCTACTGAAGATTCCAACCTTCTGCCACTTTTCCAGCGTCCATCTGTTTAGCTGTGAGACTTTGCAAATGCCACACGGTTTTTTATTGCCTTTTGTTTAGTGCTGGCTTCTAGGCACTGATTCGACCATGGAGGCCATTTCGAGACAGAATCCTACAAACTGTTCTAGTTGACACAGAGACTTGAGATGACCAGACCTGTTGGAGCTCTGCTGCGGTGGAAGAGGGGCTTGCTTTGGATTTTCTAACCAACAAATGTTCCTCCTGAGCAGTTGTCTGCGGGATCTGCCGGACCTTGGCTTGTCAAACACATCTCCAGTCTCTTCAAATCTTTTTTTAATTCTTTGTACTTTGCGTGAGCACATTAAAGGTGCCAGCCAGCTCTGCAGTGGATCTGGTCTTCAGCCTCTTGATAATCAAGGCTTTGGTTGCAGGGTGGATTTTTGGCATGTTGTCAGAGCGAAGTTGCAGTTCAAGTGAAGGTCTGGGGTGCTGGTATTTTTTATACACACCCACTAATTAACCAATCATTTACTGAGCACAGGTGAGGATGTAAACTAGGATTGGGTGCATTATATGACCAGGGACAAAAATTTTGTCTTGACCAAAATCTGACCATTCTGTGTTCATTAAATGATCAATATTTCAGCATGATGCCAATTTATTTTCTTAACCTAAACCAATTTGGAGGGTTTCAGCTTTCAAAAGAGTCATTTATACAACCAATGGATGAATTTAACATCAGGTTATAAGCTTTTATTACATATCATGGATAAGCGACATCTCTGTCAGGGAGTGTAGCATAATGCAGTCTCATAGCCCTCCATATAGTGCAGCCTCATATATCTCAATCCTCATATAGTGCAGTATATATATGCCGCCTCATATCTCTCTATATATGCAGTATTATATATGCCACCTCATATCTTTATATAGGCAGTATTATATATGCCACCTCATATCTTTCCATATAGTGCAGTATTATATATGCAGCTCATATCTTTCCATATAGTGCAGTATTATATATGCAGCCTCATATCTCTCCATATAGTGCAGTATTATATATGCAGCCTTATATATGATTACCCCCCATATTCCTCTGGCCATAGTGCACTCACTTATTTAAAAAAATTAATCTGTACTTACCTCTCCAGGTTCCCCCGCTGCTTCGGCGGTCTCTCTTGCAAAAACTGAAGATTCAAGCTCAGGAGGCGGCAATGCCGGCCTGCGCTCCACTGACACTGCATAAAGCAGGAAGTGCTGCCTACTCGTAGTGTGGAGGAGTGGCACCGGCCTGCTGTATGCAGTCCACAGTGGAACGCACAATGAAAACCGGCAGGTCAGAGGAAGCGAGGGGCGGGACGGGAGCAGTAGTAGGAAGTAGGAGGTGCCCCTCCCCTCTCTGTCACACAGCTCCGAAGCGGCCTGTGCTGCCGCGCTGTCACATGGATGTGTGTCCTTGGGGATGCACGTCCATGTGAAGCAGGAGCTGCGATCGGCGGTCACAGGGGGCGGCGCGAACCCCTGTACGTCCAGACCACTCGACCGCCATTGTTACGCCCCTGCTTTCTGTGTAGTGCTGGTCTGCGGCGGCGCGGACCGGCACAGGCACCCCCACAGTCCGGTCCCAGTCGTGGACCGGTGGTTGGGTCCCCTGCCGTAGCCCACCAGGTTGTAACCCCTACTTTGTTTTTTGCCTTGATATACAATATTAATCCTTTGTCTTCCCTAGACAATAATGGAATATAATTGAATACATTGTTTATACAGTTTACCATTGTTACCTACCCAGGGATTATAACATGAATGATTAAACTTTAACACCAAAACAAATATAATGTATACATACCCTAGACCAGTCAGGTGTATATGAAATTTGCTCAGACACATGTAATAATGTATTATAATCATACATTCAGCGCTATACGGGTGATTCCCACGCTTGTACATTAGCTTGTTGGGAAACTGGATATACTAAATATGGAATTAATCTATACTATACCCTAAGGAAACCTTGCAGAGGGTAGTGAAACTCCAGGCCTCGAGAGCTGCAACAATGCAGGTTTTCAGGGTTTCCTGCAGTGGTGATGATTACAACCTTTGTGCAATGCTAAGGAAATCCTAAAAACATACAGTGTTGGTGGTCTCGAGGCCTGGAGTTCCCTACCCTTGCCCTAGACCACCAGGAAAACAAAATAACAATCTATACTATACCCTAGCCCACCTGGAAACACAATATTAATTTATACTATACTCTAGACCTCCAGAAAACAAAATATTAATGTATTTTGTACTCTAGACCACTATGAAACAAAATATCAAGCTATACTAGATTGATATCAGACCCAACCTACTGTCTCTCCCCACCGCCCTGTAGAGTGTAAGCCCGCAAGGGCAGGGTCCTCTCTCCTCTCTGTATCAGTCAGTCACTTTGTTCATTGTATTTATGTATCCCTTTCTCATGAACAGCACCATGGAATCAATGGTGCTCTATAAATAAATAATAATACTATACCCTAGCCCACCAGGAAACACAATATTAATCTATACTATACCCCAGCCCACCAGGAAGCACAATATTAATCTATACTATACTGTAGCCCAGCAGGAAACAGAATATTAATCTATTTTGTAATCTAGATCACTATGAAACAAAATATCAATTTATACTATACCCTAGCCCACCAGGAAGCACAATATTAATCTATACTATACCCTAGCCCACCAGGAAGCACAATATTAATCTATACTATACCCTAGCCCACCAGGAAACACAATATTAAGCTATACTATACCCTAGCCCACCAAGAAACACAATATTAATCTATACATACCCTAGCCCACCAGGAAACACAATATTAAGCTATACTATACCCTAGCCCACCAGGAAACACAATATTAAGCTATACTATACCCTAGCCCACCAGGAAACACAATATTAATCTATACAATACCCTAGCCCACCAGGAAACACAATATTAATCTATACTATACCCTAGCCCACCAGGAAACACAATATTAATCTATACAATACCCTAGCCCACCAGGAAACACAATATTAAGCTATACTATACCCTAGCCCACCAGGAAACGCAATATTAAGCTATACTATACCCTAGCCCACCAGGAAACACAATATTAATCTATACTATACCCTAGCCCACCAGGAAACACAATATTAATCTATACTATACCCTAGCCCACCAGGAAACAATATTAATCTATACTATACCCTAGCCCACCAGGAAACACAATATTAATCTATACAATACCCTAGCCACCAGGAAACACAATATTAAGCTATACTATACCCTATCCCACCAGGAAACGCAATATTAAGCTATACTATACCCTAGCCCACCAGGAAACACAATATTAATCTATACTATACCCTAGCCCACCAGGAAACACAATATTAAGCTATACTATACCCTAGCCCACCAGGAAACACAATATTAATCTATACATACCCTAGCCCACCAGGAAACACAATATTAAGCTATACTATACCCTAGCCCACCAGGAAACACAATATTAAGCTATACTATACCCTAGCCCACCAGGAAACACAATATTAATCTATACAATACCCTAGCCCACCAGGAAACACAATATTAATCTATACTATACCCTAGCCCACCAGGAAACACAATATTAATCTATACAATACCCTAGCCCACCAGGAAACACAATATTAAGCTATACTATACCCTAGCCCACCAGGAAACGCAATATTAAGCTATACTATACCCTAGCCCACCAGGAAACACAATATTAATCTATACTATACCCTAGCCCACCAGGAAACGCAATATTAATCTATACTATACCCTAGCCCAGCAGGAAACAGAATATTAATCTATTTTGTAATCTAGATCACTATGAAACAAAATATCAATCTATACTATACCCTAGCCCACCAGGAAACACAATATTAATCTATACTATACCCTAGCCCACCAGGAAACACAATATTAATCTATACTATACCCTAGCCCACCAGGAAACACAATATTAATCTATACAATACCCTAGCCCACCAGGAAACACAATATTAAGCTATACTATACCCTAGCCCACCAGGAAACGCAATATTAAGCTATACTATACCCTAGCCCACCAGGAAACACAATATTAATCTATACTATACCCTAGCCCACCAGGAAACGCAATATTAATCTATACTATACCCTAGCCCAGCAGGAAACAGAATATTAATCTATTTTGTAATCTAGATCACTATGAAACACAATATTAATCTATACTATACCCTAGCCCACAGGAAGCACAATATTAATCTATACTATACCCTAGCCCACCAGGAAACACAATATTAATCTATACTATACCCTAGCCCACCAGGTATTATCACCCTTGGGAGGATTGGACTCTGTGTAAAAATTTAAATTCCCAATAAAGTTTTACTAACATTTTTTGTCTTCTTTTCTAACATCTTGTAGTATAAGTAATACTATTTTTGCACCTTTTTTATCTACTGATACTTAAGACCTTGAATAATTCAATATTTGGCAAAAATTGCTCTGTAGAATAAATAGAAGCTGTGACGGTGATGTCCAATGTCACCTTCCCCTGCTACCTTATCTACACCCGCGCCCCTCAGGCTCCTTCCTATCAGCAGAGCCCTCGACAGGATCGGGCCCCGCACAGTCTCATCTTGCAGCCTTTTACTATAAAGGCCTCTTCTCCTCCTCCTCCTCCTCCTCCTCCTCCTCCTCCTCTCCTCTTCTTCTCTTCATCCCTCTTTCCCCTGCAGGGAGTGAACACATTTCAATAACTCTTTGCAGTTGTGATAAGTTTCGGGGGGCGCAGAAGCCTCGTCCCCCCTGTAATTAGCCTGCAGCTCCGCACGGCGCGCTCGGTAATTTCCGATACCAGCAGCCTTCAGAGATTAACATCTGATTCTTATAGATTAAGCCTTGATTTCTTCGCTCGAGGGGAGGTAAGATGTGATGTGCTGAATAATGTTGTTGGGTTTAAGTGCAGACATTATTTTCTACGCCGTTCTTAAAGGAGAGCGCACCGGACGAGGCGACGGACCTGTCGATGGAAAATTGGCTCCATGAATAGGGTTGATGACCTGGACCTCCTCATTGCTTTTCAGGGGTTAAACATCTGAGATCCTGAGCCCATGCGATGCCCAAAATGGCAGATGTTGCCCATCGAAATCTAGACCCTGTAAGCCCAACCATGGATTCATGGGGTGCTTGACGCTTGCCAGGACCATGACGGACGAAATCGTTGGAGTCTTTGGGTATGTTATTAGTTGCTGTGCCCCATTCCCATACTTAACACTGCAGCTCTGCTTTTACATATGTCAGTTGTGTATAAGCACGAGCCCACCATAAACGAGAAATCTGCTGTCAAGTACAATGTCGTCTAAAAAATACCCAACTAAATTGCTATCTGCAGCCGATTTATATCTATACATTCTGCAGAGGGAAAACTGTAGAGGAGATGCACTGCTTTTACCCCTATCATTCCCAGGATCAGTGGGATCCACCCAGTGATCATTAAGTAACGGTATAGCCTAAAAAACAAGTGGTACGGCTGTATAGCTGCTTGTCCCCCGATAATAATGATACCTTTTATGTACAGATCGGATGTGCCAGTCATGAGATATCTAGGGTAGAAGCCATATGCAAATCAAACAGGAAGTGCACTGATGTCCACACTGCACTTCCTGCCTGATTTGCATATAATTTCCAATGTAGATTTCTCATGATTGGCAGATCGGATCCATACAAAAGTGGTATCGTTATTATTGGGGGACCAGCACCTACATAACCGTGCTACTACTTTTCTAAGTAAAGATGTGCTGACAGATTCCCTTTAAGCAGATAGTTATCAGATTGTGTTCTCTACACATATTGCTCAATCAAAGGTAACAGCTAAAAGCATCATGGAGATAATGTGTCACAACAGCCAATCATCATCCTGCGCATGAAAGCCTCAAATCATCTATAATATATAGCAGAAGAAAGTCAGATACAAAGGTAGCCAGGTAGAATGAAGTCACCATGGTCATACACCTTATGGCATCGTCTACATCGCGTGATGCTCAAGACCCCGTCTCATACTTAGTTGTTGGGATTGGGACTTTAATGTTCCTATTCTATCAGGGAATGTCCTCTCTAAGGGTTTACATAAGACTACATAGCTTCAAGCCTATCTGAAAAATCAGAACCATCCTGCCAAATGTGGGACCATTGGTAGAACATACAGTGAGGTCCAGAAATATTTGGACAGTGACTGAATCTTGGTGATTTCAGCTCTGCAGGACTGGACAGCTGAGATGTGATTGAACTGGAGACTTTCAGGTTTAATTAAAGCGGATGTTTTGGACCATTGTCCATCTGTCGGTGAAGCACCGTCCAATCAGTCTTGCTGCTTCTGGCTGAATCTGAGCAGAAAGTCTCGCCCTGTACACTTCAGAATTGATCCAGCTGTTTCGGTGTTCAACCACCTCATCAATAACCACTAGAGCCCATTGGGAGCCCTTCATGCCCGCCCAGCACACCACCTCCGCCATGTGTTACAGAGGATGTGCTGTGCTCTGGATCAGGAGCCTTCTCCAGACTTTCTTCTTCCATCATTCTGGGACAGATTGATCTAAGTCTCATCCGTCCTCTGCTGGTTTTACAGAACTGGGCGGCTTCTCTAGATGTTGTTTGGCAGTCTAATCTGGCCTTTGTTTTTATGTCTGATTAATGGTTTGCACCTTGTGGTGACTCCTCTGTATTTGTACCTTGTGGTGACTCCTCTGTATTTGCACCTTGTGGTGACTCCTCTGTCTTTGCACCTTGTGGTGACTCCTCTGTATTTGCATCTTGTGGTGACCCCTCTGTATTTGCATCTTGTGGTGACTCCTCTGTATTTGCATCTTGTGGTGACTCCTCTGTATTTGCACCTTGTGGTGACTCCTCTGTATTTGCACCTTGTGGTGACTCCTCTGTATTTGCACCTTGTGATGACCCCTCTGTATTTGCACCTTGTGGTGACCCCTCTGTATTTGCCCTTTGTGGCGACTTCTCTGTATTTGCACCTTGTGGTGACTCGTCTGTATTTGCACCTTGTGGTGACTCCTCTGTATTTACTCCTTGTGATTACTCCTCTGTATTTTCACCTTGTGGTGATTCATCTGTATTTGCACTTTGTGGTGACTCCTCTGTATTTGCACCTTGTGGTGACTCCTTTGTATTTGCACCTTGTGGTGACTCCGCTGTCTTTGCACCTTGTGGTGACTCCTTTGTCTTTGCACCTTGTGGTGACTCCTCTGTATTTGCACCTTGTGGTGACTCCTTTGTATTTGCACCTTGGGGTGACTCCTCTGTCTTTGCACCTTGTGGTGACTCCTCTGTTTTTGCACCTTGTGGTGACTCCTTTGTATTCGCACCTTGTGGTGACCCTCTGTATTTGCCCTTTGTGGTGACTTCTCTGTATTTGCACCTTGTGGTGACTCCTGTGTATTTGCACCTTGTGGTGAGTCCTCTGTATTTGTACCTTGTGGTGACCCCTCTACATTTGCACCTTGTGGTGACTCCTCTGTCTTTGCACCTTGTGGTGACTCCTCTGTTTTTGCACCTTGTGGTGACTCCTCTGTTTTTGCACCTTGTGGTGACTCCTCTGTTTTTGCACCTTGTGGTGACTCCTCTGTTTTTGCACCTTGTGGTGACTCCTCTGTATTTGCACCTTGTGGTGACTCTATATTTGCACCTTGTGGTGACTCCTCTGTAGTTGCACCTGTGGTGACCCCTCTGTATTTTCACCTTGTGGTGACTCCTCTGTATTTTCACCTTGTGGTGACTCCGCTGTCTTTGCACTTTGTGGTGATTAATCTGTATTTGCACCTTGTGGTGACTCCTCTGTATTTGCACCTTGTGGTGACCCTCTGTATTTTCACCTTGTGGTGACCCTCTGTATTTGCACCTTGTGGTGACTCCGCTGTCTTTGCACCTTGTGGTGATTCATCTGTATTTGCACCTGTGTGGTGACTCCGCTGTCTTTGCACCTTGTGGTGACTCCTCTGTATTTTCACCTTGTGGTGACTCCTCTATTTGCACCTTGTGGTGACTCCTTTGTATTTGCACCTTGTGGTGACTCCGCTGTCTTTGCACCTTGTGGTGACTCCTCTGTCTTTGCACCTTGTGGTGACTCCTCTGTCTTTGCACCTTGTGGTGAATCGCTGTCTTTGCACCTTGTGGTGACTCCTCTGTATTTGCATCTTGTGGTGACTCCTCTGTATTTGCGCCTTGTGGTGACTCCTCTGTATTTGCACCTTGTGGTGACTCCTCTGTCTTTGCACCTTGTGGTGACTCCGCTGTCTTTGCACCTTGTGGTGACTCCTCTGTCTTTGCACCTTGTGGTGACTCCTCTATTTGCACCTTGTGGTGACTCCTTTGTATTTGCACCTTGTGGTGACTCCTCTGTCTTTGCACCTTGTGGTGACTCCGCTGTCTTTGCACCTTGTGGTGACTCCTCTGTATTTGCTCCTTGTGGTGACTCTGCTGCCTTTGCACCTTGTGGTGACTCCTCTGTCTTTGCTCCTTGTGGTGACTCTGCTGCCTTTGCACCTTGTGGTGACTCCTTTGTATTCAGTTCATAAATGAGCTTTTGAGATAATTGTCCAATTACTTTTGGTCCCTTGAAAAAGAGGCGGCTACATATTATAAAGTTGTAATTCCTAAACCCTTCCTCCATTTAGGATGTGAATAACCTCAAATTAAGTAAAGAAAATATTCACTTTAAGGAAACATCGGAGCAGGATACAGAAAGGATGAAGAGCTGCGGATGTAGCAGAACTGAGTATGATACAAGTCATCCTGCCAGAGGTTATGGTGGTGCACGTGAGTGTTAAATGACAAGTTCAGCTCTGCTACATTGCTGTGTGGATCCCAGGGCTCTGTGTCCGGCAGGTGCCATCCTCCGGCCAGACGATGATGGTTCCTGACACATGATGTGGTGAGAGGAGTCAGTGGGCGCTGCCATCATTACACATTGCCAATGAGGGGAATCGCTTCCCCGAGTCTCCTGGATTAATTGCGCGGTGGCGAGCCGCGCCGATGAGGTCTGTAACCATAGCAGCAACTCCTCCAGCACAATCCCACTCCACGGATCAGGACGGCGAGATGAAACGCGGCTTTTTATAGCTTATTCCTCCAAGACAAACCTTAATTAGGACGGGGCTGCTATGGCGCTGGCCTGTGTGGGAGGCCCGGTGTGTGCCCACCATGGGCAGATGATTGGGGGTGCACTGCCATTATGGGGGTTGTAGAAGGGGGCACTGATATACGGACACTCTGGCTGCTTTAGTAATGGGGCCACCATGGCTGCCTCTGTGGTGGGGGCACTGTTGTAGGTTGAGCCGCAACCACCCTCTGATAACAACCCAGAGCATTATCCTTCTCCACTATCTGTACAGTGGACACAATGCAGTCAGGGGGTAATGTCCTCCATCACCAAACCCAGACTCCTCCATCAAAGGCAGATAGAGCAATGTGATCCATTACCGTACAGAAAATGTCTCCACCAGAGTCCAATGGTGACAGCTTTACACCTCTCCATCCAGCGCTCAACATTGTGCTTGGTGATGTATGGCTTTACACCACTCCATCCAGCACTCGGCATTGTGCTTTGTGATGTACGGCTTTACACCGCTCCATCTGGTGCTCGTCATTGTGCTTGGTGATGTACAGCTTTACAACCGCTCCATCCAGCACTCAGCATTGTGATTGGTGATGTACAGCTCTACACCGCTCCATCTGACGCTCGACATTGTGCTTGGTGATGTACAGCTTTACACTGCTCCATCCAACAATCGGCATTGTGCTTGGTGATGTACAGCTTCACACCGCTCCATCCGGTGCTCGTCATTGTGCTTGGTGATGTACGGCTTTACACCTTTCCATCCAGCATTCGTCATTGTGCTTGGTGATGTACAGCTTTACACCTCTCCATCTGACACTCAGCATTGTGCTTACACGGCTCCATCCGATCCTCAGCATTGTGCTTCTTTGTGATGTACGGCTGTAGCTTCTCGGCCATGAAGCTCCCAGTAGGCGCAGTGTTTGTGCTGGTGCTACAGAGGAGGTCTGGACTCCACAGTTATGGGGTCAGCAGACTCTTCTGTCCTCTGCTCCTCAGCACTCTGCCCCCCGCTGTGTAACGTTACGGGGTCTGAGTTGCTGCAGTTCCTTCCTCTTCTTAACTTAATAATATCACTGACAGGTGATGGGGCTGGATATTATACACCGGGGGGTGATGTGGCCGGATATTATACACCGGGGGGTGATGTGGCCGGATATTATACATCGGGGGGTTATGTGGCCGGATATTATACCCCAGGGGGTGATGGGGCCGGATATTATACATTGGGGGGTGATGTAGCCGGATGTTGAACACCAGGGGGTGATGGGGCTGGATGTTATACACCGGAGGGTGATGGGGCTGGATGATATACACCGGGGGTGATGTAGCCGGATATTATACACTGGGGGGTGATGTAGCCGGATATTATACACTGGGGGGTGATGTGGCCGATATTATACACCGAGGGGTGATGGGGCTGGATGTTATACACCGGGGGGTGATGCGGCCGGATATTATACACCGGGGGGTGATGCGGCCGGATATTATACACCGGGGGGTGATGTGGCCGGATATTATACACCGAGGAGTGATGTGGCAGGATATTATACACCGGGGGTGATGTGGCCGAATATTATACACCGGGGGGTGATGTGGCCAGATATTATACACCAGGGGGTGATGTGGCCGGATATTATACACCGGGGGGTGATGTGGCCGGATATTATACATTGGGGGGTGATGTAGCCGGATATTATACACCGGGGGGTGATGTGGCCGGATATTATACACCGGGGGGTGATGTGGCCAGATATTATACACCAGGGGGTGATGTGGCCGGATATTATACACCGAGGAGTGATGTGGCTGGATATTATACACCGGGGGGTGATGTGGCCAGATATTATACACCAGGGGGTGATGTGGCCGGATATTATACACCGAGGAGTGATGTGGCTGGATATTATACACCGGGGGTGATGCGGCCGGATATTATACACCGAGGAGTGATGTGGCCGGATATTATACACCAGGGGGTGATGGAGGTGGATGTTATACACTGGGGGTGATGAGGGTGGATGATATAACACCGGGGGGTGATGGGGATGGATGTTATACACCGAGGGGTGATGGGGCTGGATGTTATACACTGGGGGTGATGAGGGTGGATGATATACACCGGGGGGTGATGGGGATGGATGTTATACACCGGGGGGTGATGGGGCTGGATGTTATACACCGGGGGTGATGGGGCTGGATGTTATACACTGGGGGTGATGAGGGTGGATGATATACACCGGGGGGTGATGGGGATGGATGTTATACACCGGGGGGTGATGGGGCTGGATGTTATACACCGGGGGGTGATGGGGATGGATGTTATACACCGGGGGTGATGGGGATGGATGTTATACACCGGGGGGTGATGGGGCTGGATGTTATACACACCGGGGGGTGATGGGGCTGGATGTTATACACCGGGGGGCGATGGGGCTGGATGTTATACACCGGGGTGATGGGGCTGGATGTTATACACCGGGGGGTGATGGGGCTGGATGTTATACACCGGGGGTGATGGGGCTGGATGTTATACACCGGGGGTGATGGGGCTGGATGTTATACATCGGGGGGTGATGGGGATGGATGTTATACACCGGGGGTGATGGGGATGGATGTTATACACCGGGGGGTGATGGGGCTGGATGTTATACACCGGTGGTGATGGGGCTGGATGTTATACACTGGAGGTGATGGGGATGGATGTTATACACCGGGGGATGATGGGGATGGATGTTATACACCGGTGGTGATGGGGCTGGATGTTATACACTGGAGGTGATGGGGCTGGATGTTATACACCGGGGGTGATGGGGCTGGATGTTATACACCGGGGGTGATGGGGCTGGATGTTATACACCGGGGGGTGATGGGGCTGGATGTTATACACTGGAGGTGATGGGGATGGATGTTATACACCGGGGGTGATGGGGATGGATGTTATACACCGGGGGATGATGGGGATGGATGTTATACACCGGGGGTGATGGGGATGGATGTTATACACCGGGGGATGATGGGGATGGATGTTATACACCGGGGGGTGATGGGGATGGATGTTATACACCGGTGGTGATGGGGCTGGATGTTATACACTGGAGGTGATGGGGCTGGATGTTATACACCGGGGGGTGATGGGGCTGGATGTTATACACCGGGGGGTGATGGGGATGGATGTTATACACCGGGGGTGATGGGGATGGATGTTATACACCGGGGGGTAATGGGGCTGGATGTTATACACCGGGGGTAATGGGGCTGGATGTTATACACTGGGGGTAATGGGGCTGGATGTTATACATCGGGGGGTGATGGGGATGGATGTTATACACCGGGGGCGATGGGGCTGGATGTTATACATCAGGGGGTGATGGGGCTGGATGTTATACACCGGGGGGTGATGGGGCTGGATGTTATACACCGGGGGGTGATGGGGCTGGATGTTATACATCGGGGGGTGATGGGGCTGGATGTTATACACCGGGGGCGATGGGGCTGGATGTTATACACCGGGGGTGATGACATTCGCCATTTTGAAGAATTTGAAGCAGAAAATGTCAAAATATTTCACAAAAATTACTTTAAAAATTGATGAATGGGTCATTTGGGATCTAATATTATAATGAAGAAAGGGGAGATGCATGAGGGTTTGTCTCCCTTGTATTTGGAGGATTTCTGGAGCGGTGTCTCCCCCCGGTATCCTGCCGTTACCTATGTCACTACCTGACAGTATATATCCTGATGATTATTCTGCTCTCCGGCCGCTCGCCCTGCGGTTGTCATAGTAACCTACACAATGACAGAGACAAGACACTTGCCTCCTCTGTATCATCTCTATTAGCTCGCTGCTGTTTCCTTGACACCTTCACTTTATAAGAAATTTACAAAATCTGACGTAATCTATAGGGCAGAACGGCTCCGTGTATCCTGCAATCTTACAAAATCATAGCCGGAGTGTAGTGGAGAGCAGCGGGAGGAAGAGTGTGCTGATCTTGTGGGACGCAGTGACCTGGGTACTCCATGATGTGTATAGGGACAGTGTTATATAGGACAGGGAACAGAGTGGACACATTTACTGTATATACAGCACAAGTGATATCACAGCTCACCTCCTCCTGTACAATGACTGATAACACCTCTATATACAGTAGATAACACAGGATACACCATTCACAATAGGTGATGTCACAGCTCACCTCCTCCTGTACAATGACTGATAACACCTCTATATACAGTAGATAACACAGGATACACCATTCACAATGGGTGATATCACAGATCACCTCCTCCTCCTGTATAATGACTGATAACACCTCTATATACAGTAGATAACACAGGATCCAGCATTCACAATAAGTGATATCACAGCTCACCTCCTCCTTCTGTACAATGACTGATAACACCTCTATATACAGTAGATAACACAGGATCCACCATTCAAATTGATGATGTCACAGCTCACCTCCTCCTCCTGTACAATGACTGATAACACCTCTATATACAGTAGATAACACAGGATCCACCATTCACAATAGGTGATATCACAGCTCACCTCCTCCTCCTGTACAATGACTGATAACACCTCTATATACAGTAGATAACACAGGATCCACCATTCACAATAGGTGATATCACAGCTCAACTCCTCCTCCTGTACAATGACTGATAACACCTCTATATACAGTATTAGATAACACAGGATCCACCATTCACAATAGCTGATATCACAGCTCACCTTCTCCTGTACAATGACTGATAACACCTCTATATACAGTAGATAACACAGGATCCACCATTCACAATAGGTGATATCACAGCTCAACTCCTCCTCCTGTACAATGACTGATAACACCTCTATATACAGTAGATAACACAGGATCCACCATTCACAATAGATGATATCACAGCTCACCTCCTCTTCCTGTACAATGACTGATAACACCTCTATATACAGTAGATAACACAAGATCCATCATTCACAATAGGTGATATCACAGCTCACCTCCTCCTCCTGTACAATGACTGATAACACCTCTATATACAGTAGATAACACAGGATCCACCATTCACAATAGGTGATATCACAGCTCACCTCCTCCTGTACAATGACTGATAACACCTCTATATACAGTAGATAACACAGGATCCACCATTCACAATAGATGATATCACTGCTCACCTCCTCCTCCTGTACAATGACTGATAACCCAGTAGATACACTGTTTTCCTTTCCAGGAAACAGTGCCACCTCTGACCATGGGTTGTGTGTGGTATTGCAGCTCAGCTCCACTTACTTCAATGAATCATCAACAAGTCCTTATGGCTGAATCACAGACTGGACCATTTCTGGAAACGCGGGTCTTGATGCTAATTATGAAAACTGTCATGAAAAAACTCATAAATCCCTAGCTATGTCTCTAAAGGGGGGAGAATTGCAGAATATGGAATATATCAACATGCATCTTATTTCAGGCTGCTACTCTGAATAAGAGGATGCATAGGTGCATGTTGATCTCCCATATTCTGCAAACCTCCTCCCTTTAGAGACATAGCTAGGATTTATGAGTTTTTTTCATGACAGTTTTCTTGACAATGCTGTAAAGTGGCAGAGCTTCTCCACAGTATATAGGGCAGTTGCTGTAGCTGGTTTTCTAGAAATATTTCCCTCCCCCTCCTCCTTTTTCAGATTTTCCCGGTGGAGATTTCTTCCTTCTACAATGAGCGTCTTGAGCTACATCCAATCTCATTGTGCAGATTAATAATCTCCAGGCCGTGGATGCAGCCACGTTGGTACAAATCCTGCCCTTCACACAACATCCTGTCTCTTATCATTAGGCCACGCGTCTGCAATCCCATTGAGCATATTCTGCACATGGAAACTCCGACTAAATGCTAATCATCCGCGGCGAATATAGGCCACACGTCACAGCGAGCACACACTGAAATCTGCCCGCGGTGATTACATCTACCATAGAGCCCTCACACGCCTCAGTCTCCTTAAACGTCGTCAATGTATCTGGTGAATTAATGCCCGCATTCTTATGTGGTTCTTCCATTTACTAAAACTTTTTTTTCCCCTAGATCTGGCGTTTTGGTGACATTTTTTATATATACTTTGCAGCATGCTGTAAAGTAAGTTGGCTTTTTGGCCCATAACATGTCATGCTGCCATCTATTGACCATTATTGAAACTGCAATTAAAAAAAAAAATAGTTTCTTAGTATAGTATCTATTTCATAATCTAAACCCATAGATGAAACCTATGGTATATCTTCCCATATAATGGATTTATATACATTAGATACATATAGTAATGTGATTGGCTTAGATACGTTAGCCAAGCAGACATTATAATCTTGTCTGATTTAGTATTTTGCATAGTATCCCTAGGGGTACATTGGACAGTATTGCACATTATAAGCTTATGTACACTGGTTCATTAATATATACTCTGCACCCCATCTTGACTGAAAAAACTCACAAATGTAGAAATTTTAGCAAATTTATTAATAAAGAAAAACCGATACATCACATGGTCATAAGTATTCAGCCCCTTTGCTCAGACACTCATTTAAGTCATACGCTGTCCATTTCCTTGAGATCCTCCTTGAAATGGTTCTACTCCTTCATTGGAGTCCAGCTGTGTTTCATTAAACTGATAGGACTTGATTTGGAAAGGCACAACCTGTCTGTATAAGACCTCACGGCTCACAGTGCATGTCAGACCAAATGAGAATCATGAGGTCAAAGGAACTGCCCAAGGAGCTCACAGACAAAATTGTGGCAAAGCACAGATCTGGCCAAGTTTACAAAAGAATTTCTGCAGTACTCAAGGTTCCTAAGAGCACAGTGACCTCCATTATCCTTAAATGGAAGAAGTTTGGGACCAACATTTTCGTGTCCGGGGGAAAAATCGGACAAAATCAGATACTCCCATGGGGGTCTATGGCGCCGGATCCGAAAAAAAATCGGAGTTTAGCAGCGAGCACCATGAGCTGCCCCCTGCTGTGATTTCAGGACCTCGGCTAGCTTCCCGCTAGCCGCGATCTTGAAATTGCAGCAGCTGCGATCTGAGGGATCCGGCTGCAAACCTAACTGGAGGGCATATTTGCCCTCCGGTTCAGTTTGCAAGTCAGGTCTGGGGCTGTCTGGTTCACACCGGACAGCCCTGGACCTGATCACACCGTGGTGTGAAGCCGGCCTTAAAGGGAACCTATCACCAGGTTTTTGCAACCTAATCTGAGAATAGCATAATATAGGACCCGAGATCCTGATTCCAGCGATGTGCCACTTACTGGGCTGCTCAATGTAGTTTTGACGAAATCACTGTTTAATCATCTGAAGATTATCATTAGCAGTCTACTTGGCCTGCTGCCAGGTAGTCCGGCATATTCACAGACTGCTAAATCTGCAACAGAGAAAACTCTAATTTTATGAAAATGACAGCAAGCAGCTCAGTAAATGACACATCACTAGAATCAGGGTGTCTATTTCTACATTATGCTGCTCTCAGATGGGATGGCAGAAACCTGGTGACCGGTTCCCTTTAAGGCCTCGTGCCCACACTGCATATTTTGATGCGTTTTTTTGACAAATCTGCATCAAAATCTGCATGCCTATCCTGGTGCATTTTTGGTCTCAGTGACAAAACACGGAAGCACCTGGATCTGGGGAATCACGTGTGAAATCACAATGTACCCAATGGAACTCGAATCAGAAGGACTCCGGATCCAGTTGGATCCAGACCCCCGGATCCGGGTTTTGGAACTGCGAATGCTCAGAACGCAGTTCTAATGACACGCCCTGTGGATCCGGCGAAAGTAGGTATAAAGAAGGACGAAACTGTGTGCTCCAGAACCAGATTTATCACTGATCCGTGAACCTGCATCAGTGATAATACCGGTGCGGGGGCGTCAGTTTTTACAATTTCGGGGGGCTTCCAGGGGAGTCCCTGCATTCTCCTGGATATACAAAAAATGCAGTTTTTTGCCATTCGTGTGCATCCAGTTTTTTACTTCTCCCCCTGATCTGAGTGGTCACGTTTTTTCCCTGACACCAAAAACACATGTTGCATTTTTGGTCTCCGTGTCAAAAACCGTGACCACCCAGGACGGGGATAATGCAGGTAGAATTAAAATAGGGCTCTGTAACCTGGATCCCGACGGACTCTGGATCCCGCTGGATCTGGATGCTGTATTTGGGTTTTAGGTTTGTGCATGCCCAGAACGCAGTTCTAAATGACACGACTCCTAGGGGGCAGGTCATTAAGAACTGGATCCAGGAAAAAAAGGTATGCAGCCACAAGCAACTGTCTGTTCCCGCATCGGTATTATCACTGATCCGTGAGCCCATCTCAGTGATAATACCTGTGTGGGCGCAGACAGTTGTATCATTGCGGGGGATTCTAGTGGGATGCAGGCTTTACCGGCATGTACCTGGATTGCAAAAAAAGGGCGTGTGGAACCTGCCTAAACGTCCAAGCAAAGTGGATGTGATTTTATGAAAAGTCACCGCTTTGCATCTAAAGTCACTGCTGATTTGTGCAGTTTTGGTTTTTTTTTTCCTCTGGATGCTTCTATGTAAAACGGAAAAACTACAGGTACTTTTTAAAGTGCAGAATCAAAGCTTTTCTGTACTATAAAACCACATTAAAAATGTGGCTTCACATCTGCACCAAAAACGCATAAAAAAAGCGGTTAAAAAATCTGCAAAAATGAGAGCAAATTATTATTGTGTAGTTTGGTGCTGACACCTGCAAAAACCCCAGAATATATGCAGGCCCTCTCTGGACCCTCAGTTTATTGTCCCACCAAGGACAACATCTGCAAGGAGTTTGTATGCTCTCCCTGTGTTTGCGTGGGTTTCCTCCGGGCACTCCAAAGACATACTGATATTTAGATTTTGAGCCCCAATGGGGACAGTGATTCAAATGTATGTAAAGCACTATGGAATTAATAGTGCTATATAAATGAATATATATATATATACTGTATACAGTATATATTATCCAATGGGGTCTGGAGAGACTTTACATCATGATAAATGTCTTTTCTAGAATTTAAGGAACTTCACTTTTCTCCAATTATAAGCTTAGATACAGTACCACACATTGTATTAGATACACTGGACATTATATGATGGGGGTTGTAGTGCTGTGTAGTAACATCACCATTCCTCCCAGTATTCTCGTCCGCTTCCTTCCTTACGTAATTAATGTAATGTGTGTAATGTGCGGACACGGCGCCTTGTACGAGCACGTACAGATCACTTCACATTATCTTCACATGTCTTCATCTTTTCACCTGTTTACTGTTTCCTTGGTAAAAGCTGTTGCCATGGAGACCCCTCATCAGTGCAGATGGAGGCGGCCATTTTGACATCTTTATTAGATGGGTTTATTCTTATGAGCATCGGCTTCGATTGAATTGGCATCATGAGGACTGGGTCTTATTGTACAAATTAGTTTAACCCCTTCCCACCATGGTCAGTTTTAGTTTTTCATGCATTATTTTTCTATGGACATACCCATATGAGAACTTAGTGTTTTTGTTGTAGTTGAGGATGACACCTTCCATTTTACTCTATAATGTATGAGAAAATAACAAGTCAGGTGAAATACTTAAAACTATATATCTATTCGGTACGGTATATATACATTTACACTGCTCAAAAACATAAGGAAAACACTAAAATACCACAGTAGAAAGGAACTCGGGTGCCACTGTTTAGATGCTGTATAAAAGGTCTTTATTCAAAAATCTTCATATAAAATTATCTTGTGACCCCACGCAGGGGATTGCCGGACGCTTTTTGAGGTAACAGACCTCTTATTTACAATGCCCGGGCATGCTCCTGATGAGGCTCAGTAGCGTGTGTGGCCTCCACATGCCTGTATGACCTCCCTACAATGCCTAGGCATGCTCCTGATGAGGCTCAGTAGTGTGTTTGGCCTCCACGTACCTCTGACATCCCTACAACACCTGGGCATGCTCCTGATGCGGCTCAGTAGTGTGTGGCCTCTATGTGCCTGTATGACTTCCCTACAATGCCTGGGCATGCTTCAGATTAGGCTCAGTAGTGTGTGTGGCCTCAACGTGTCTGTATGACCTCCCTACTACGCCTGGACATGCTCCTGATGAGGCTCAGTAGTGTCTATGGCCTCCACCTGTCTGTATGACCTCCCTACTACACCTGGACATGCTCCTGATTAGGCTCAGTAGTGTGTGTGGCCTCCACGTGTTTGTATGACCTCCCTACCACGCCTGGACATGCTCCTGATTGGCCTCAGTAGTGTGTGTGGCCTCGACGTGTCTGTATGACCTCCCTACAATGCCTGGGCATGCTACAGATGAGGCTCATTAATGTGTTTGGCCTCCACGTGCCTTTATGACCTCCCTACAATGCCTGCACATGCTGATGATGTGGTTCAGTAGTGTGTGTCCTCCATGTGCCTGTATGACCTCCCTACAATGCCTGGGCATGCACCTAATAAGGCGGCGGATGTTCTCCTGAGGAATCTCCTCCCAGACCTGGATGAAAGCAAAAGTCAACTCCTGGTCTGTCTGAGGTGCAACATGGCGGTGGTGGATGGAAAGAGACATGATGTCCCAGATTCAGGGTTCAGGTCTGAGGAGCGGGCAGGCCAGTCCATAGCATCAATGCCTTCATCATACAGGAATTGCTGACATACTTTAGCCATATGAGGACTAGCATGGTCATGTATCAGAAGAAACACAGAGCCCCCTGCATATGATCTCACAATGGATGTGAGGATCTCATCCTGGTACCTAATGGCAGTCAGGGTTCCTCTGGATAGCACATGGAGGGCTGTGCGGCCCTCCAAAGAATTGCCTCCTCATCCATTCATGACCCAGTGCCTAACCAGTCATGCTGAGGGATGTTGCAGGCAGCAGAACATTGTCCATGGCATCTCTAGGCTCTATCACATCTGACACATGTGCTCAGTGTGAACCTGCTTCCATCTGTGAAGAGCACAGGGCCAATGTCGAATCTGCCAATTCTGGTGTCTCTGGCAAAAATCGTCCTGCACGGTGTTGGGCTGTAAACACAACATCCACTTGTAGACATTGAGCATATAGCTGGGCTTCATATAGTATTCCACATGTCAGGCATGGATGCTTTCAAAACGCCTTGGTAACACCGCAATTGCATCTTTCATAAGATGACCGCCATATTGGAGCCTGTTGAATTCCTCTATGAGCAGCATTTAACAGGGACGTCTGTACAGAATTGTGCTTAATTTCCTCTTCACAACAGGATGGCAGGCATGGGGGAGATTGTGTCAGCCCTGCCGCCCCTTAACAACCCAATAATTGGACCTACCGAGAGAGTACAACCATATTAAGCTCTGAAAGGAAACCGAGAGGTCACCCAGAGAATTAGGAAGAATGGGAAATAGTGATGAGCGAGCACTACCATGCTCGGGTGTTCGGTACTCAAAACGATCTGTTCTGACGCTTGGACCGGCGAGACTGGTGAACTGACTATAATAGAAGTCAATGGGAAGCTCTAGTATTTTCCTGGAAGAGTCTTCTCATTGACTTCTATTCTACTCGGTACACGTGTCGAGCCCGCCCAGGCGTCAGACCAGCTCGTTTTGAGTACTGAGCACCGGAGCATGGTAGTTCCTCAAGCATGGTTGTGCTCGCTCATCTACTTACATAATTGCGAAGTCCCATCCGTCATCCACTTTCATCCTGATGACTTCACACCACGTGTCGGCGGCAGCCATGTTTGCACACCCAACAGATGGGTGTGCAAACATGGTGCCTGATAGAGGTAATGGCCTCCACAATACCACCAGCGGCGCTGCCGACAACAGAAACCAACATTGAACCCATTGCACACATAGCCCACAGCACACGTTGCTCGCCAGACCTCACTGCCAAATAACTAACTGCGCCTGCAAACGGTACGTGCAGCGCAGTTAGTTATTCGGCTGTGAGTGATACCGGGTATACAAAGATGGCGGCGGTGTTATTATTATTAATAGGTATTTATATAGCCTATTAGGATACATGGGCTTACATTTAGAGGTAGACAAAGACAAGTGGTCAAAGACGACCACAGACACAAATGATGACAGATCACAAGTAGTCATACGGGTACAATAGTGGCCGGAGGTCCTAGTCCGAGAGGGCTCACAGTCTAAGTGTGATCTGGCTCCTATGCACAGTCACGCTCTCCATCTTTGTACACAGGGCTTGGGGGGAGAGGCATACAAGAGCAGGGGAAGGATGCACAAGGGATAGACTGCACACAGAGGAAAGAGAGAGTGCATGGGGGAGAGATGCACAAAGGGAATGGGCAGCCGAGAGGGATGAGAGAGCACACAGAGGGTGAGAGAGGCACACGGGGGAAGAGAGAATGCACAGAGGGAGAGCTGCACAAGGAGGAGAAAGCTCAAAGGAGGGAGCCATGAGGGAGTAGACAGCATACAGGGAGAGTGCACGAAAGAGGGAGACAGGTCAAAGAAGACAGCGGGGAGAGAAGCGCAGACAGGGAGAGAGCACATGGGGGGTTGACCGCCCCCATCGTGACATCACTGCCCTCCTGATGTGATAGCAGTGATCACCTATCTAATTACAAATAAAAGCCATCATTATATCATTATTATTATTATATCATAAACAATGAAAAGCCATATTCACTGTGTTTGTGAATGAGGACTAAATATTTTTCATGTTTTTTGCCATCAATTTGTCATTGTCCATACTGGAATGACGGCATGAAACCTCTTGGAACACTGCCCCTAGTGGTTAAATGAATAATTACACACAATCATAGTTTTCCTATTAATTATATGATAACTTTTAAAAAAAAAGTATAATATACAATTATTGAAGGGTGAGAAAATGGGAAAAACAACAAGCAGCTGTGGTAGAACTGAAAAACCGTGCGGGAAAAAGTAGAGCGTTCAGTTCCTGGGCTGATGCCATGTTATCCTCATCAAAGCCACCCTCACAGCAACTGATGAGATGAAGCTCGTGCCTAAAAAATGTCACTTCTTCAGCAAAACTCAGTAAACATCTCCGAAATCAATGGCTCCTGTGCCCTGCTGCTGCAGAGGAGGATATACTGCGTATGCAGGAGAATGATTAACTCTTAAAGGGATGTTCCATTTTATATAGAACCCTGTACACATCAGAAATGCAATGTCAAAAGGAGCTGCATGACACAGATATAGCCATCACTGTGACAGCCATATCCTACATATGTCTCTTTAAAACTTAAAGGGGTTTTTCCCACTAACAAAGTTGATTTTAATCAATAGATCTTGGAATAATAATAATTTCCACAATTGGATGTGGTTAAATAAAAATGTTGCCGTGCTGAGATAATCTTATATCTGTGTTCCTGCTATGTACTGTGTAAATGGTCTCATTACCCATTACCAGGTGTCGCTAAAAGTGCTCATTCTCCATTCTGATCGTGAGCTGCTTGGACGCTGTACAGTTCTTGCTGAAGCCTTCCAGAAGCTTTATACCTTGGAGATAGTCATCTTGTGTGGGGGTTGCTGTGTTTATTCTGGTCCATGGGTGAAAATGAGGGGGTGTTAGCCCAGAGCTGTTCTGGAGCAGGGCAAGGGTGGTGGCCCAGACATACTCACCTCACCTTCAGTGGTAATTCTGGGAACAGGGTCAGCTAGGGACCCCAGTCTAAGGGTCAGACTAGCTACCCAGATTACCTTTGCCTATCATTGCCGTCCTGCTACTGAATCCCCTCGTGTGTTATACCCATCCCGTGACAATGGGATCACAAATAATTATTTCTTTGAGGTAAAACATTCTTTAAAAACAGAAAAACAGGCATGGAATAATCTATGATCCTGTGCTCTAATGTCTGTATACTTTTTTTCGTCCTCCCCAGCACAGGAGATGTGGTATGATCAGACCATGTCCCTGTACAGTCAGACATATCCAATACACAGCACATAGCAGGGACACATATATAAGCAGGGGCTGGCTGGTAGATCTTGCCCTGGGAGGCAGTCTGCTTCTTCCAGCATGAGCACAAGTGGGGACCCGGTGGGGGGGGAGGTGCAATCAGAGCAAGGCAGGGGAGTGTGGGTGCTGCCACTCACGGGTCCCGCTGTCATTGCGGGGACGGCCCTAAACAGTCCACCCCTGTACATACGGCTAGATGGTGGCCTGATTCTAACACATCGGGTATTCTAGAATATGTACCGTATATACTCGCGTATAAGCCGAGTTTTTCAGCCCAAAAATTGGGCTGAAAAGTCCCCCCCTCGGCTTGTACGCGAGTCATACAGCCCCCCTCATATTTTGGCGCCCCACCTCACATGATGGCCCCCCCCGCATGCAGCGCTGCGCATATACATTACCAGGATATCAGCTGTCACCCTACGGTGGCGGGATCGCGGCTCCCGGGCTCCGGGCTCCGGGCTCCATCTTCAACTCTGTCTTCCTGCTTGTCACATGACCAGCCGGCGTCGCGATGACGTCATCGCGATGAGCCCGGCGGCCACAAAGCAGGAAGACAGAGATGAAGATGGAAGCCGGAGCCCAGGAGCCGCGATCCTGCCACCGGAGGGTGACAGCTGATATCCTGGTAATGTATATGCTCAGCGCTGCATGCAGGGGGGGGGGGGGGGGAGGCCATGTATACCGCACTGCTGGGGCTGTATATACCTGTGGGGCTGCAATATACCTGTGGGGCTGCAATATACCTGTGGGGCTGCAATATACCTGTGGGGCTGCATATACCTCTGGGGCTGTATATACCTCTGGGGCTGCTGTATACCACCCCTGGGGCTGCTGTATACTACCCCTGGGGCTGCTGTGTATACCCCTGGGGCTGCTGTGTATACCCCTGGGCCTGCTGTGTATATCCCTAAGGCTGCTGTGTATACCCCTGGAGCTGCTGTGTATACCCCTGGGCCTGCTGTGTATACCCCTGGGCCTGCTGTGTATACCCCTGGGCCTGCTGTGTATACCCCTGGAGCTGCTGTGTATACTCCTGGAGCTGCTGTGTATACCCCTGGAGCTGCTGTGTATACCTCTAGGGCGGCTGCTGTAATAGTGCTGGGGCCTGAATATACCACTGGGGAGGCTGCTGTAATACTGCTGGGGCCTGTATATACCACTGGGGAGGCTGCTGTATACCACTGGGGCTGCTGTATATACTGCTGGGGCCTGCATACCACTGGGGAGGCTGCTGTATACTACCACTGGGAGGGCCTGTATACCACACTGCTGGGGGCTGTATACCTGTGCTGGGGTCCACCCTCGGCTTATACACGAGTCAATAGGTTTTCCCAGGTTTTGGGGGCAAAAGTAGGGGGGTTGGCTTATACACGGGTCGGCTTATACACGAGTATATACGGTATGTAGTTTGAAGATTTAAGAATAATGCAATGCGATGCTGGGTTTAAATCCCGCGCTAATTCACGGGTGGACTGCGCCTGTCGCTGACTGGTTGCGGGCAGCTGGCCCGACCAATTAGCAATGCGGGATTTCCATTACAGACAAACAGACAGAATTAGATGATTATATAGTAGATACCTACAGCAGTGCCAGTGTTCAGTAGTGTCAGTGTGCAGCAGTGTCCGTGTTCGGCGGTGTCGGTGTTCAGTGGTGTCAGTGTTCAGTGGTGTCAGTGTTCAGTGGTGTCAGTGTTCAGTGGTGTCAGTGTTCAGTGGTGTCAGTGTTCAGTGGTGTCAGTGTTCAGTGGTGTCAGTGTTCAGTGGTGTCAGTGTTCAGTGGTGTCAGTGTTCAGTGGTGTCAGTGTTCAGTGGTGTCAGTGTTCAGTGGTGTCAGTGTTCAGTGGTGTCAGTGTTCAGCGGTGTCGGTGTGCGGCGGTGTCGGTGTGCAAAGGTGTCAGTGTTTAGTGGTGGCAGTGTGTAGCGGTGTCAGTGTTCAGCGGTGTGGGTGTGCAGCAGTGTCGGTGTGCGACGGTGTCGGTGTTCAGTGGTGTCTTTGCGTCAGTGTCAATCGTTGTCGTTGTTCAGCGGTGTGGGTGTGCAACAGTGAGGGTGTGCGGCGGTGTGGGTGTGCGGCGGTGTCGGTGTTCAGTGGTGTTGATGTTCAGTGGTGTCAGTGTGCTGCAGTGTCTGTGTGCGGCAGTGTCTGTGTGCGGCAGTGTCTGTGTGCGGCAGTGTCTGTGTGCGGCGGTGGCGGTGTTCAGCGGTGGCAATGTGCAGGGGTGTCGCTGTTCAGTGGTGTCTGTGTGTGGCAATGTCTGTGTGCAGCGGTGTCTGTGTGCAGCGGTGTCTGTGTGCAGCGGTGTCTGTGTGCAGCGGTGTCTGTGTTCAGCGGTGTCTGTGTGCAGCGGTGTCTGTGTTTAGTGGTGGCAGTGTGCGGCGGTGTGTTCAATGGTGTCGGTGTGCAGCGGTGTCGTTGTTCAGTGGTGTCAGTGTGCAGCAGTGTCTGTGTTCAGCAGTGTGAGTGTGCGGCAGTGTGTGTGTGCGGCGGTGTCGGTGTTCAATGGTGTCAGTGTGCGGCAGTGTCGGTGTTCAGCTGTGTGATTGTACAGCGGTGTCTGTGTGCGGCGGTGTCTTTGTGCGGTAGAGTGTGTGGCGGTGTCTGTGTTCAGTGGTGTCTGTGTTCAGTGGTGTCTGTGTTCAGTGGTGTCTGTGTTCAGTGGTGTCTGTGTTCAGTGGTGTCTGTGTTCAGTGGTGTCTGTGTTCAGTGGTGTCAGTGTACGGCGGTGTCAGTGTACGGCGGTGTCGGTGTTTGTGCGGCGGTGTCAGTGTACGGCGGTGTCGGTGTGAAGCGGTGTCGGTGTCGGACACATATATAAGATTATCTCATATCAGGAACATTTTTTTAATCACATCCAATTATTCCAAGATCTGTTGATTAAAATTAACTTTTAAAATTAACTTTGTTCATGGGAACTCAGCTCATGAAGGGGTTAATGCTATGTATAAAGTATATCTGCTTCTGAGTCATAAAAACTCCTTTCTTATTTTCGATCTCCCCTCTCTACATCGGAGATTCTGCAGAAGGAACGTGTCCTCCCTTAATCCATCAGGTGTTACTCTCCCAGAATATCTGTGAAGCGGGTCCAGGACCTGACAGACCTAGATTTACAGGCAGGGTATGTGTTTTATTTCCATTTTATAATATTCTGTATGCATAGCAACAAGGTGTAACTATGACGACCATATGGAATGTTGTCATCCATCTTTCTCAGAAATGTTCCGTATGGAATGGAATTACAGGAAATATAGTTCTAATAGACCAGGTCCATGGTAACTTGTGCAGATGCTGTTGTAGTGTGTACCAACTCTCCTGGAATATGAGGTCCACCAACAATGAGGAGACCCTGTGGACTCCCAGAAGAGCCTTTGAGATTTGCTTCTGAAGTACATCACCTCTGAGTTTGGATCAAAATGGGACCTGAATCAGGAATGTAAAAGTAGACTGTTGGGTCTGGGGTCTGAAACACTTTGTTGTCTTTGTCTGAAGCACCAGGTTTCCCAGAAATATTCAGAATTGGATGGAATTACAAAAAAATATGGTTCTACTAGACCAGATCTAGCACAACCCATGCAGATGCTATAGTTTTGCATCTCAACTTGCCTGGATCTCTAGGAGGTCCATCGACAATGAGGAGACCCCATGGACTCACAGAAAGAGCCTTTGGGATTTGGTTCTGATGTACATCACCAGAGTTTCAGGATCAAAATGGGACCTGAATCTGGGATATAAAAGTAACTGTGGGGTCTGGGGTCTCATACACTTTGTTGTCTTGATTGTGGAACTTTTTAGGATCTAATATTGACGTATAAATATTTTTTAGGCCTAAAATCAATCTGGGGTCTGAAGCACCAGGTTTCCCAAAAATGTTCCGAATTGAACAGAATTGCAGGATATACACTAATCACTCCCTCAACCCTGTGTGTGCTGTGTATATATCATGTATATGTATGTGTGCTGTGTATATATCATGTATATGTATGTGCTGTGTATATATCATGTATATGTATGTGTGCTGTGTATATATCATGTATATGTATATGTGTGTGCTGTGTATATATCATGTATATGTATGTGTTCTGTGTATGTATATGTACCGGTATGTGTGCTGTGTATATATCATGTATATGTCTGTGTGCTGTGTATATATAATCATGTATATGTGTGCTGTGTATATATCATGTATATGTATGTGTGCTGTGTATATATCATGTGTATGTGTGCTGTGTATATATCATGTGTATGTGTGCTGTGTATATATCATGTGTATGTGTGCTGTGTATATATCATGTATATGTGTGCTGTGTATATATCATGTATATGTGTGCTGTGTATATATCATGTATATGTGTATGCTGTGTATATATCATGTACACTGTGTGCAGAATTATTAGGCAAGTTGTATTGTAGAGGATTATTTTTATTATTGTACCTGAGTATAGCACACCTTGTGCGTTTTGATACTCCAGTAACATTGCAGCTCTGAAATATGGCAAAACTGGTGGCAAATGGCATCTTGGCAGCTTCACCCTTGATTTTCCTCAATTCATGGGCAGTTATTTTGCGCCTTTTTTGCCCTCACGCTTCTTGCGACCCTGTTGGCTATTTGCCATGAAACGCGTGATTATTCGGTGATCACACTTCTAAAGTTTTGCAATTTCAAGACTGCTGCATCCCTCTGCAAGACATCTCACAATTGTGGACTTCTCAGAGCCGTCACATCTCTCTTCTGACCCATTTTGCATAAGGAAAGGCATTTGCCTAATAATTAAGCACACCTTATATAGAGTGTTGATGCATTACACCACACCCCTCCTCATTACAGAGATGCACATCACCTGATTTACCTAATTGGTAGTTGGCTCTCAGCCTATACAGCTTGGAGTAGGACAACATGGATAAAAAGTATCATGTGATCAAAATACTCATTTGCCTAATAATTCTGCACACAGTGTATGATTCTAATAACTCGGTCTATGGGAACCCATGCAGATACTAGGGTTTTAGGTAGGGCCAACTCCACCAAAATGTACACCGACTCCAAGCACACAACCATGGCTGTGAAGTCATTAAGCCAAACGTCTGACTCCACCCAAAATGGACACACACCACGACTTCGACTCCATAGCCCTGGCTTTACATACCAATTCGCCTGAAATCTCTAGGAGAGGTCCATCGAAAATGAGGATTTGATACTGAAGTACATCACCTCACAGTTTGAGTTTGGATAAAAATGGGATCTGAGTCTGGGATGTAAAAGGAACTGTAGGGTCTGGGGTCTGAAACACTTCATTGTCTTAATGTCTTAAGTGTGAAACTTTTTAGGATCTGATATTGGGGTCTAAATATCTTTTAGGCCTAAAGTCTGAGGTTTGAAGCACTTTTGATGTCAAATATTTTGGTACCTGAGCTGCGGGCATGAAAATCTTTCGGGTCTCATAGTGCGGTGTGAAACACTTCTAGGTCTGATTCTAGGATCTAAAACTTTGGGATTTGAGTCTTAGGTCGGTAACCTTTTGGTCTGGCAAAAAATGGTATCCAGAATATTGTTAAAAACAATGACGGCAAACATCTTAAGAGACTTTCCTCCTTGTTACGAACCATGAATCATAGACAGTGATAGTCTGAGTCTGGGGTCTGAAGGACTTTAAGGTCCTAGCTCTCAGGTCTTAAACACTTTGAAATCTGATTCTGGGGCCTCAAATGTTTTGGGACCTGACCTAAGGTATGAAAATCTTTGGCTGTGTAGATTCATGGGTCCAGTGTGATTTCTGTTATATGAAATGGTGGCGTCACACCTGCCGACGTCGGTAGCGACATCGCCGAAAAAGTGACGTATCAGCGATGTCGCTAGCAACGTCGCGCTGTGTAAACGAGCGGTGCGACCGCGTTTTATCGCTGGTCGCAGGTTTACGGGAAGAACCGTAAACCTGTCAACCGGCGACCTGCGATAAGGCTGGATCGCGCCGTGTGACATCGCCAGAGCGATGTTGGCGGCGATCCAGCCTATACCGCAGCGTTGCTGCGGATCGCTCGCTGGGCTAAGCCCAGCCCAGCGAGCGATGTCACTGCCCGCATCGCTGCGGTGTTGCCGGCCGCAGCGATGCTGTGTGACAGCTGGCCAGCGATGCCGGAACCGAGCGGGCACCCGCGCATCGCTTCCGACATCGCTGGCCAGATCGTGCTGTGTGATGGCACCATAAGACTTTGGTCTTAGTCTGGGAATCAATGGCCTAACTCTAGTCTTGGAGCCAGAGTTTAGGATCTAAACTTTTTGGGGTCTAAAGCACTTTAGACGCTGAATCTACAAAACTTTGGCATCTGATTCTGAAGTTTTAAACATTTGGGGGTACCTAGAGTATGAAACTTTTTAGGGTCTGAGTCTGGATTACGCTCTAGAATTGCAGTCCAGTATGGCTTCAGCATTTAAAGGGACCCTGTCACCCCAAATAAGCTTTCTAACCTATTAATACCTGCCCCTGCAGCCTTAGAATACATTGTAACACATCCCTGTCTCATCTTTTGTAGTAATCTAGAAGTACTATAATGTAGTTTGCAAACTTACGAAAATGTTGTCAGAGGGGCGTTCCTGAAAGGCATTTTGACCGGTAGGCGGGTCCCTTTGTGCCACGCTACCCCTGCCTCATTGCTGTAATACGCCCTAATGGGTGTCATTATACAAAAGCAGAGCGCGTGCACGATTTCTATATCGCGCCCGCTACGTCACCGCTGTAACGCGGTCATGTGACGCCGGGACACGTCATTTCCGGTCGCAGGGTTCATAGGCAGACTTCGCGCATGCGCAGATAGCATGCTGAAGTCTGCCTGTGTGCAACCAGAAGTGACGCGCGAGCCCGACGTCACATGACCGCGTTGCAGCGGTGACGTTGCGGGCACGATATAGAAATCGTGCCCGCGCTCTACTTTTGAATAATGACGCCCATTAGGGCATATTACAGCAACGAGGCAGGGGTAGGGCGGCACAAGGGGACCCGCCTACCGGTCAAAACGCCTTTCAGGAACGCCCCTCTGACAATATTTTCGTAAGTTTGCAAACTACATTATAGTACTTGTAGATTACTGCAAAAGATGAGGCAGGGATGTGTTACAATGTATTCTAAGGCTGCAGGGGCAGGTATTAATAGGTTAGAAAGCTTATTTGGGGTGACAGGGTCCCTTTAAAACCAGAGCTTTTGAGTTAAAGCTCTGGTCTGAGTCTTCGATAGAAATCTGGGGAATCAAAGATTTATTGATCTATAGTCCAAATCGCTTTGGGATCTAAGTCTAAGCTCTAAATCTGGGATCCAAGCCTCGGAACTGAAGCCTTGAGTGTCTATGATGATGGTCTTCAACACATTGGTGACTTGGTTGTGAAATACTTTGGTGTCTGATCATATTTGGGACCTGAATTTGGAGTAGGGTCTAAGTCTGGGGTCTGAACTATTTTGGAGTTTGAGTCTTTGGGATCTGAGTCCAAAGAATAAACGTTTTAGGGTCTGAATCTTGGGTCTATAACACCAATATACTGTAGAGTTGTGGTCGGGAGAACGCTGATTCTGATTTTTGCATCGAAAACTTGGGGAGTTTGAGTTTTTGACCTGAAACCTTCGAGTCTGGAGTCCAAACCTGGAGTATGAAACTCTATCTGATATGTGCTCCGAAGCAGATTGAGGTACGTGTCTGGGGTCTGAAACCTTATAGGGTCTGAAACCAGGGCTTTGAAGTCGGTAAGCCAAACATCCGACTCGTCAATTTCCCTCAATCCGACTCCACCCAAAATGGACACCGCCTCCAACTCTAAAGCCCTGTCTGAATCCATGTTTAATTGAGTCTTGGGTCCAGACTTCATCTGGAAAGGTAGGGATGAAGACTTTTTCAAAATTTAAAGGTATTCCTCAATAAGGAACTCGGGTGCCATAAATAGGTTTGATATTTGGTTATCTGGACTGGCTCATATTGAGTCTGCCATGAGTCCGGGCGGGGGAGCAGCCCAGCAAATACTATTTTTACTTCCTTTACTAGTTAGCATCCAGGAGGGGATGAGTTTTGCAGCAGGCACGGTGAACATTTTTGCCCTAGGTTCATCCTCCCATGAGCTTAACCTTTTGATGCCTCTGTCCTTGCCCCCCCAAGGCTCGGTGACCGTCCTGGTTCGCTATAATGGGACATACTGGTTTGTCACTTAGACCTGGAAATGTTATATTAGGAAGAACCTTGTATAAAGTGTTCTCCTCCTCCAGTGCACTGAGGATTCCCTGTAGCCCCTTTTATCTTTCTCCATCCCTCTGAGCTGTGCCAGGCACGTGACCTGGAGAGGCACCAGGAATCCTTGGTATGTGGATGTTGCAGGTCCAGTGATTACTGCACTGTACAGGGCGCCACAGTCCAGAACCTGAGCACAGTCCGGATGTGGCGCCATCCACAGCCAGCACAGGTAGAGCGGAGCCATTCACTGACAGACAGGTAGGACCAGGAGTGTGGTGGTGGGGGGGGGGCACATCTCAATCCAACCCCAACACTTTGCCACAAAATTCAGCATTAAGCCATATATTAAAAATTCACCGACCGCTCCATTGTGGGACCGCAACCATCTTGTCTGTAGGTGATCGCCTTGTGGTCGGACCCCAAAAATCTGGACTTTGTTGCTCTGTTATATTATTGTATGGCAGTACTATTATTTGGGATCTGTATGGGGTGCTCATTGTGATTAGAATCCCTATAGTAGTAGTATTTTTGCTTTGTATGGCGGTATTATCAGGCAGTTATATGGCACAATTATTTAGGCACTCTGACTATAAAATGTCATAATAATAATATAATTTGGACACTGTATGGTAGCATTATTTCTGTTTAGTATGGCAGTATTATATATAATATATAAAATATGTGGTTATTATGTATCACAATTATTCGTATCCATATGGCAGTATACTGTTATACCTGGTGGTGTTATTAGACTGTTATATGGCACTATTATCTGGGCACTGTATGATTAAAATATGTGGTCATTAATGTAGATTGTGAACCCCAATGGAGTCAGTGATTATGTTTGTAAAGCGCAGAGGAATTAATGTTGCTATATAAGTGAATAAATAGTATTATTATAGTAGAATAATTAGGAACATAGATGGTAGAATTATTATGTTATATATATATACCTTATTAAATTGCAGTTATATTTTTGTTATATATGTTTGTGGTGCTGTATGACTATAATATTTCACCATTCTATAGCATAATAATTTGGACACAATATGGCACTATTTTTTCTGTTTTATATGGTAGTATTATTCCACAACTATATGGTATTACTTTTGGTCTGTAGTTCTGTATGTGGTCATTGTAAAGTGTATTTATGTAGATAAATATGATAATAGTATTTTTTAGTGCTTTGTATGACAGTATTATTAGGCGTGTATATGGTCCTATTATTTTCTCACTGTATGACTATAATGCTATCATTATTTTGCATAAAAATAAGGACCACATATGGTAGTATTATTACTCTTTTGGATGGCAGTATTATTACGGCATTATACGGTGTTATTATAATGGCCTGTAATATGTAGTCATTGTAAATTACAATTATTTTGGATCCAAATTGTAGGATCTAAAATATAATTTTTATTAACCATATTGGAGTACCATTTTTGTAATGTATGGCGGTGTTATCAGGCAATAATATGGTATTTTTGGTCATTATGTACCATAATAATTTGGGTACTGAATGGTAGCATCATTTCTGCTTTGTATGGCGGTGTAATTATGCAACTACATTGTATTAGTATTTAGACACCGTATGCTATATATTATTATATGGTTATTCTGTAACATAATATGGCAGCATTATTTTTTTATCATACATGTGTGCTCTTCTGGTAGCATGTTTATTTGGACACTATGTTGTGTGTATCAGTAGGGGCTGTATAGCATCATTTGGCTGCTGTATGACACTATTCTTTACAAGGCTCAGTCACCGTTCTGAATACACAGCAATGCATGACGTTACTATATATACCTTATAGCAGTATTATTCAGCATTTATATGGACCTTTGCTTTCTAGAGGTATAAGGAGATCCCTGAGAAGGAGGGATCTGGTAGAGGAGTCACCTGCCACACAGTAAACACAGGAGGATCAGGCCCAGGGGTCGAAGGTCATGTTATATGTGACTGGAGGGATCTAGTAGTAGACAGGACTGAGCACATGGCGGGGAGGAGGATCTGAGGCTGCAGGTGTATATACAGTATATAGCAGGTAAGAGATGAGCAAATCCTGCATCATTCTGCAGAAATAGAAGATATCAACTCCTGCTGGAAGAAAAGGTGGAGGAGAGACACAGGGTACAGGGGACCGAAACCAATAAGGGTAATGAACTGAGGGTGTATATGTATATGTGTGCTGTGTATATATATGTATATGTGTGTCTGTGTATATATTATGTTATGGTGCTGTGTATATATCATGTATATGTGTGCTTGTAATATCATGTATGTTGTGCTGTGATATATCATGTTATGATGTGTGCGTGTATAGTAGTGCTGTATAATGTATATGTGCTGTGTAATATATAATGTATATGTGTGCTGTGTATATATCATGTATATGTGTGCTGTGTATATATCATGTATTGTGTGCTGTGTATATATCATGTATAGTGTTGCTGTGTATATATCATGTATATGTGTGCTGTGTATATATCATGTATATGTGTGTGTGCTGTGTATATATCATGTATATGTGTGCTGTGTATATATCATGTATATGTGTGCTGTGTATATATATATGTTGTGTGCTGTATATATCATGTATATGTATGTGTGCTGTGTATATATCATGTATATGTGTGCTGTGTATATATCATGTATTGATATGTATGTGTGCTGTGTATATATCATGTATATGTGTGTGCTGTGTATATATCATGTATATGTTATGTGTGTTATATATCATGTATATGTATGTGTGTGCTGTGTAATATTCATGTATATGTATGTGTCTGTGTATATATCATGTATATTATCATGTATATGTTGTGCTGTGTATATATCATGTATATGTATTGTGCGTGTATATATCATGTATATGTGTGCTGTGTATATATCATGTATATGTGTGCTGTGTATATATCATGTATATGTTGTGCTGTGTATATATCATGTTATGTGTGCTGTTATATATCATGTATATGTGTGTGCTGTGTATATATATCATGTATATAATATGTGTATATATCATGTATGTGTGCTGTGTATAAGTATCATGTATATGTGTGCTGTGTATATATCATGTGTATGTATGTTGCTGTGTATATATCATGTGTGTATACTGTATATTGTGTGCTGTGTATATATCATGTATATGTGTATATATCATGTACTGTATATGTGTGTCTGTGTATATATCATGTATATGTGTGCTGTGTATATATCATGCATATTGTGTGTGCTGTGTATATATATTAATGTACATGTGTATATATATCATGTATATCTGTGTGCTGTGTATATATCATGTATATCTGGTGATTGTGTATATATCATGTATATGTGTGTGCTGTGTATATATTCATGTATATGTGTGTGTGTCATATATCATGTATGTGTGTGCTGTGTATACATATATATGTATGTGTGTGCTGTGTAATATTATTATGTATTTTCATGTGTATATAGATCATGTATATGTTCATATGTATGCTGTCTCCTGATCAATATCATATCTATAGTATGTCTTTACTGTGTGATGAACGATCCAGAGGTATGTGTGCTGTGTATATATCATGTATATGTATGTGTGCCATGTATATATCATGTGTATGTATGTGTGCTGTGTATATATTATGTATATGTATATAATATCATGTATATGTGTGTGCTGTGTATATATCATGTATATGTATATGTGTATATATCATGTATATGGGGTGTGCATATATCATGTATATGTGTGTGCTGTGTATATATCATGTATGTGTGCTGTGTATATATCATGTATATGTATGTGTGCTGTGTATATATCATGTATATGTGTGTTGTGTATATATTATGTATATGTATATATATCATGTATATGTGTGTGCTGTGTATATATCATGTATATGTGTGTGCATATATCATGTATATGTGTGTGCTGTGTATATATCATGTATATTTAGGCTGTGTATATATCATGTATATGTATGTGTGCTGTGTATATATCATGTATATGTGTGCTATGTATACAGTATATTATGTATACACATGTGTGTGCTATATATATGTATAAGTGTGTGCTGTGTATATATCATGTATATGTGTGTGCTGTGTATATGTCATGTATATGTGTACTGTGTACATATTATATATATTTATTCATTTACATAGCACTATTAATTCCATAGCACTTTACATACATGAGTAATGCTGTCTCTCTTGGAGTTCACAATCTAAACATCCTATCAGTATGTCTTTATAAATGTGGAGGAAACCGGAGTGCCCAAGGAAACCACGAAACACTGGGAGAACATACAAACTCCTTGCAGATGTTGCCTTGGTGGAATTATCATGTATATGTATAAGTGTGTGCTGTGTACTGTATATATCATGTATATGTGTGCTGTGTATATATCTTGTATGTGTGTGCTGTGTATATATCATGTATGTATGTGTGCTGTGTATATATTCATGTATATGTATGTGCTGTGTATATATCATGTATATGTCTGCTGTGTATACATCATGTATATGTGTGTGTTTGTATATATCATGTATATGTTGCTGTGTATATATCATGTATATGTGTGCTGTGTATATTTCATGTATTTGTATGTGTGCTGTGTATATATCATGTATATGTCTGCTGTGTATATATCATGTATATGTATATGTGTGTGCTGTGTATATATCATGTATATGTGTATTGTGTATATATCATGTATATGTATATGTGTGCTGTGTATATATCATGTATATGTATATGTGTGTGCTGTGTATATATCATGTATATTATATGTGTGCTGTGTATATATCATGTATGTGTGTGCTGTGTATATATCATGTATATGTCTGCTGTGTATATATCATGTATTGTGTGCTGTGTATATATCATGTATATATGTGTGCTGTGTATATATCATGTATATGTTGTGCTGTGTATATATCATGTATATGTTGTGTGCTGTGTATATATATGTATATGTGTGCTGTGTATATATCATGTATATGTTGATGTGTATATATCATGTATATGTATATGTGTGCTGTGTATATATCATGTATATGTGTGCTGTGTATATATCATGTATAGTGTGTGTGCTGTGTATATATCATGTATATGTATGTGTGCTGTGTATATATCATGTATATGTGGTGCTGTGTATATATCATGTATATGTAATGTGTGCTGTGTATATATCATGTATTGTATATGTGTGCTGTGTATATATCATGTATATGTGTGCTGTGTATATATCATGTATATGTGTGCTGTGTATATATCATATGTATGTGTGACTGTGTATATATCATGTATATGTGTGGCTGTGTACTGTATATCATATATATGTATATGTGTGTACTGTATATATCATGTATATGTATATGTGGTGCTGTGTACTGTATATATCGTATATGTATATGTGTGTGCTGTGTACTGTATATATCATGTATATGTATATTGTGTGCTGTGTACTGTATATATCATGTGTATATGTATTGTTGTGCTGTGTACTGTATATATCATGTATATGTATATGTGTGTGCTGTATATATCATGTATATGTGTGTGCTGTGTACTGTATATATCATGTATATGTGTGCTGTGACTGTATATATCATGTATATGTATATTGTGTGCTGTTACTGTATATATCATGTATATGTATATGTGTGTGCTGTGTACTGTATATATCATGTATATGTGTGTGCTGTATATATCTGTATATGTATATGTGTGTGCTGTGTACTGTATATATCATGCATATGTATATGTGTGTGCTGTGTACTGTATATATCATGCATATGTATATGTGTGTGCTGTTACTGTATATATCATGCATATGTGTGTACTGTATATATCATGCATATGTGTTGCTGTGTACTGTATATATCATGTATATGTATATGTGTGTACTGTATATATCATGCATATGTGTGTGCTGTGTACTGTATATATCATGTATATGTATATGTGTGTACTGTATATATCATGCATTGACTGCAGATTTCTGCAGTTTTTTGCCTGCGTTTCTTCGTGTGACTTCTTCTACCTGTAGAGATATTGGCTGTTCCTGGGCGCTCGTTATGGTACAAGGCGGATAATTATTAACCGCGTGCCGATCCTCATCACAGACAAATACACATGAAAGAATTCCTGAGTAATGGGATTTACCTCTTCACTGCTGGGAAAGTAGAAAGTGCAGCAGATAGCCCTAGAGATTAAAGCTCAGGTGACTCCATGGAAATATGACGAGTTTTCTAAGTACACGGGGGAAAGACTTACCACCAATTTAGAAACCCCCGGATAGGCCATGGTGCCTACAGGGAATTGCCCCTGTTGCACACTGTGTAGACACAAGGGTAAGGGCTCTTGTCCACTTGCCTGGTTTTCTTTGAAGTCTCGCTCATCCCACTGAACGCTTGTACTCCTTTCCCGTGAGCAGAACACCACTCAGACCACACCGGGTGAGGGCACCACACTCCCGTAAGACTTTATTGGTTCCCCGACAATCAACAGCATATAGGACATTACCAGCAAGAACACAAGATGGTGAAGATGACAGAGTCTGACCCTTCAGCTGGCTGACCGCGACTTCAGGGGATCCAGGACTATCTACCCCAGCCAGCAGCACCCCTGCTATTTTGGTAGTCGCCCACTGATGGGGGTAGCAGCAAACTTAGGAAACTGACTGACCACAGCGGGGTATATGGCCATGTGATCGAATTGTCCCAACCTAAGTTCTCCAAACAAGTTTGGTCTCAGTGTTGTCCAGTAGAGCAGTTCTGTAGTCCTCCATCTGGAACCATGGTCCTTAGGCTGAAGTCCTGTAGAAACAAACCAGTGATAGGAGCAGGCCAGTTTTTATATCCCTCAGCTCCTATTTCAGGGCATTGCGTCCCACAGGATTGGTTGGAGATGACTGTTCCATCATTGGTTGCAAGTTCAATCCGACTGCATAATTGTCCTCCAAATTATACAGTCTAGTACAACCGCAGGGGGCTGACGCAATCCGCAACCAGCAGGCATTTCATAAATTTGCAGACAAAGGGGGCACATGAAACAATGGTCCATGTTCCTTGACTTGCAGAACAGAGGAATAGTACGTCTGGTATAATTGAGAGTAGTTCACCACACACACACACACGGCTAGATGCTGAGTTATCACACACACTATAACAGATGAAGCCCAACTCCCACATATTGATTTCCCCTACTGCTAAAATGAGTGAATATGTGCAGTGTGTGTACATGTGTATGTAGATACATGTTTGTGTGTATATACATGTGTATACACTGTGTGCAGAATTATTAGGCAAATGAGTATTGTGATCACATGATACTTTCTATCCATGTTGTCCTACTCCAAGCTGTATAGGCTGAGAGCCAACTACCATATAGTAAATCAGGTGATGTGCATCTCTGTAATGAGGAGGGTGTGAGGTGTAATGGCATCAACACCCTATATAAGGTGTGCTTAATTATTAGGCAATGCCTTTCCTTAGGCAAAATGGGTCAGAAGAGAGATGTGACGGCTCTGAAAAGTCCAAAATTGTGAGATGTCTTGCAGAGGGACGCAGCAGTCTGGAAATTGCCAAACTTTAGAAGAAGCGTGATCACCGAACAATCAAGCGTTTCATGGCAAATAGCCAACAGGGTCGCAAGAAGCGTGAGGGCAAAAAAGGTGCAAAATAACTGCCCATGAATTGAGGAAAATCAAGTGTGAAGCTGCCAAGATGCCATTTGCCACCAGTTTTGTCATATTTTAGAGCTGCAACGTTACTGGAGTATCAAAAAGCACAAGGTGTGCCATACTCAGGGACATGGCCAAGGTAAGGAAGGCTGAAAAACCACCACCTCTGACCAAGAACATAAGATAAAACCACCACCTCTGAACAAGAAACATAAGATAAAACGTCAAGACTGGGCCAAGAAATATCTTAAGACTGATTTTTCAAAGGTTTTATGGACTGATGAAATGAGAGTGACTCTTGATGGGCAGATGGATGGGCCAGAGGCTGAATCAGTAAAGGGCAGAGAGCTCCACTCCGACTCAGACACCAGCAAGGTGGAGGTGGGGTACTGGTATGGGCTGGGATCATCAAAGATCAACTTGTGGGGCCTTTTCAGGTTGAGGATGGAGTGAAGCTCAACTGCCGGACCTACTGCCAGTTTCTGGAAGACACTTCTTCAAGCAGTGGTACAGGAAGAAGTCGGGATGGTTCAAGAAAAACATGATCTTCATGCAGGACAATGCTCCATCACATGCATCCAACTACTCCACAGCGTGGCTGGCCAGTAAAGGTCTGAAAGAAGAAAAAACAATGACATGGCCCCCTTGTTCCCCTGATCTGAACCCCATAGAGAACCTGTGATCCCTCCTAAAATGTGAGATCTACAGTGAGGGAAAACAGTACACCTCTGGGGACAGTGTCTGGGAGGGAAAACAGTACACCTCTGGGGACAGTGTCTGGAGGGAAACAGTACACCTCTGGGACAGTGTCTGGGAGGCTGTGGTGCTGCTGCACGCAATGTGGATCGTAAACCGATCAAGCAACTGACAATCTATGGATGGAGCTGCTGAGTGTCATCATAAAGAAAGGGGGCGATATTGGGCACTCATTTTTTTGGGTTTTGTTTTTGCATGTCAGAAATGTTTATTTCTAAATTTTGTTATATTGGTGTATGTATGTGCTGTGTTATATACAGGTGTATGTATGTGCTGTGTGTATATACAGGTGTATGTATGTGCTGTGTGTATATACAGGTGTATGTATGTGCTGTGTGTATATACAGGTGTATGTATGTGCTGTGTGTATATACAGGTGTATGTATGTGCTGTGTGTATATACAGGTGTATGTATGTGCTGTGTGTATATACAGGTGTATGTATGTGCTGTGTGTATATACAGGTGTATGTATGTGCTGTGTGTATATACAGGTGTATGTATGTGCTGTGTGTATATACAGGTGTATCTATGTGCTGTGTGTATATACAGGTGTATCTATGTGCTGTGTGTATATACAGGTGTATGTATGTGCTGTGTGTATATACAGGTGTATTTATGTGCTTGTATATACAGGTGTATTTATGTGCTCTGGGTATACAAGTGTATGTATGTGCTGTGTATATATACAGGTGTATCTATGTGCTGTGTATACACATGTGTATATATGTGCTCTGTGTATACAGGTGTATATGTATGTGCTGTGTGTATATACAGGTGTATGTATGTGCTGTGTGTATATACAGGTGTATGTATGTGCTGTGTGTATATACAGGTGTATGTATGTGCTGTGTGTATATACAGGTGTATCTATGTGCTGTGTGTATATACAGGTGTATGTATGTGCTGTGTGTATATACAGGTGTATATGTATGTGCTGTGTGTATATACAGGTGTATTTATGTGCTTGTATATACAGGTGTATTTATGTGCCTGGGTATACAAGTGTATGTATGTGCTGTGTATATATACAGGTGTATCTATGTGCTGTGTATACACATGTGTATATATGTGCTCTGTGTATACAGGTGTATATGTATGTGCTGTGTGTATATACATGTGTATGTATGTGCTGTGTGTATATACAGGTGTATTTATGTGCTTGTATATACAGGTGTATGTATGTGCTGTGTATATATACAGTGTATCCATGTGCTGTGTATACACATGTGTATATACAGCTGTATGTATGTGCTGTGTGTATATACAGGTGTATGTATGTGCTATGTGTATACACATGTGTATGTATGTGTTGTGTGTATATACAGGTGTATTATGTGCTCTGGTGTAAAGGTGTATATATGTGCTGTGTGTATATACAGGTGTATGTATGTGCTGTGTGTATATACAGGTGTATGTATGTGCTGTGTGTATATACAGGTGTATGTATGTGCTGTGTGTATATACAGGTGTATGTATGTGATGTGTGTATATACAGGTGTATGTATGTGCTGTGTGTATATACAGGTGTATGTATGTGATGTGTGTATATACAGGTGTATTATGTGCTCTGGTGTAAAGTGTATAATGTGCTGTGTGTATATACAGCTGTATGTATGTGATTGTGTATATACAGGTGTATGTATGTGCTGTGTGTATATACAGGTGTATGTATGTGCTGTGTGTATATACAGGTGTATGTATGTGATGTGTATATACAGTGTATCTATGTGCTGTGTGTATATACAGTGTATGTATGTGCTGTGTGTATATACAGGTGTATGTATGTGATGTGTGTATATACAGGTGTATGTATGTGCTGTGTGTATATACAGGTGTATGTATGTGCTGTGTGTGATGATGTTCCTATACTTCAATAAATGTAGATTTTTTTTTGGTTCAGTTATAAATGTAGATTGTTGTTTATGGAAATAAAATAAGACCCCGTCCCCCCCCTCCTGAAAATACACCCATCTGTCAGAGCAAAAAATTGTATGGAACACCACCTTTTTTTTTTTCCCGGTGAAACACGGTATATAGACGACCGTAACCACAGACCTGTAGAGACCGGAGCCTGCGCTGAAGCAGGAGGAGATTTACATCTTATTTATTGTTATCACATTTAGTCTAGTCCAGAATAACGGGAAAATTCCCGTTAATCAGGCATCATAAATCATCTGGTTTTGTTCCTGAGCTTTAAATCCCCCCCCCACATCATTGTAAACTCGCAGCGTGGAATTAAAGTTTCGACTGTCAGACGCTCCCTCTGGCGGTTTATCACCATATCTGTCATCATTCCTGCCGTCTACATGGTGCTCAATGGGCGCTACGTGCCGAGAAGAAGCTTCGCTGTGCCGAGGCTTTTATTGGAGCTGGATCGGTGGGTTTCTGCCTAGAGTAGTAGAGTTTTTCACAGGGCTGTGGAGTTGGAGTTGGTGTCCATTTTGGTAGAGTCAGTTGGTTTTAGGGTAATTGAGGAATCTGAGTCGGATGTTTGGCTTACTGACTTTGTGGGTTCGAAATCGGTGTCCATTTTAGTGGAGTTAAAGTCGGGAGTCAAATTCAGGGAAATTTTGGAGTTGGAGTCGGATATTTGGCTTAGTAAATCCACAGCCATGGTTAGAGTCGTGGAGTCGTTGCACATTTTGGTGGAGTTGAAGTCAAATTTAGGGAAATTTAGGAGTTGAAGGTTTGACTCACCGACTCCACAGCCCTGGTTTCTAGTAGAACCAGATCAGCTCTGTCAGTCACATTGAGAAAGGTAGGGGATTGTGTTTCTCCTAAACAGGAGCTTCTTCAGATGCTCCTGATAGAGTAGATAAAAGGTACAGAAAAAGCCCAAAAAACTTGAAACGAGCAGATGCGACGCTCATTGCAGGCTCGACTAGAGTACCCAAGTATAAAGAAAGTCAAAGGGCAACTCAAGCATTTTTCTGGAAGAGTCTTGAGTTTCCAGGGCTGTGGAGTCGGATTCGGTGTCCATTTTGGTGGAGTTGGGGTCGGATTCAGAGTAATTGATGAGTCGAAGGTTTGGCTTACCGAGTCCACAGCCATGGTTGGAGTCAGGAGTGAGATTCGAGTCGGAGTTCGGTGGAGTTGAGGATCGAGTCGGTGTCCATTTTGGTAGAGTTGGAGTCGAATTCAGGGAAATTGAGGAGTTGGGAGTTAAACGTTTGGCTTACTGGAAGAGTCTTGAGTTTCCAGGGCTGTGGAGTCTGAGTCGTTGCCCATTTTGGATGAAGTCTGAGTCAGATTCAGGGAAATTGAGGAGTCGGATATTTGGCTTACTGACTTCACAGTCATGGTTGTGGAGTCAGAGTTGGGGGTTGGATTCAGGGATATTGAAGAGTTTGAGTCGGATGTTTGGCTTACCGACTCCACAGTACTGTGAGTTTCACACTGACTTCCGTCATAGTCTGTCCTTGAGGCGAGCCTGTCCGGGCATCTAACCTGCTCGTTTCGATTACTGAGCACCTGAGCATTTTCGTGCTCGCGCATCATCATTCATTGTGTTCAACGGTCTGGCTATAGTCTCCACACAGAGTGTTGTATAAAGGTTCAGCTGAGCGTTTGTTGCAGCTTTGGATGTGACTAGAGCATAAGAGGATCTACCTTTAGGATGAATACAACCAAGATAAAGTTTGTAAAGTTCCAGTTCTAGTTTGCTTTTCTCCCCTCATGCTTGGTGTCCATCGGTACTCACTGATGTGTGCTTTATCGGAGGTGATTGGTGAATGCGCTGATGCCAATGCCCTGTGGGCACGGTGCCACGTGTGAAAATGATGTATTCTACCCCAAAGCCATGGATATTGAACATATCCCTCTGCGTTCTGCCCCTCCCGAGCCTCCTGAAGGCTGTAAATCGATGACCGTCTCTTTCAGAGATGATCAAATCAATACACTCCGTTCAGGATGTGAGGTGAAGTCAGGACATTCGACAAAAGTGATTTCATCTTTCATTTCTCATCATGGTTAGAAAGATTCGATGTGATGGGCTGTATTCACATTTTGGGAAAAAAATGTAAAAGTATCCAGGACTAGCCTCCAATCATTAGGAGGACTTGTATTTCGAGCTCCTCAGGGGCCGACACTGATCACCGTAGAGGGGAATCCCTGCCCCAATGTACAAGACCAGTCAGAGTTTGAATGATATAGCCTTTCTTCGTCAGTGCTATAGACGTTGCATGGAACGGCGCATGCGCAGCTGGCTGCACCATTCATCCTCTGCTGGCTATGGTCAAAAGAGAGCCAGAGGAGAACAAAGGACATATGTTCCTGATGACTACTGGCCTCAAGACCACAACCTGGCGGACCGGTGGTTCGTGTCCTGATGCTTGAAAAAGGCTATCTTCATCAGTCCTATAGACTTTGCATGGAACAGCGCATGCGCACCTAGCTTCCTAACCAATTTCCTTCTGGCCACAGTCAAGAGAAAACCAGGGGAGATTGAAGGACACAAGTTCTTGTTCTCTACCGACCTCAAAACCACAACCTGGAGGAGCCGGTATGTCCTGATGCTTCATTATAGTCTAAGGCACTGACAAAAGTAATCAAGCAGAGCCTGTTAATTGTCACTCCGGAGGATGGTCACCAATTTTACGATCATCGGGGATTTCGCACAGTCTAATGGCTAAGTGATCATTTTTGGACACTGTAAATCCCCATAAAAGCCTGCTGTAAATCTAATGGATAAGTGATCATTTTTGGACATTGTAAATCTAATGGATAAGTGATCATTTTTGGACATTGTAAATCTAATGGATAAGTGATCATTTTTGGACATTGTAAATCTAATGGATAAGTGATCATTTTTGGACACTGTAAATCTCCTTAAAAGCCTTCTGTACAACTCCTCATTAATGGTCTCTGGGATGTGAAAAAGAACTAAATTCTCCCCTCCTAGACAGAGAGGAGTGTGAACCCTAAATCTGATCATCAGACATTGGTTGGGTTCAGGAGATACAGGGAGGAGTACTCAGGAGCGGCACAGATCCAGGGGGTTTCGATTATTTCACCTCCTACAATCCAGTAATAAAGAGTTTTCCAATAGTAGATAGCCCCTTTAAGAAAAATGTTGTAAAATTCCTTTGTAAATTAAATTTCATCAAAATAGTGTAATACCCAACCAAATGTGTAGTGTTCTTTATACACCTTTTTTTGCCCGGCTCAACAGTGTGTAAAAGTCAATAGCTAAAAGTAGTCACACATTTACTACCGAAAGGTGCAATTTTTGGCACAAATTACCAGTGTAAATTTTTGGCTATTATGAGGCCGATAGAGCAATTTTATTCCGCCAAATGCATCGTATTGATATACTGTTACGATTTTACACCTACCCGTTGAAGGGAAGCTATCGTCAGAAAATGACCTAGGTTTTTGTGTTACTTGTATTTTTAAGTATTAGTTGGTAACGTTTTTCATTATATTAGAAAACACAAATAGAAATCTTGCTATTTTCACATTGAACACTGGGGCTTTTTTTTTTTTAGACTCTTAATTCCTGTCGTTTGAGGACGGGTTTTCAGCAGACTCCTTATCATCAGAGGCAGGATTACATGACTGATAACACAGGATCCACCATTCACAATAGGTGATATCACAGCTCACCTCCTCCTGTATAATGACTGATAACACCTCTATATACAGTAGTAGATAACACAGGATCCACCATTCACAATAGATGATATCACAGCTCACCTCCTCCTGTACAATGACTGCTAACACCTCTATATACAGTATTAGATAAAACAGGATCCACCATTCACAATAGATGATATCACAGCTCACCTCCTCCTGTACAATGACTGATAACACCTCTATATACAGTAGATAACACAGGATCCACCATTCACAATAGGTGATATCACAGCTCACCTCCTCCTCCGTATAATGACTGATAACACCTCTATATACAGGAGATGCACCGAATCCACCATTCACAATAGATGATATCACAGCTCACCTCCTCCTGTACAATGACTGATAACACCTCTATATACAGTAGATAACATAGGATCCACCATTCACAATAGGTGATATCACAGCTCACCCCCCTCCTCCTGTACAATGACTGATAACACCGCTATATACAGTAGATAACACAGGATCCACCATTCACAATAGATGATATCACAGCTCACCTTCTCCTCCTGTACAATGACTGATAACACCTCTATATACAGTAGATAACACAGGATCCACCATTCACAATAGGTGATATCACAGCTCACCTCCTCCTGTACAATGACTGATAACACCTCTATATACAGTAGATAACACAGGATCCACCATTCACAATAGGTGATATCACAGCTCACCTTCTCCTCCTGTACAATGACTGAGATAACACCTCTATATACAGTAGTAGATAACACAGGATCCACATTCACAATAGATGATATCACAGCTCACCTCCTCCTGTACAATGACTGCTAAAACCTCTATATACAGTAGATAACACAGGATCCACCGTTCACAATAGGTGATATCACAGCTCACCTTCTCCTCCTGTACAATGACTGATAACACCTCTATATACAGTAGATAACACAGGATCCACCATTCACAATAGGTGATATCACAGCTCACCCCCTCCTCCTGTACAATGACTGATAACACCTCTATATACAGGAGATGCACCGAATCCACCATTCACAATAGGTGATATCACAGCTCACCTCTTCCTGTACAATGACTGATAACACCTCTATATACAGTAGATAACACAGGATCCACCATTCACAATAGGTGATATCACAGCTCACCTCCTCCTCCTGTACAATGACTGATAACACCTCTATATACAGTATTAGATAAAACAGGATCCACCATTCACAATAGATGATATCACAGCTCACCTCCTCCTGTACAATGACTGATAACACCTCTATATACAGTAGATAACACAGGATCCACCATTCACAATAGGTGATATCACAGTTCACCTCCTCCTCCTGTACAATGACTGATAACACCTCTATATACAGTAGTAGATAACACAGGATCCACCATTCACAATAGATGATATCACAGCTCACCTTCTCCTCCTGTACAATGACTGATAACACCTCTATATACAGTAGATAACACAGGATCCACCATTCACAATAGATGATATCACAGCTCACCTCCTCCTGTACAATGACTGATAACACCTCTATATACAGTAGATAACACAGGATCCACCATTCACAATAGATGATATCACAGCTCACCTCCTCCTGTACAATGACTGCTAACACCTCTATATACAGTAGTAGATAACACAGGATCCACCATTCACAATAGGTGATATCACAGCTCACCTCCTCCTCCTGTACAATGACTGATAACACCTCTATATACGGTAGATAACACAGGATCCACCATTCACAATAGGTGATATCACCGCTCACCTTCTCCTCCTGTACAATGACTGATAACACCTCTATATACAGTAGATAACACAGGATCCACCATTCACAATAGATGATATCACAGCTCACCCCCCTCCTCTGTACAAATGACTGATAACACCTCTATATACAGTAGATAACACAGGATCCACCATTCACAATAGGTGATATCACAGCTCACCTCCTCCTCCTGTATAATGACTGATAACACCTCTATATACAGGAGAAGCACCGAATCCACATTCACAATAGGTGATATCACAGCTCACCTCCTCCTCCTGTACAATGACTGATAATACCTCTATATACAGTAAATAACACAGGATCCACCATTCACAATAGGTGATATCACAGCTCACCTCCTCCTCCTGTACAATGACTGATAACACCTGTATATACAGTAGATAACACAGGATCCACCATTCACATTAGGTGATATCACAGCTCACCTCCTCCTCCTGTACAATGACTGATAACACCTCTATATACAGTAGATATCACAGGATCCACCATTCACAATAGATGATATCACAGCTCACCTCCTCCTGTACAATGACTGATAACACCTCTATATACAGTAGTAGATAACACAGGATCTACCATTCACAATAGATGATGTCACAGCTCACCTCCTCCTCCTGTACAATGACTGATAACACCTCTATATACAGTAGATAACACAGGATCCACCATTCACAATAGGTGATATCACAGCTCACCTCCTCCTCCTGTACAATGACTGATAACACCTCTATATACAGTAGATAGCACAGGATCCACCATTCACAATAGGTGATATCACAGCTCACCTCCTCCTCCTGTACAATGACTGATAACACCTCTATATACAGTAGCTAACACAGGATCCACCATTCACAATAGGTGATATCACAGCTCACCTCCTCCTCCTGTACAATGACTGATAACACCTCTATATACAGTAGATAACACAGGATCCACCATTCACAATAGGTGATATCACAGCTCACCTCCTCCTGTACAATGACTGATAACTTCTCTATATACAGTAGATAACACAGGATCCACCATTCACAATAGATGATATCACAGCTCACCTCCTCCTCCTGTACAATGACTGATAACACCTCTATATACAGTAGATAACACAGGATCCACCATTCACAATAGGTGATATCACAGCTCACCTCCTCCTGTACAATGACTAATAACACATCTATACACAGCTGTCCCTTCACAATGACATTTGCACACGTTCATTAGATGCTTCACTACATAAGACAGGGTTAGAGGCTGTTCATTGCTGCTAATGGACATGCGCTATTTCCTGGGGGAAAAAAAACAGGAAGTTGGAGTCTAGAAAACCCCCAAGTGGCCAGTGTGAGAATTGCAGGATTTTTAATGTAAATTTTTTATATTATATGGGGTAAAAAAAATCTGCCAAAAATAAGGAAAATTATAATTGAACACAAAAACCTGCTTTTCTGATGCCACATCCCCTTTACAACTTTGGATTGCCCTGGTAAATTATTAGGAGTGATGGCTTGGTGTACTTTGACCGTCTGTGCCGGCTGCCAGACAGGTGCTCATTGAGGGTGTCTAAAGTTGACAGTTCCCGTTTTGGAGGTGGGGGGGGGGAAGGGGGGGCTAAAGTAAATCTTTGACGAGATTTTCATCTTCTCTTTGTAGAGAACCAATGGGATTTAATATTCTTCACAAAATGTGAAATGACGCCTTAATTCTGTGATCTCCAGAATGAGTCCTGATTCCACCTGATCTCCTAAACCCGCCTGATCTCGCTAGATTCTGCCTGATCTCCTGAACCCGCCTGATCTCGCTAGATTCTGCCTGATCTCCTGAACCCGCCTGATCTCGCTAGATTCTGCCTGATCTCCTAAACCTGCCTGATCTCGCTAGATTCTGCCTGATCTCCTAAACCCGCCTGATCTCGCTAGATTCCGCCTGATCTCCTGAACCCGCCTGATCTCTCTAGATTCTGCCTGATCTCCTAAACCTGCCTGATCTCGCTAGAGTCTGCCTGATCTCCTGAACCCGCCTGATCTCGCTAGATTCTGCCTGATCTCCTGAACCCGCCTGATCTCGCTAGATTCTGCCTGATCTCCTGAAACCCGCCTGATCTCGCTAGATTGCCTGATCTCCTGAACCCGCCTGATCTCACTTGATTCTGCCTGATCTCCTAAACCCGCCTGATCTCGCTAGATTCTGCCTGATCTCCTAACCCGCCTGATCTCAGCTAGATTCTGCCTGATCTCCTAAACCCGCCTGATCTCGCTAGATTCTCCTGATCTCCTAACCCGCCTGATCTCGCTAGATTCTGCCTGATCTCCTGAACCCGCCTGATCTCGCTAGATTCTGCCTGATCTCCTGAACCCGCCTGATCTCGCTAGATTCCTGCCTGATGATCTCCTGAATCTGCCTGATCTCCTGCCCTTTTGCTAGATTCTGCCTGATCTCCTGAACTCGCCTGATCTCGCTAGATTCTGCCTGATCTCCTGAACCCGCCTGATCTCGCTAGATTCTGCCTGATCTCCTGAACCCGCCTGATCTCGCTAGATTCTGCCTGATCTCCTGAACCCGCCTGATCTCACTTGATTCCACCCTGATCCTCACTTGATTCCGCCTGATCTCACTAGATTCTGCCTGATCTCCTGAACCCGCCTGATCTCGCTAGATTCTGACTGATCTCCTGAACCCGCTTGATCTCGCTAGATTATGCCTGATCTCCTGAACCCGCTTGATCTCGCTAGATTCTGCCTGATCTCCTGAACCCGCCTGATCTCGCTAGATTCCGCCTGATCTCCTGAACCCGCCTGATCTCGCTAGATTCTGCCTGATCTCCTGAACCCGCCTGATCTCGCTAGATTCTGCCTGATCTCCTAAATCCGCCTGATCTCACTTGATTCCACTTGACCTCACTTGATTCCGCCTGATCTCACTTGATTCCACCTGACCTCACTTGATTCCACCTGACCTCACTTGATTCCGCCTGAACTCATTTGATTCCGCCTGATCTCGCCTGATCTTCTGATCCCGCCAGATCCTGTCTGATCCCCAGGGCAGCGATCATTTTGGCGGAGGTGTTCTTGGTAATGAAGTTACCGCGCGTTTTACGTTCACAGGACACGTGCCCGGTAGAGGCGAGCGCCGGATCCTCTCTCCAGGAGCGAATGTTACTCGTAACCTTTCCTTCAACTCGCCTTCATCTGCAGCGATTGCTGAAAACACTTAACTGGGGAAATCTCTGGACTGAGAAATTGATTGTGACGGCGCGGAGACCGGAGCGTCGTGGGGAGGTGTAGAGGGAGGGGAGCCAAAAGTTCACAGCCGAGGCGAGAAACTCGGGGGGGCGCAAACTTCATAGGAACGAGAGGATAACGAGATGGGGAACGTGATCCTCATGGTAAATGAGCGGCGGGCGAGGACAGTATGGTGAGCATGATGGCACGTAGTGTAGGGTCTGTCCGAAGCAAGGGGTCCGAGATATAGTCCAGGGCCCAAATCTACCTGCGACCTAGAGCTCCTCCTGTGTAAGGGGCCACACTTAGGTGTTATGTGACATAGGATGGACACTGGTTATCACTGTTGATTGGTGAAGAGGATTGGCGTCATCAGTTGGTGGCGTCTCACATCCTGGGCGATAAATAGGTAAAAGGATAAGAGATAGATAGATAGATAGAGATAGAAAGATATAGATAGATAGATATAGAGATAGATAGATAGATAGATAGATAGATAGATAGATAGATAGATAGATAGATAGATAGATAGAACAAGCATTTATTGGCCAATACATGAACCTTATAAGATAAGTAGAATTCCCCCCCAAAAAAATTTCCATCTGAATTTTTGGGAAAAAACTTTTCATTTTTTATTTTTTTTTCAAATAAAACATCCTTAAATATTATCTAGAAACACAGATATTTGCATTTTGTGGGCACTGACAGTGTGCTGCTGCAGTATTTGTATAGCTTGTACCTGTACTGACAGTATGTACGAAGGGCTGTCTGTTTTTTTTTTTTTTTCTTTTTTCTTAGATTGATAGATAGATAAATATGGGATAGAATAGATAATGAGAGATATAGACAGAGGGATAGATAATACCCTGTTTCCCTAAAAATAAGAATGTCTTGTATTCATTTTTGTCCCTAGAGATGTGTCATGTCTTATTTTCAGGGGATGTCTAATTTTTCCCTGAAGAAGAATTCACATACCGTATATTGTTGAACAAAAAGAATTTACATTTATTACATACTGTACAGTAGTTGTCATCACAAATCATCATACCCATCATCCCCCTGCAGCACCTAATATCCCCATCATCCCCCTGTAGCACCTAATATCCCCATCATCCCCCTGCAGCACCCAATATCCCCATCATCCCCCTGCAGCACCCAATATCCCCCTCATCCCCCTACAGCACCCAATATCCCCATCATCCCCCTACAGCACCTAATATCCCCATCATCCCCCTGCAGCACCTAATATCCCCATCATCCCCCTGGAGCACCCAATATCCCCCTCATCCCCCTACAGCACCCAATATCCCCATCATCCCCCTGCAGCACCTAATATCCCCATCATCCCCCTGCAGCACCCAATATCCCCATCATCCCCCTGCATCACCCAATATCCCCATCATCCCCCTGCATCACCCAATATCCCCATCATCCCCCTGCAGCACCCAATATCCCCATCATCCCCCTACAGCACCTAATATCCCCATCATCCCCCTACAGCACCTAATATCCCCATCATCCCCTGCAGCACCCAATATCCCCATCATCCCCCTGCAGCACCCAATATCCCCATCATCCCCCTGCAGCACCTAATATCCCCATCATCCCCCTGCAGCACCTAATATCCCCATCATCCCCCTGCAGCACCCAATATCCCCATCATCCCCCTGCAGCACCCAATATCCCCATCATCCCCCTGCATCACCCAATATCCCCATCATCCCCCTGCATCACCCAATATCCCCTCATCCCCCTGCAGCACCCAATATCCCCATCATCCCCTGCAGCACCCAATTATCCCCTCATCCCCCTGCAGCACCCAATATCCCCATCATCCCCTGGCATCCCCAATATCCCCATCATCCCACCTGAGCACCCAATATCCCCATCATCCCCTGCAGCACCTAATATCCCCATCATCCCCCTGCGAGCAACCAATATCCCCATCATCCCCTGGACACCCAATATCCCCATCATCCCCTGCAGCACCCAATATCCCATCATCCCCTGCAGCACCCTATATCCCATCATCCCCCTGGAGCACCCAATATCCCCATCATCCCCCTGGAGCACCAATATACCCCATCAATCCCCTGGAGCACCCAATATACCCCATCATCCCCTGGCAGCACCCAATATCCCCCATCATCCCCCTGGAGCACCCAATATCCCCATCATCCCACTGGAGCACCCAATATCCCATCATCCCCTGCAGCACCCAATATCCCATATCCCCTGCAGCACCCAATATCGCCCATTCATCCACCCTGGAGCACCCAATATCCCCATCATCCCCTGGAGCACCAATATCCCATCATCCCCCTGGAGCACCCAATATCCCATCATCCCCTGCAGCACCCAATATCCCATCATCCCCCTGCAGCACCCAATATCCCCATCATCCCCCTGCAGCACCCAATATCCCCATCATCCCCTGGAGCACCCAATATCCCATCATCCCCCTGGAGCACCCAATATCCCCATCATCCCCTGGAGCACCCAATATCCCCATCATCCCCCTGGAGCACCCAATATCCCCATCATCCCCTGCAGCACCCAATATCCCCATCATCCCCTGCAGCACCCAATATCCCCATCATCCCCTGCAGCACCCAATATCCCCATCATCCCCCTGCAGCACCCAATATCCCCATCATCCCCCTGCAGCACCCAATATCCCCATCATCCCCCTCCAGGACCCAATATCCCCATCATCCCCCTGCAGCACCCAATATCCCCATCATCCCCCTGCAGCACCCAATATCCCCATCATCCCCTGCAGCACCCAATATCCCCATCATCCCCCTGCAGCACCCAATATCCCCATCATCCCCTGCAGCATCCAATATCCCCCTCATCCCCCTGCAGCACCCAATATCCCCATCATCCCCCTGCAGCATCCAATATCCCCATCATCCCCTGCAGCACCCATATATCCCCCTCATCCCCTGCAGCACCCAATATCCCCATCATCCCCCTGCAGCACCCAATATCCCCATCATTCCCCTGCAGCACCCAATATCCCCAGCATCCCCCTCCAGCACCCAATATCCCCATCATCCCCCTGCAGCACCCAATATCCCCATCATCCCCCTCCAGGACCCAATATACCCCATCATCCCCCTGCAGCACCCAATATCCCCCTCATCCCCTGCAGCACCCAATATCCCCCTCATCCCCCTGCAGCACCCAATATCCCCCTCATCCCCTGCAGCACCAATATCCCCATCATCCCCTGCAGCACCCAATATTCCCCATCATCCCCCTGCAGCACCCAATATCCCCTCATCCCCCTGCAGCACCCAATATCCCCATCATCCCCTGCAGCACCCAATATCCCCATCATCACCCTGCAGCACCCAATATCCCCATCATCCCCTGCAGCACCCATATCCCCATCATCACCCTGCAGCACCAATATCCCTCATCCCCCTGCAGCACCCAATATCCCCATCATCCCCCTAGAGCACCCAATATCCCCATCATCCCCTGCAGAACCCAATATCCCCATCATCCCCTGCAGCACCCAATATCCCCATCATCCCCCTGCAGCACCTAATATCCCCATCATCCCCCTACAGCATCCAATATCCCCATCATCCCCCTACAGCATCCCAATATCCCCATCATCCCCCTGCAGGACCCAATATCCCCATCATCCCCCTGCAGCACCCAATATCCCCATCATCCCCCTGCAGCACCCAATATCCCCATCATCCCCTACAGCACCTAATATCCCCATCATCTCCCTACAGCACCCAATATCCCCATCATCCCCCTGCAGCACCCAATATCCCCCTCATTCCCCTACAGCACCTAATATCCCCCTCATCCCCTGCAGCACCCAATATCCCCATCATCCCCTGCAGCACCCAATATCCCATCATCCCCCTGCAGCACCCAATATCCCCATCATCCCCCTGCAGGACCCAATATCCCATCATCCCCCTGCAGCACCTAATATCCCCATCATCCCCCTACAGCATCCAATATCCCCATCATCCCCCTACAGCACCCAATATCCCCATCATCCCCCTGCAGGACCCAATATCCCCATCATCCCCTACAGCATCCAATATCCCCCTCATCCCCCTCCAGGACCCAATATCCCCCTCATCCCCCTGCAGCACCCAATATCCCCCTCATCCCCTACAGCGCCCAATATCCCCCTCATCCCCCTGCAGCATCCAATATCCCCCTCATCCCCCTCCAGGACCCAATATCCCCCTCATCCCCTGCAGCACCCAATATCCCCCTCATCCTCCTACAGCGCCCAATATCCCCCTCATCCCCTGCAGCATCCAATATCCCCATCATCCCCCTGCAGCACCCAATATCCCCATCATCCCCCTGCAGCACCCAATATCCCCCTCATCCTCCTACAGCGCCCAATATCCCCCTCATCCCCCTGCAGCACCCAATATCCCATCATCCCCCTAATAGAAATAGTAGATAGAGCGAGAGATAGATAAATGATGGGTAGATCCCCATCCACCTTTCCTACAGTCCTACCCAACATCCCCACCGTCCCCACTGTCCTGCTCTGAGACCATGACCTGATCCCTAACCTGGCAGTTGGGGTAACCCTGGCTTTGCTTTCTCTTGCAGTGCCGTTGAGTGTCATCACACATCCTCCCCTCTGCCACCATGGCAAAATTAGAGTCAAGAACCGTCCTGAGCGACGCAACGTACCAGAGCCAGGAGTCTTACCACTCGTTCGCCAGCCGGTCTTCTGACTCCCCCTCCCAGGGCACTATGGGCAGTGTGGGCAGCGGAGTTGCCAATGATCAAGAGTTTGCCATGAAGAGCGTCGGCACCAGGACTCAGAACAGCCTCAAGCAAAATGACAGCTTCAGAAACGGATACTCCAACCGATACTCGGGGGAAGAGAAGAGCTACAAGACGGAGAAAAACTCCATGTACATCAACGAGCAACGCAAGAGTGAGAAGGTGAACATGTCTTATAATGTCAGCAGAATAGTGAGTGCAGCTCTGGAGTATAATACAGGAGGTAACTCAGGATCAGTAATGTAATGTATGTACACAGTGAGTGCACCAGCAGAATAGTGAGTGCAGCTCTGGAGTATAATACAGGAGGTAACTCAGGATCAGTAATGTAATGTATGTACACAGTGACTGCACCAGCAGAATAGTGAGTGCAGCTCTGGAGTATAATACAGGAGGTAACTCAGGATCAGTAATGTAATGTATGTACACAGTGACTGCACCAGCAGAATAGTGAGTGCAGCTCTGGAGTATAATACAGGAGGTAACTCAGGATCAGTAATGTAATGTATGTACACAGTGACTGCACCAGCAGAATAGTGAGTGCAGCTCTGGAGTGTAATACAGGAGGTAACTCAGGATCAGTAATGTAATGTATGTACACAGTGACTGCACCAGCAGAATAGTGAGTGCAGCTCTGGAGTATAATACAGGAGGTAACTCAGGATCAGTAATGTAATGTATGTACACAGTGACTGCACCAGCAGAATAGTGAGTGCAGCTCTGGAGTATAATACAATGTAACTCAGGATCAGTAATGTAATGTATGTACACAGTGACTGCACCAGCAGAATAGTGAGTGCAGCTCTGGAGTGTAATACAGGAGGTAACTCAGGAGCAGTAATGTAATGTACGTACACAGTGACTGCACCAGCAGAATAGTGAGTGCAGCTCTGGAGTATAATACAGGAGGTAACTCAGGATCAGTAATGTAATGTATGTACACAGTGACTGCACCAGCAGAATAGTGAGTACAGCTCTGGAGTATAATACAGGAGGTAACTCAGGATCAGTAATGTAATGTATGTACCCAGTGAGTGCACCAGCAGAATAGTGAGTGCAGCTCTGGAGTATAATACAGGAGGTAACTCAGGATCAGTAATGTATGTACACAGTGACTGCACCAGCAGAATAGTGAGTACAGCTCTGGAGTATAATACAGGAGGTAACTCAGGATCAGTAATGTAATGTAATGTATGTACACAGTGACTGCACCAGCAGAATAGTGAGTGCAGCTCTGGAGTATAATACAGGAGGTAACTCAGGATCAGTAATGTAATGTATGTACACAGTGACTCCACCAGCAGAATAGTGAGTGCAGCTCTGGAGTGTAATACAGGAGGTAACTCAGGATCAGTAATGTAATGTATGTACACAGTGACTGCACCAGCAGAATAGTGAGTGCAGCTCTGGAGGATAATACAGGAGGAAACTCAGGATCAGCAATGTAATGTATGTACACAGTGGCTGCACCAGCAGAATAGTGAGTGCAGCTCTGGAGTATAATACAGGAGGTAACTCAGGATCAGTAATGTAATGTATGTACACAGTGACTGCACCAGCAGAATAGTGAGTGCAGCTCTGGAGTATAATACAATGTAACTCAGGATCAGTAATGTAATGTATGTACACAGTGACTGCACCAGCAGAATAGTGAGTGCAGCTCTGGAGTGTAATACAGGAGGTAACTCAGGAGCAGTAATTTAATGTACGTACACAGTGACTGCACCAGCAGAATAGTGAGTGCAGCTCTGGAGTATAATACAGGAGGTAACTCAGGATCAGTAATGTAATGTATGTACACAGTGACTGCACCAGCAGAATAGTGAGTACAGCTCTGGAGTATAATACAGGAGGTAACTCAGGATCAGTAATGTAATGTATGTACACAGTGACTGCACCAGCAGAATAGTGAGTGCAGCTCTGGAGTATAATACAATGTAACTCAGGATCAGTAATGTAATGTATGTACACAGTGACTGCACCAGCAGAATAGTGAGTGCAGCTCTGGAGTGTAATACAGGAGGTAACTCAGGAGCAGTAATTTAATGTACGTACACAGTGACTGCACCAGCAGAATAGTGAGTGCAGCTCTGGAGTATAATACAGGAGGTAACTCAGGATCAGTAATGTAATGTATGTACACAGTGACTGCACCAGCAGAATAGTGAGTACAGCTCTGGAGTATAATACAGGAGGTAACTCAGGATCAGTAATGTAATGTATGTACACAGTGACTGCACCAGCAGAATAGTGAGTGCAGCTCTGGAGTATAATACAGGAGGTAACTCAGGATCAGTAATGTATGTACACAGTGACTGCACCAGCAGAATAGTGAGTGCAGCTCTGGAGTATAATACAGGAGGTAACTCAGGATCAGTAATGTAATGTGTGTACACAGTGACTGCACCAGCAGAATAGTGAGTGCAGCTCTGGAGTATAATACAGGAGGTAACTCAGGATCAGTAATGTAATGTATGTACACAGTGACTGCACCAGCAGAATAGTGAGTGCAGCTCTGGAGGATAATACAGGAGGAAACTCAGGATCAGCAATGTAATGTATGTACACAGTGGCTGCACCAGCAGAATAGTGAGTGCAGCTCTGGAGTATAATACAGGAGGTAACTCAGGATCAGTAATGTAATGTATGTACACAGTGACTGCACCAGCAGAATAGTGAGTGCAGCTCTGGAGTGTAATACAGGAGGTAACTCAGGAGCAGTAATGTAATGTACGTACACAGTGACTGCACCAGCAGAATAGTGAGTGCAGCTCTGGAGTATAATACAGGAGGTAACTCAGGATCAGTAATGTAATGTATGTACACAGTGACTGCACCAGCAGAATAGTGAGTGCAGCTCTGGAGGATAATACAGGAGGAAACTCAGGATCAGCAATGTAATGTATGTACACAGTGGCTGCACCAGCAGAATAGTGAGTGCAGCTCTGGAGTATAATACAGGAGGTAACTCAGGATCAGTAATGTATTACATGCAATCAATTTTGATTGTTGTGGGATCGAAATCTCAGAATTAGATCAATTAATGCAATGTATTTTACTCACTGTTAATTTTCTCATGGCAGACGTGTCTGTACTTGGCTAAATAATGAAGAGACTTCTAGCCACTCTAGGTGTGGGCCCAATTCTATCGCAGCGTGAGGGAGGTGATATCACGATGGGGGCAGGCTCTGTGGAGCTGAGGGTGGCAGCCATCTTTGCCCCCCTTTGCTGTCTTCTCCCCTCTGTGTTCTCTCCTTTGAGTTGTCTCCTCCCTGTGCGCTCTCTCTTCCCCCATGGTCTCTCCACCCCTCTGCTCTATTTCCCTTGTGTGCTGTCTGTCCCCCCCCCCGTGGTCTCTCCCCATGTACTGTCTTCTCCCCTCTTGCACTCTCCCCTTTGAGTTGTCTTCCCCTTGTGCGCTCTTCCCCCTTCCCCCATGTGTGCTGTTTCCCCCTGTGTGCTGTCTCTCTCCCCTCTGTGGGCTGTCTCTCTTTTCCTGTGGGCTGTCTCGCTCTTCCCTGTATGCTGTCTCTCTCTTCCCTGTGGGCTTTCTCACTCTTCCCTGTTGACTTTCTCTCTCCCCCAGTGTGCTGTCTCTCCCCCCTGTGTGCTGTCTCTCTCCCTCCTGTGTTTCTCCCCTCTGTGCTCTCTCGTTTGAGCTGTCACCCCCCTTTGCGCTCCCTCTCTTCCCTATGTGCTCGCCCCTCCCCCTGTGGTAAGAGTAACAATAAAATAAATGATATGAAAGGTACAGTAATTATATGAAGCAAAACCTTCATACCCGAAAAATGCCAGGTGGGCCCCTGCGTGGTCTGTCTGCCTTATAATGTTGTATATGGAACCAAAGTAAAGAATTGAAGATTTTAACTGCACAAAGCGTGGGACGTGGACTCTTTCCTTTGGAAAAGGTTTTGCATCATATAATTACTCCGGCAGAAGCCAGCCGCCGTGTCCGGGGTCCCAGCAGCCATTTCCATTCGAGTGACCTAAAGATTGCTTTGCTTTGCTTCAGAGTATGTGAAAGGTAACATTACACTGCAGGGGTGGGGAGACATACACTGCTGGGGGTGGAGCAGGGCTGTGGAGTCGGTAAATCAAACCACCGACTCCAACTCCGACTCAGACTCCTGAATTTCCCTGGCTCCCACTCCGACTCCAACTCCGACTCCTTTTACTCCGACTCCGACTCCTTCAGTCATGGCTCGTTTTTAAGTGATAAAATTATTGTTGGTCAATGGTAACATTAGGCTTTAATCATTATAATGACATAATAATCAAGATATTTAGATAGAACATAATAATAAATCATAATAATAATATTCAGCACATTCTGCATTGACCTACTATTATATATTTTAGGAGTCGGAGTCGGAACATTTTCTACTGACTCCAACTCCGACTCCACCAAAATGGGCAGCGACTCCGACTCCACGACTCCGACTCTGACTCCACAGCCCTGGGGTGGAGGCACATATACTGCTGTGGGGTGGAGGCACATATACTGCTGGTGGGGAGGAGGCACATACACTTCTAAGATGGGGGCACATACACTGCTGGGGGTGGAGGCACATATACTGCTGGGATGGGGGCACATACACTGCTGGGGGTGGAGGCACATACACTTTTAAGATGGGGGCACATATTCTGCTGGGGGTGGAGGCACATATACTGCTGGGATGGGGCACATAGGCTGCTGGGGGGCACATAGGCTGGGATGGGGGCACATACATTGCTGAGGTGGGGGCACACAGGCTAAGGTGAAGGCACATAGACTGCTTGGAGACACATAGATGCTGGGATGGGGCGAAGGCTGCTGAGAGGCACATAGGCTAGGGTGGGGGCACATAGGCTGCTGGGGGTACATAGGCTTGGGTGGGGCACATAGGCTGCTGGGGTATATAGGCTTGGGTGGGGGCACATAGGCTGAGATGGGGGCACTTAGGCTGCTGGGGTGGGAGCACATTGAATGCTAGGGTGAACATTAGCTGGGGTGGGGGCGCATAGGCTGAGGTGGGGGCACATAGGCTGCTGGGGGGCACAAACACATAAACGTACAAATTAGTCATGTAGACTAAGAGCGAGACTCAAAACAGGTCCTGCGCATGCACCGTGTGATAGAAGGACACGATTAACCTGGAAGTGGATGACAGACACCACAAGGCAATTATATATATAGATCATTTTTGGAAGGTTTAGAGGATGTTTTTGATACCTCGTTATAAATGTTTGTTGCTTACTGTTCTTTCAGAGCAACGAGACTTTGGTGAGACCCTCTGCCTTTAAGCCGGTGGTTCCTAAGAATTTCCATTCCATGCAAAACTTATGTCCACCTTTGAACAATGGCGTCACTGAGAACCGAAAGAGCTCAAGTCATGGGAACAGCAACAGCGCGGCCGCCCTGAAGAGCAGCTTGGAGAAGACCAGCCACAATAGGTCTTCCAACCAGGTGGGAGGTCTATCTGATTCTGGGCGCAACTCACTGACCAGCCTACCAACGTATGGGACTGGCTACAGCCAGCATGTTGGCCCGATGAGCGCGTCAACAAGCCATATCAACCGCATTGGGACTACCTACGTGGAGAAGAATATCGTGGGATACAATGGAATTTCTACCTCAGACAGCGGCCGATCTTCCAGTAAAAGCACTTCCTCTTTAGCAGACTGAACCATCTTAACGAGGCCTTGCCTTTCCATTCACCCTCCAGCGACGACGTCATCCAAGACCTAGAGGATCGTCTCTGGGAAAAAGAGCAAGAGGTGATCCAGATGAAGAGGAACCTGGACAAGAGCGAGGCTGCCATTTTTCAAGTCTTTGAAGAGAAGCAGAAGATCTGGGAACGGGAAATGGAAGACCTGAGACAGAATTATGCCAACAAGCTTCAGCAAGTGTCCAAGAAAGCACAGCGCGCCCAACAGGCACTACAGCTCCAGATCTTCAAGCTGCAGCAAGAGAAGAAGAAGTTCCAGGAGGATGTTGGCCAGTTGCTGCAGGAAAGGGAGGAACTGGAGAAGAAATGCATGGTCTTCAAGAAAGAGCAGTCCGAGTTCCTCCCGAAGATTGAGGAAACCAAGTGGGAGGTAAGATGGAGTCATGACCTCTAGTGATGTGCGAGTACTAAAAGGTCTCAGTGTGAAGGGGTGTGACATAGAGCAAGAAGGGACAGCAGGCCAATGTCTCGGTGTGAAGGGGTGTGACATAGAGCAACAAGGGACAGCAGGCCAAATGTCTCGGTGTGAAGGGGTGTGACATAGAGCAACAAGGGACAGCAGGCCAATGGTCAATCCAAAGAGCTTTCTTGAGGCAGGGAGCATAGAGCATCAAATATGAATCTTATTCTTGGAGTCCATAATTCCATAATGAGTCCACAACAAAGGGAACAGATCCAGGGGTGCCACCCGGTAATCCGACCCCAAGGAAAATGTAGAAATAGTCCTTGGATGAGATTGCTAGATCCAGCATGTGAGGGACACAACATAATCTCACGTGGTGGCTTCTATCTATCCACTCACTGGCACCAGGATCTGGCCACAGCCTCAGATCCTACTCCTCCAAAAGTCACCACACTACTGAACTGACCAAAAACATGAGTCTATTGTTCTCTCTTCTTTGATCAGCCCCCTGGATGGGGGAAGGGCTCACACCCCCTTTTGAACATGTGGCCACACTGAGAAGTTTCCAGAAGCTCCAGGCTCCATCCTGCCTACAGGTTTGTGAATTGGAGGAGCTGAGAAGAACAAAAGCAGAATCCCCCACTAGGTGCAGGACAGGAAACACTAAAGCAGGTTTCCTTACATTACAGTCCATGAACACAGGCTGGGGGAGAGACACACTGTTACACTCGGAACTCAGGTGCTCGGATGGGCGCAACTCAGTCAATGGGAAGAGTTCCCAGAAAAATGCGCCCATCTGAGCACCAACTTCTCATTTTGAGCACTGCGCCATTGAGCATCTCGCTCATCACTAATTCTCTCTTATAATTTGCCTATCCATGTTTCTTTATCCTCACTGAGTAATGCACGATAAGCACAAAAATGCCCAAAAACCTCCTTTACAATGGCCCTATGATCTTCTGTGTCCACATTCTGAAGAAAGCAGCTCTCCTCCCCTCTCACTGCAAGATATCCAAGCATCATCTCACAAATGATCCCCTTCCACATAACAATGTTTGTGTAGATCTGTAAGATGTGGGTTGTAATAATCATCTAGGTGAATTAACGATGGAACAATTTTTATGTGTATCCGTACTGGGTATTACAGCAGCTCCAGGTAGAGGCCATAATGCAATGCCCCCAGTCCACAAGATCAGAAACCAGCCAGCAGCAATAGTCCTTAAGTTCCTCCAGACGTCGGTTATCGCGACTGTAACATATGTATTCAGGTCCAGTCAGCGATAATAGTCCTTAGGAGAGTCCAGAAGGTAGATATCTCGACCGTAGCACATGTATCCAGCTCCAGTTTCTATAGTCCATTTATGGGTTTCAGTACATGGCCTAGCAACAGATCCACTTGCTTCCAATTCACAGCACCAACTAACTTTACCATGTGGCTTATTGTTCCAGAAACCCAGTCTCCTGTCCTGTCTGCGGATACATTGGGGTAACCCACTGCAGAGAGGATAAAATATGCACCACCTCCCACCAGAATGTAGGATATTAAATGTAATGCAGACCTGAGCCAAAACAGGCTGGAAGGGACACTCTGATACATCTCATTCCCCTTTCAACCTGTGAACAATAATATCAACTCATACGTCAGATTGTAGTGAGTCTGACTCCTCAAGTGGGTCCTTCCCCCTATCACCATCAAATGCCTAGTCCCTGACTGTGCACTAGATATCACCTCTATAGTAATAAAACACATGGAAAGGATGACAGACCGGGGAACATAGACAAAAGGATATACAACAAACTTGACTGCTGCAGCCAAACACCAGAACTGCAGATGACCCGGCTCCAACAACAGAACACCAACAGCAGAATCACTAGCAGCCACTAGAGACTTCCTCCCTCCATGGTGGTCAGAATAGAAAGATCTACTGCCGGCATCAGGTGATGGATATAGGGAAGGGGGTGGTCACAAACCACGCAGCTGAGATAAACAAGGAGCTACTAACAAGAATAATATCAATACCATTGCTTATCCCAAAGAAAGCAATCACATTTTAAAATACAGAATCTCACAAGTTCATGTGAACTCAGATTTCAGAGCTGCCACAAGTCCTTTAATGACGGGAGTTATTTGTGACAGGTGTGACTTCAATCTCATGGGGTCAGGAAAGTCTATGGTAGGACCCCAGCTTCACAGGTGTTTAATGCATTGTGCATGGGTGTGACTGCATCCTGCTTTTGGTAGCAAATCACTTAGCTTAAGAACAAAAAGATCAGGGTAAGTGAAGTGGCTCCTAAGTGAAGAAAGCAGGTATATTACAAAGTCTTTTCTGATACTTTTGACTTATGCCAGGTTTGTTGAAGAAGTGACAGCGACCCATTAACCATGTGAGCTTTCCTTGGCAGGTTTGTCAAAAAGCTGGAGAGATATCGCTATTGAAGCAGCAACTGAAGGACGCTCAGGCGGACATCGCTCATAAGCTCAATGAGATCGTCAGCCTTAAATCACAGTTAAAAGAAGTCAAGGCCTTACTGCGTGAGAAAGAGGAGCAGATCGCCTCCATTAAAGATTCCTACAGCACCAAAAGCGTCAGCCTGGAGATCTGCGAGAGCGAAATGCAGAGAAAGCAAAGCGAGGCGCAGCAGATGAAGGAGAAGCTCAGCCAGTGCGAACAAGAGATAGCGGGTTTAAAGGAGACCTTGTCCGATCTGGGTCAGAATCCGTATACCATGGACCTGACCGAGAAACTGAGGGACACCCTGGCCTGCGAGAGCGACGAGGCCAAGATGAAGCGCCAATGCGAGGACAGCGTGGGCACACTCAAGAACGACATCGAGAACCTCCAGTTGGAGTTGGCCTTGGAGAGGCAACAGCGGGACCAGCAGGTGGTGGACTTCGAGGACGAGAGGCGCACGTGGCAAGAGGAGAAGGAAAAAGTCATAAAGTATCAGAAGCAGCTGCAGCTCAACTACGTGGAGATGTATCAAAAGAACCAACAGCTGGAGCAAAAGATCAACGAGATCACCACCAAGGCCACCACACCGCCAGCAGAAGACAAGAAGCCTTGGACACCGTCAAGACTGGAGAGGATAGAGTCCACCGAGATATGAGGACGGTTGAGTGTACACTGTGCATGTGCTACCTACTCCAGCCCATGATATCAGGAAAAGACCGGATAGAGTCCACGGGGACCACTGACTCCATCCACAACCAACCCTGAAGGACTCCAAAAGGTGTCTCAAAGTGCTTGCTGTAACAAAACATTTATGGTGTACGGTTTATTATGCCGCCAATGAATACTATTTGTCTTGTTTATTTTCCCTTACGCCTTCACCTCCCTCAGACTTTGCCGGTCCGAAAAAAAAAAGCACCGCCAGGCAGTCGAAGGGGAGGTGCAGGGTCGTGACTGTTACCAGTCCTTAATCCTTTTAGGACTCGCGGAAAGAAAAAAGGTCAAAGTGACTTGGTCAATGAGTTCATTTAGCCATATTGGCTAGCAACGGAAGTTCTGCTGTGCAGTGAAATCTAGCAATCTTTACCTACTTCTAGGCACTGTCTACTGTGAATTATCCCCAAAATCTTTCCAGGGACTTTAGTAAATGTTTTTTTTTTTCTATACATTACAATATTTTAGCGGGTCTGCACTACTGATAACTTACACTTACTGTGAGATCGTGCACCCGTCTGTGTGTTGTCACTATGAGGGGTAGAGGGTTCTTATGTTAGTCCTTTAAAGCCTTTTTCAACTTTCCCCAAGTCCTTAAAACTCATGTACAACCCAACAATCACATCCGTTAAGAAAAAGTCAGATTTTTTTCGTTCATTTTAACCAGAAGGCAACTAACGATTTCTGCTGCTTTAGACTTTTACTTCATCATTTCATTTATCATGCAACAAGATTGGTGTCCATGACGCATTTCGGCCTGAGCCTTTCACCAATGGCTCTGACCGAAAACACAACAAGATTGAGGTCCATGACGCGTTTCGGACAGAGCCTTTCTCCAATGGCCCTGTCCGAAACACTAGATTGATGTCTGACGCTTTTCAGCCAGAGCCTTTCCCTAATGACTCTAGCCGAAACACAGCAGATTGATGTCCGTGACGCGTTTCGGCCAGAGCCTTTCTCCAATGACTCTGGCCTAAACACGAGATTGATGTCTATGATGCCTTTCTCTAATGGCTCTGGCCGAAACACGAGATTGAGTCTATGGCGCCTTTCTCCATTGGCTCTGGAGAAAGGCTCTGGCCGAAAGCGTGTCACGGACATCAATCTTGTTATATGAAATGAAGACACACAAGTCTAAAGCAGCAGAAATTATTTGTTTAGTGCTGGTATCTCTAAAGGAGTTTGGATCTGGATATGCCAACCCATTGCCGTTGCATCACAATTTGGGGAGAGTCCCACTGTGATCATCATAATCAATCCAACGATTTTTCTGCAAACTCTGTTCCAGATCCTTATCTCTTGGTTACCAGACTATCTGGAGGACCTGATCCCACTGATTTGGATGGGCAGGGGTGCACTACTTCATTTCTCCTGTGGTGGCACTGCAGGAGAAGTGAACGTTTGCTGCTGATCGCAACGATCAGTCTGATCTGGGGAGAGTCCCACTGTGATTAGCACCAATCCAATCCAACTATCATGATTTTCTCTGAACTTGTTCTAGATCCTTATCTCTTGGTTTCCAGACTATCTGGAGGACCCGGTCACACTGATTCGGTTGGGCAGGGGTGCACTACTTCATTTCTCCTCTGGTGGCACTGCAGGAAAAGTGAATTCCTGCAGATCGTAGTGATCACTCACATCTATGACTAGATTATTGTTATGATAGGGACGGTCCAAAGTGAGGATCCCCTTTATCTGACCATTTTCTTAAAGACTATTTAATAGTTTACTATATAATCCAGACCTGCTCTTTAAATGAATTTACATTTGACCATCATTTTAATTTTTATTTAATAAATCAATAGTGCGCACGAAAATAAGAAAATTTGTAATATATTTTATGAATAAATATACCAAAATAATCAAATCTATGGTAAAGGCAGCGTGTAATAAGAATAATACCTATAGAAATGCTAACACGCCATGGCTTAAAAATATATCTTTATTGTAATACATCATAAAACATTTTATAAAATCAGGAAAAAAACACACACAGGTGACAGAAAAGGTGGGTACTCCTAAGAACAGTAAATGGTAAGACATAGGTTATACGGTAGTGATGGGCAATAAATATAAATGCATATGTAAAGTAATATAACTGAATATATATATATATACATATATAGTAAGTGCTAAGTAAGAGGTATAATTACATATACAGCTAAATGTATATAGAGATGGAAAAAGAACTAATATAAAGGCTGTAAAACAGTTGCAAAGTACTGTGAGTCCAGGAGCGCAGCACACCCGATGCACGTTTCACAGTGAAATTGAGAGAAATCTTCAATCATCACTGTTTCATTCTCAATTCAGGGATAAAATCTGAATTCAGTGAAGTCAGATTTCTGATGACAGTGATAAATAATGAGAGCCAGGGTAAGTGATTCCACAAGCCCGCCACACCCGACGCACGTTTCGAAGTGAAAGCGAAATTCTGAGAAATCTTCAATTCATCACTGTTTCATTCTCAATTCAGGGATAAAATCTGAATTCAGTGAAGTCAGATTTCTGATGACAGTGATAAATAATGAGAACCAGGGTAAGTGATTCCACATGCCCGCCACACCCACGCACGTTTCGAATTGAAATGCGAAATACAGAGAAATCTTCAATTCATCACTCTTTTACTCTCAAGTCATGGATAAAGTGTGTGTTCAGTGAAGTCAGATTTCCTTATTACTGGGAAAGGAGATGACAGTCGTAAATAATGAGAACCAGGGTAGGTGTTTCCACAAGCCCACCACACCTGAGCTCGTTTCGAATTGAAATGCAAAATTCAGAAAATCTTCAATTCATCACTGTTTCACTCTCAATTCGGGGTACAATCTATGTTCAGTGAAGTCACATTTTCTCATTACTGAGACAGGAGATGACAGCGTAAATAATGAGAACCAGGGTAAGTGATTCCAAAGCTCGCCACACCCGATGTGCGTTTCATATTGAATGCAAAATTCAGAGAAATCTTCAATTCATCATTCTTTCATCTCAATTCAGGATAAAATCTGAATTAAGTGAATCAGATTTCGATGACAGTTATAAATACGAGACCGTAAGTGATTCCACAAGCCCGCAACTGATGCACATTTCAATGAATGTAATTCAGAATCTTAAATTATCACTCTTTTACTCTCAGTCGGGTAAAATCTGTGTTCAGTGAAGTCAGATTCCTCCTTACTGAGATAGGAGATGACAGTCGTAAATAATGAGAACCAGGGTAGGTGTTTCCACGAGCCCGCCACACCTGACGCTCTGTTACAAATTGAAATGCGAAATTCAGAGAAATCTTTAATTCATCACTGTTTCACTCTCAATTGAGGGGCAAAATCTGTATTCAGTGAAGTCAGATTCCTCCTTACTGAGATAGGAGATGACAGTAATAAATATTGAGAATGGTTATCCTACCAGGGTAAGGGATTCCAGGAGCGCACCACACCCAACGCACGTTTCGCATTGAATTATGAAATTCACTGAAATCTTAACATTCATCACTCTTCACTCTCAATTCAGAGGTAAAATCTGTGTTCTGTGAAGTTAAATTTCCTCTTCATTACTGAGATAGGAGATGACAGTGATAAATAACTAGAACAGCTTTCTTACAAGTGATTCCAAGAGCCCACCACACCCAACGCACGTTTCTTAATGAAATGCAAAATCAGAAAACTCTTCAATTCATTAGTTTTTCACTCTCAATTCAGAATATCTGTGTTTAGTGAAGTCAGATAAATTGCGAGAACGGTTATATTTTTACCTGTACCATTGATTTATGGAACAAAATAAAATGATGGTTACGCTTTTGCGTTCACCCTTTTTGGAAGGTAAATGTAGAGGTGAAAAGTGAATGACAACTCATATGGTTCAATGAGAAAGAATCTCAATAGTCCCCTCATCTGGATGGAAAATCCACCGCGCGGAGACAGGAAATTCAGGAGAAGAGAGAAAGCAGGAAATTCCAAAAATTTATTAGGCAAAAGTTGCCAAAACACAGAGAAGCAACCAATCTCCACCTCAAGATAAAACGCCGGGCAAACGCGTTTCGGACCTGTGCAATTATTAAAGGGTATATCTGGGATTTTGCAAAATTAAAGATTTTACTACCCACCTGCCAGTTGTTTTCCGTGCCGTTTTTTGCCGGCAAGACCACTCCTGCGGCGATTCCCGAGCTTCACTGATGTCGCGTCAAAATGGCTCTCTGCTCTGTTGACAGGCATCACAGCCGACGTCATGGTTATTGACAACCGGCTCCCCCAGTTAGTTAAGGAACGGCTGTCAATCAGCATGACGTCAGCTGTCTCTGATCTATTGATGAAGCCTTTGTTTCGCCGGCAGGAGAAGCCTGTGCCAGCGGCGAACGGCGCTGGGCACAACAGGCAGGTAGGTAGTAACTACCTGCCTGTTAGTGCTTGGGCACATGTTTTAATCCCGGATATACCCTATGAGGACACATGTCTGAAACGCGTTTGCCCAGCATTTTAACTGGTATTAATTTTGGCTCTTCTACTTATGGTTTTTTGAATTTTTGCCTAATCCATTTTTGGAACTTCCTGCTGCTGGAATTTTTCTTGTCACATCTATACCAAGGGTTATGTTTTAAGCCACATTGGGTTGTTGCTTATCCCTAGCCGAGAAGGAGTCTCATAGTCTCACGGTATACTTGGGTTGAGTGAAAGTTGTCCGCCCCATGTATAACTTTTACAGACAACATACTGACCGGAGAGATGTTCTCACCTCCGTAGAGTCCTGGCTAGACGCCGAGACAAAATCCCAGGGATCAAACCAAAGAAAACTGCTGTACAACTTCAGGAATAAATTGCCTCTTCCCTCTTCTTCAGGGATTTGCCGGCAGCACCACTCGTACAGTAAACTACAGGAGATCAGATGAGCCGAGAGCTTCTCAAAGCCTCCCGCCGAGCCGCGGTGTTACAGACGCATGGCTAGCGAGTCTTACCTTGGTAATAATGCACAGTTCACAGTGGGTAGATTTTAGCTCGCTAGATTTTACTCCATAAAAATGCTGCAATGAATCGTGAGTGTGCTTGTTTACTAATCCAGCATCAAGAGTGTCCTTGAGGTCTGAGTGGTAAAGAGTGGACAACCTGTGAGGCTTGGAGCATGTTCTTCAGGTGGACGGTCAGGGAGATGTGCTACGCAACCATATTGTGTCTTATATCATAGCGACGAGGCATCTGAAGGCTGGTCACCCGTGTGGTCTCTGCATAACAGACAACCAAGACGACTTAAAGGGGAACTCCCGTCATGACTAGGTACACTGGAGACTTACTTCATATATTGAGTAAGGGTTGACCTGCAGAATTGGAGATGACAATTGCTTAAATACTTTAGTTAATCCTCATGATTTCTAAACATAGATTACTCAATCATTTCTTCAGGAGGTGGAGCTTAGATGTCACATGACTTTGCACTCCAACAAAAGTCAAATTTGAAGTAGCTTTATTGACAAGACCTAATATACCAAAGCAAGTGGAAAAAATGGAATTGAGAGCGAAGGCATATCCAGCAGTGGTGTGACCCAACATCTGTAGAAGGGAGTGGTAATATAAGAAGGGTGTAACCCGAGAGCGGTAGAAGGGAGTGGTAATACAGCAAGGGTGTAACCCAACAGCAGTAGAAGGGAGTGGTAATACAGTAGGGGTGTAACCCGACAGTGGTAGAAGGGAGTGGTAATACAGCAGGGGTGTAACCCGACAGCAGTAGAAGGGAGTGGTAATACAGAAGGGGTGTATCCTGAAAGAAGTAGAAGGAGTGGTAATACAGCAGGGGTTGGGTCAGACACATGAGCTAAATCTTTACTATTGTGGGTGGAGCTTAGATGTAACATTATATGCACTTAATAATTAAAGGCTAAGTAAGGAAAAAAATGACATAAGCAGGGGTGTAAACCAACAGCATGGGGGAGTGGACCATAAAGCAGGGGTGGAGTCTTAGGTTTAGATATCAGATAACTACGCACTTACAAACTAAAGGCTAAGAATAGAAAAGAGAATGACAGGCAGGAGTGTAACCAAAAACAAGACGGGGAGTGACCATAAAGCAGGGGTTAAGCTTGACACATGACATTAATCATTGTGGGTGGGGCTTAGATATGATTATATTCACTGACCAACTAAAAGCTAAGAATGGAAAGGAGAATGATACAAGCAGGGGTGTAACCCAACAGCAGGAGGGAGAGTGGTCATAAAGCAGGGGTGGAGTCTGACACAAATCATTATTGTAGGTGGAGCTTATATGTGAAATAGAATATATGCACTCACCAACTAAAAGCTAAGAATGGAAAAGAGGAACACATAGGCAGGGGTGTAGCCCCAAAACAGGAGGGGGAGTGGCCATACAGCAGGGGTGGAGTCTGACACATGATAGATCATTATTGTGGGTGGGGCTTGGATATCAAAAGATATTTGCACTTACCGACTAAAGGCTGAGAATAGAAGGAGAATGACCTACGCAGGGGTGTAACCCAACCGAGGGCGGGGGGAGGCTGACATGATATATATCTTTATTGTAGGTGGAGCTTAGATATCATGATTGTTTGCACTTAAGTGAAATGAAGAATGACATAAGCAGGGGTGTAACCCAACCACATGAGGGGGAGTGGCCATACAGCAGGGGTGGAGTCTGATGCAAGTAATGGGCAGGGAGATTTGTGTCATGGAGCTATAGGCTGCTAATGTAGGAACCATATTGTCATGTTCTGACTTTATTGTGGGTGGAGCTTAGATGTCACAGGTAAAAGGGTGCTGGCGGAAAAACACCAAAAATATGCTATTTCAGGTAGTTTTTCAGCATAACACTGTTGAAAACCGCTTGAAATTAATTGAGGTGTATATATTCTATGGTTCTTCACTTTTGATTGGAGTTCTCCTTTAAGTCCTTCAAGGCCGGCCCAGGAGGAAGCAAGAAACACACCCAAGTAACCGCAGGTCCTCTAAACTTTCTATATAGCATTTTGTTGGGGGTCAAGAAAGAAATATTGTCTTCCTGGTCAAATATCCAGAATTTCATGGTAGGGTCGCTCTAGGACATTTACATTTTTGGTCTAAAAATGATCCAATCCCTGTGTGTGACCGGCTTTACGTCTCAGCTAAAGCAAATGGGAAGCTAAAAGGGGTTATATAAGATTGGAATGCTGTCACTCTTGTGTCAGGTATGGCTGGATTGACCTAAGTATTGACTTAAGCTTGAGCTGCAATACCAGACCCAGCCTGTGCACGATGGTGGCGCTGTTTCCACAATTGCATGGCGATGCATTTCCAAAGTGCACATTTGTTTCTTTTCTTGCACCTCATTTTGGGGTCTCTGGTACTTCACATTACTTAGAAAGCCCCTCTCTAGGTGACCTCTCTGAGTACAAGTGGCTCCTATCAGAAAGGCCTTTCTGCTATACAGCGCACTGCCTCTATAGGACGCACAGACTTGTTTTAGGTCTCGGGCAACAGGAAGCTTGGGAAGATGTAATGAGAATACACTGTATAGAAGGATATAAAAAATAAGGAGTGAATGCAGGATCAAGAAAGAGACCGATGAGTGGGGGGAATAGAAGATGGTCAACCAACAGGGGGCGCATCCATGTGACCTCATACAAGCGGAGCTTTATTTGGGGATGATCAGCAGCAGCGACACTGCCATAAATGTATTAACACTTGCTGAATTTATTACTTGTGTTACTGAGCCAATTGCCCCCCTTTTTATTATACTTGTTTACATTGATGCTTTTTGAGGCTTCCTGCGGACCACCAGCTCAAAATTGCCCAATCCACCCAATATCCAGTGTTGAAACCCACCTCGCCTCTATTTTTCTTTACATAGACCACTTGTTCAGTCCACCCAATACCCAGTGTTAGAGCCCTCACTGTGCACACACCATTGCCTTTCTTTTCCCCCCCCTGAATAGATCTCATGGTCAATCCATCCAATATGATGTGCTAAAATACAGGTGGTGGCCTATCCACTCCTCTGTCTTTCACTACTCCCCTTCCTTAAGCAGTTTTCTTGGTCAATCTGCATAGTACCCAAAGCACTACCATGCATCTAGCCACACCCTTGCCTTTTCCCCACCCCTGAGTAGATCTGTGGGTCATTCAGTCCAATAGTCAGTATTAAAGGCCCACTAGTCCCCCAGCCACACCCTTGCCTTTTCCCCACCCCTGAGTAGATCTGTGGGTCATTCAGTCCAATAGTCAGTATTAAAAGCCCACTAGTCCCCCAGCCACACCCTTGACTTTTTTGTTTTTTTCCTCATCACCAATCAACCCAATACTCAGTGCTAAATCTATGCCAGCCCCCTAGCCACATGCCTGCCTTATTTCTTTCCTCACCACCAATAAGATCTCTTGGCTAAAAGTCTTGCCAGCCCCATAGCCACACCTTTGCTTTTCCTTTCCCCACCCCTGAGGAGATCTTTTGGTCAATGAACATAATAGTGTGAAAGCCATGCCATCTCCCTAACCACACCTTGACTTTTTGCCCACTTTTAATTAGATCTGTTGGTCAATCTCATATTCTGTACTAAACATGTGCCAGCCCTCTAGTCATATCCTTGCCTTTCTCCACCCCTGAGTAGATCACTTGGCCCTTCCAGCCCCCTAGCCACACTCTTGTCTTTTTCCAATCTCCCAAGTAGATATTTTGGTCAATCAATCTAATGTTCTGTGCTAAATCTATGCCAGCCCCCTAGCTACATGCTTGCCTTATTTTTTTTCCTCGCCACCAATGAGGTCTCTTGGCTAAAAGTCTTGCCAGCCCCATAGCAACACCTTTGCTTCTCCTTTCCCCACCCCTGAGGAGACCTCTTGCTCAATGAACCTAATACTCAGTGTGAAAGCCATGCCAGCCCCCTAGCCACATGCTTGCCTAATTTTTTTTCCTCACCACCAATAAGATCTCTTGGCTAAAAGTCTTGCCAGCTCCATGGCCACACCTTTGCTTTTCCTTTGCCCACCCCTGAGGAGATCTCTTAGTCATTGAACCTAAAACCCATCGTGATAGCCATGCCAGCCCCCTAACTACACCCTTACCTTTCCCCCTAGTAGATCTATTGGTCAATCTCATATTCCATTCTAAAGCTGTATCAGCCCTCTAGTCACATGCTTGCACTTTTTGTCCTTTTTCTTTTGCACCAATAAGATCTCTTGGCTAATAGTTTTGCAAGCCCCTCTAGTCACACCCTTGCCTTTATGTTGTTCATTCCTGAGTAGATCTCTTGGTTATTCAATCAACTTAATTCTAAGAACTAAAGTCCTGCCAGCCCCCTTAGCCACACCCCTGCAGTTCTCTTCCCCACCCCCGAGGAGACCCCCCCGTAGCCAATCCATTTTTGGAGCCCAATAGGTGAAGACATATTACACAATAGAGCTCTCAATTCTGTTTGCAGACTGTATGGACATTAGAAACTAGAAATATCTCTTCAACACGCTGAGGATCTCTCCAGTCGAGTGGAGCATTCCTAATCACCGGCCAATATCAGACTGCCAAAATCAAAAATATGAAGCGTTAGGCATCCTCCATCCTGATACTCCACTCTATTAAGTAAAACGCTGTGATGAAAGAATGAGTACATTGTCCTATGCCCACGTGTCGGAGATGTCACCCCTATCCTGCCCTCTTTATTTTCTACCCCCCCGCCCCCATGACTGCGTCCTGCACATGGTACAGAGCAACGAGGGAGTCTGCAATAAAGCGTATGCGTGTGTGGTTGCGTGAGTGCGTGTGCATGAGACTGGCCGCCTGTGTGCATGCACAGATCTAAGAGAGATATATATAAATAGGCAAATAACTGTATATATATAATTTTATATAAAGAACAAAAGAAAAAAAAAAACTGCGGTCAGAACGCAGGGTGTCTATGAGAGAAAATATATGTGGAAAAAAAATGAAAAAAAAAACTATTTTCTGTTATTTAATTTCGTAGTTTATGCCGTACGAACTGTTGTCAGTGATTTACTGGTGAAGAGATGTGTTATGATATCACCCAATTTACTGTTGAATGTTCCACTTTGAACACAATGATGTGCGTAATGGGACACCCTTCACGTGTATATTTTATGTATTGCTGGTTCTTTTTCACCATGGGGGCACCTGTTGTCTCCATGAGTTGGTGGGGGACAAATTAGGGTGTGGTCCAAAGTCCTTTATAAAAAAAAAACTAATTTCCTATCAAATATATCCAAAATTATGCTCTGATTTATGTCTTCATATATCTATTTATTCTGTAGCACCATATTCCCTCAATAGCCATAAATATAAATGATAAAATTATAAATTCCCAAACTGACCACTAGAGGGAGCTGCGGAGCCTACTGCAGACTTTTATGTAAGCTCCCTCTAGTGGTGACTACAGACAAAAGGAAATTGATTCTTTATCATTATGGACCTGTTCCCCAAATGTCCCCCTCCATTTTTTGTTTGCAGACAGCAGGTGCACTTTAAATAATGCAGAACTTTGAAGAAAGTTTAATTAAGTGACCTGGATGTTGCGTTGAACGGGATTTGATCCATATTTGATATGCTGCTATGTTCTATATAAAACAAGTGTACTTTGATATAAATAGAACTATTTCTGTATATACATTATGTAGAAATACTTATGGGGGGGCGGAGGTTTATATAAGGATTCACAGCGAGGTGTGCGGATAGAGATGAAGACGGGATTTGAGAATAAAGTTCAGTCTTTTTGGGAAACTGTTGTTTTGCTTTATTGTTATATTAAATGGAAATACAAGCAACATTCACTACGATATCCTTGTCTTCCTTGATCCCGCACTGGCCCAAATTACACTCAGAAAATCCCATCTGTCCATAGAGGTTTCATTCTTCAACCCCCTCCAGTACTAGTGTCTGTGAAGCAACAATGAAAAGGTATGAATACTTTATCTGAGGCTCTGATGAAGCTTAACAAAGAAGAATTTTTACCTACCAAACAAGTTCAGCATAGTCTATATCTAAGGGGAATATCAGGTCTAGATATGGAAGATTGGAGAAGGACAAATGTTGTCCCTATCTTCAAAAAAGGAAGATGTAACCAAGAAAGCAGACAATTGAGCTGACTTCTATATCAAGATTGACGTTTGAACAAATTATTAAACGTATGTAGGTACCTGGATGAGAATGAAGTGATTAGCCAGAGCTAGCATGGGTTTGCAACGAATAAGTCATGTCAGATTAATCTGATTGTCTTCCATGATAGATATAGTAGATATAGTATATCTTGACTTGAACAAAGCATTCGACAAAGTATCTCATACCATCCTTATTGAAAAAATGAACAAGTGTGGAATGGACAAGGCAACTGTTAGGTGGATTCATAACTGGCTTAGTGATCGGACCCAAAGAGTGGTCATAAATGGCTGCACATCCAGCTGGAAGAATGTCTCAAGTGGGACCACAGGGTTCTTTCCTGGGCCCAGTATTGTTCAACATCGTTATAAGTGATCTAGATAAGGGAATTATAGGTAAACTAATCAAATTTGCATACTATGCAAAGCTAGGAGGGATAGCTAAGGGGTGCTTCACACTAAGCGAGATCGCTGATGCGTCACAGTTTTGATGACGCAACAGCGACCTCGCCAGCGATCTCGCTATGTGTGACGAGTAGCAGCGACCAGGCCCCTGCTGTGACATCGCCAATCGTGTTGGAATGTCCTGGACCACTTTTTGATCGTTGGGCAGCATGCATCGGTGTGTTTGACGGGGACAATGACCTCAATATTACAGGTCTGAGTGACAGGGTCCCAAGACCACCGTATCGTTGCTGCGTCCTGGTGAGATCTGACTATTTGACATCTCGCCAGTGATCACATAGAGACACTCCAGCGATCCTTACCAGGTCGTATCGCTATCAGGATCGCTGGTGCGTCGCCAAGTGTGATGGAGCCCTAATACTAGAGATTAGAGACGATGCAGAAGGATCTAGATGAGCTAGAAAAATGGGCAGCGACTAATAGAACGGAATATAATGGAGAAGTGCAAAGTCCTTCATCTGGACAAGTAAAATGAAAGAAGGAACTACAGAATGGGATGGAATAGCAACAGCACTTGTGAGAAAGACTCGTGTACTAATAGATCACAGACTGAACAGGAGTCACCAGTGTGATGCAGCAGAAATAAGGCAAACACAATTATGGGATGTATTAACAGAAGCAAACAGTGGGGAAAAAAGCATTCAACCACCAATTGTGCAAGTTCTCTCACTTACACAGATGAGGTCGGCCTGTAATTGACATCGTAGGCGACCTCAACTATGGGAGACAAAAGGAGAAAACAAATTCTGATAATCACATTGTCTGATTGGGAAAGAATTTTGTTCAAATTTTGATTTAAAATAAGTATTTGGTCACCTACAAATAAGCACGATTTCTGGCTCTCATAGACATGTACCTTCTCCTTTAAGAGGCTCCTCTGTCCTCCACTCATTACCTGTAGCACTGGCACCTGTGTGAACTTGTTATCAGTATAGAAGACACCTATCGGCAACCTCAAACAGTCACACTCCAAACTCCACTATGGTGAAGACCAAAGAGCTGGGAAGGACACCAGAAAAACATTGTAGCCCAGCACCAGGCTGGAAGACTGAATCTGCAATAGACGAGCAGCTTGGTGTGAAGAAATCGGCTATGGGAACAAGTTGATAATCTCCCTCAATCTGGGGCTCCACGCAAGATCTCACCCTGTGGGGTTGAAATGATCTCAAGAACGGTGAGCAAAAATTCCAGAACCACATGGGGGACCTAGTGAATGCAGAGAGATGGGACCAACGTTACACAGGCTGCCATTAGTAACACACTACGCCACCAGGGACTCAGATCCTGCAGTGTCAGGACGTGTCCCCCTGATTAAGCCACATGTCCGGGCCCGTCTGAAGTTTGCTAGAGGGCATTTGGATGATCCAGGAGAGTATTTGGAGAATGTCATACGGTCACATGAAAGCAAAGTAGAAATGTTTGGTAGAAACCCAACTCGTTGTGTTTGGAGGGAAAGAATGTTGAGTTGCATCCAAAGAACACCATACCTACTGTGAAGCATGGGGGTGGCAACATGATGCTTTGGGGCTGTTTCTCTGCCAAGACACCAGGACGACTGATCCATGTACATGACAGAATGAATGGGGCCATGGATCGTGAGATTTTGAGTGCAATCCTTCCATCAGCAAGGGCAGTGAAGATGAAACATGGCTGGGTCTTTCATCATGACAATGATCCCAAGCACACCGCCAGGTCAACGAAGGAGCGGCTTCATAAGGAGCATTTCAAGGTCCTGGAGTGGTCTAGCCAGTCTCCAGATCTCAACCCTATAGAAAACCTTTGGAGGGAGTTGAAAGTCCGTGTTGTCCAACGACAGCCCCAAAACATCACTGCTCTAGAGAAGATCTGCATGGAGGAATGGGCCAAAATACCAGCACCAGTGTGTGCCAACCGCGTGAAGACTTACAGAAAACGTCTCACCTCTGTCATTGCCAACAAAGGAGATACAACAAAGGATTGAGATGAACTTTTATTATTAACCAAATACCGTACTTATTTTCCACCAAAATTTGAAAAACATTTCATTCCAGATCAGACAATGTGATATCAGGATTTGTTTTCTCATTTTGTCTCCCATAGTTGAGGTCACCTATGATGTCACTTACAGGCCGGCCTCATCTTTATAAATGGGGGAACCTGCACAATTGGTGGCTGAATACTTTTTCCCCCACTGTACAGTGTAGATCATGTGACGTCATTATCGCCCCCTGCTCCTCTATGGTCAGACCTCATCTGGATACTGTGTCCAGCTCTGGACTCCACATTATAGACATCTACAAACCGAAGCAAGATCAGAGGCATTACTGATAGATGCAGAGTATGTACACAGCTCAAAAAGGGAAGAAGGTCCTCGCCTGAAGAGCTAACAATTCATTTTGGATTTGTACTAAGAATAATAGAAGAGTATATAAGAAAAGAGCTGTCAAGTGTGGAGAAATGCAAAAAGTGCAGGAACCGCTAGATCTGTGCAGAGGTGGAAAAGGGACAACGCTCCACAGCCCCATCTGCTGTTCATACAGAGAAATGCAAGGAAGATTATCCATCTCTAATGTATACATTCCCATTGCTCATATAACAATACTGTATCCCACAGTGCTTCTCAAATCTATATTATTTATATCAGCCTTTTATATATATATATATATATATATATATATATACGTGGAGATACCCAGGTTATACCAGCTGTAGATATATAATTATATACAGGAGATGCCCAGGTTATACCAGCTGTAGATAGATAATTATATACAGGAGATGCCCAGGTTATACCAGCTGTGCATATATAATTATATACAGGAGATGCCCAGGTTATACCAGCTGTGCATATATAATTATATACAGGAGATGCCCAGGTTATACCAGCTGTAGATATATAATTATATACAGGAGAGTGCCCAGGTTATACCGGCTGTACATATATAATTATATACAGGAGATGCCCAGGTTATACCAGCTGTGCATATATAATTATATACAGGAGATGCCCAGGGTATACCAGCTGTACATATATAATTATATACAGGAGATGCCCAGGTTATACCAGCTGTACATATATAATTATATACAGGAGATGCCCAGGTTATTTCGGCTGTACATATATAATTATATACAGGAGATGCCCAGGTTATACCGGCTGTGCATATATAATTATATACAGGAGATGCCCAGGTTATACCGGCTGTACATAGATAATTATATACAGGAGATGCCCAGGTTATACCGGCTGTACATAGATAATTATATACAGGAGATGCCCAGGTTATACCGGCTGTACATATATAATTATATACAGGAGATGCCCAGGTTATACCGGCTGTACATATATAATTATATACAGGAGATGTCCAGGTTATACCGGCTGTACACATATATAATTATATACAGGAGATGTCCAGGTTATACCGGCTGTACACATATATAATTATATACAGGAGATGTCCAGGTTATACCGGCTGTACACATATATAATTATATACAGGAGATGTCCAGGTTATACCGGCTGTACACATATATAATTATATACAGGAGATGTCCAGGTTATACCGGCTGTACATATATAATTATATACAGGAGATGTCCAGGTTATACCGGCTGTACATATATAATTATATACAGGAGATGCCCAGGTTATACCGGCTGTACATATATAATTATATACAGGAGATGTCCAGGTTATACCGGCTGTACATATATAATTATATACAGGAGATGCCCAGGTTATACCGGCTGTACATATATAATTATATACAGGAAATGCCCAGGTTATACCGGCTGTAGAGATATAATTATATACAGGAGATGCCCTGGTTATACCGGCTGTACATATATAATTATATACAAGAGATGTCCAGGTAATACTGGCTGTACATATATAATTATATACAGGAGATGCCCAGGTTATACCAGCTGTACATATATAATTATATACATTAGATGGCCAGGTTTATACCGGCTGTACATATATATTTATATACAGGAGATGTCCAGGTTATAACAGCTGTACATATATAATTATATACAGGAGATGTCCAGGTTATACCGGCTGTACATATATAATTATATACAGGAGATGCCCAGGTTATACCGGCTGTACATATATAATTATATACAGGAGATGTCCAGGTTATACCGGCTGTAGAGATATAATTATATACAGGAGATGCCCTGGTTATACCGGCTGTACATATATAATTATATACAAGAGATGTCCAGGTTATACTGGCTGTACATATATAATTATATACAGGAGATGCCCAGGTTATACCAGCTGTACATACTGTATATAATTATACACATTAGATGGCCAGGTTATACCGGCTGTACATATATAATTATACTAGATGTGGACCCGATTCTAACGCATCGGGTATTCTAGAATATGTATGTAGTTGACATACTGTGACGTGAGTGAACCACATATATAGCAGTGCTATGGTATATGTTTGTACATTACAGCACATGTATAGCAGCACTATAGTATATGGCGGTACATTATAGTACATGTATAGCAGCGCTATGGTATGTGGTGGTACATTACAAGACATGTATAGCAGCACTATAGTATATGCTGGTACATTACAGTACATGTATAGCAGCACTATAGTATATGGTGGTACATTACAGCACATGTATAGCAGCACTATAGTATATGGTGGTACATTACAGCACATGTATAGCAGTGCTATGGTATATGGCGGTACATTACAGTACATGTATAGCAGCACTATAGTATATGGTGGTACATTACAGTACATGTACAGCAGTGTTATGGTATATGGCGGTACATTACAGCACATGTATAGCAGCACTATAGTATATGGCAGTACATTACAGTACATGTATAGCAGCGCTATGGTATATGGTGGTACATTACAGTACATGTATAGCAGCACTATAGTAGATGGCGGTACATTACAGCACATGTATAGCAGCACTATAGTATATGGCGGTACATTACAGCACATGTATAACAGCACTATAGTATATGGCAGTACATTACAGCACATGTATAGCAGTGTTATAGTATATGGCGGTACATTACAGTACATGTATAGCAGCGCTATAGTATATGGCGGTACATTACAGCACATGTATAACAGCACTATAGTATATGGCGGTACATTACAGTACATGTATAGCAGCACTATAGTATATGGCGGTACATTATAGTACATGCATAGCAGCGCTATGGTATATGGCGGTACATTACAGCACATGTATAGCAGCACTATATTATATGGTGGTACATTAGAGTACATGTATAGCAGCGCTTTGGTATATGGCGGTACATTACAGCACATGTATAGCAGTGTTATAGTATATGGCGGTACATTACAGCACATGTATAGCAGGGCTATAGTATATGGCGGTACATTACAGTAGATGTATAGCAGTGCTATAGTATATGGTGGTACATTACAGTACATGTATAGCAGCACTATAGTATATGGCGATATAATTATATACAGGAGATGCCCAGGTTATACCAGCTGTACACATATAATTATATACAATAGATGTCCAGGCTATACCGGCTGTACATATATAAGCCAGGGGAGTAAGATGGAGGCGGGATGGACGGGGGGGAGGGCAGGATGGAGCCGAGGGGAGCAGGATGAAGCAAGGGGGGAAGGATGGAGCTGGGGGAAGCAGGATGGAGCCGGGGGGGCTGGATGGAGCGAGCGGGGCAGGATGGAGCCGAGGGGGGGGGGCAGGATGGAGCCGGAGCATCTAGGATCTCGGGCGATGTGTGTTGGTCTTGTGCAGGTCTTGTGTGTTATTCTCTGGAGCCTCCCGCGGGTTCGGGTTGGTTGTGTCCCGGCAGCTGGCGGCTCGGTTGGCTGCAGCGCTGCTCCTGGTGTCCCGCTCTGGGGACTGTCTGCGGCAGGAGGCGGAGGAGCTGCGGGAGATCTGCCCGGGGCTCCGGGTCCACTGGACGGTGGTGGATCTCAGCACGGAGGACGGGGTGAGGAGGACGGTGACCGCGGCTGCGGAGATGGGAGGAGGAGAATCAGAGAGGCTGATCATCATCAACAATGCTGGTACGTGAGGAGAGACCGGAGGAGGATAGAGGAGAGACGGGGAGCATGCAGTGGAGACCGGGGAGGATGAAGGGGAGACCGGGGAGCGTGGAGGGGAGACCGGGGAGCGTGGAGGGGAGACCGGGGAGCATGGAGGAGAGACCGGGGAGGATGGAGGGGAGACCGGGGGGCGTGGAGGGGAGACCGGGGAGCATGGAGGGGAGACCGGGGAGCGTGGAGGAGAGACCGGGTCGCATGGAGGAGAGACCGGGGAGGATGGAGGGGAGACCGGGGAGGATGGAGGGGAGACCGGGGAGCGTGGAGGAGAGACCGGGTCGCATGGAGGAGAGACCGGGGAGGGTGGAGGGGAGACCGGGGAGGGTGGAGGGGAGACCGGGGAGGGTGGAGGGAGACCGGGGGGCGTGGAGGGGAGACCGGGGAGCGTGGAGGGGAGATCGGGGAGCATGGAGGAGAGAACAGGGAGCATGGAGGGGAGACCGAGGAGGATCGATGGGAGACCGGGGGCGGCAGGTACCCGTGTATCCCGGCGACAGCGCTGCAAATTGGCGCGAAATTCGAACTTTGAATTTGTGCGCCTATTTGCACAGTCTGTGCTCATTGGTGGCCGCCTCCGGCCTTTATCTGGCGCAGGATTTCCATGACAGACAGAGAACATTACAATTATACAGGAGATGCCCAGGTTATACCAGCTGCACATATATAATTATATACAGCAGATGCCCAGGTTATACCAGCTGTACATATATAATTATATACAGGAGATGCCCAGGTTATACCAGCTGTACATATATAATTATATACAGGAGATGTCCAGGTTATACCGGCTGTACATATATAATTATATACAGGAGATGCCCAGGTTATACCGGCTGTACATATATAATTATATACAGGAGATGCCCAGGTTATACCGGCTGTACATATATAATTATATACAGGAGATGCCCAGGTTATACCAGCTGTACATATATAATTATATACAGGAGATGTCCAGGTTATACCGGCTGTACATATATAATTATATACAGGAGATGTCCAGGTTATACCGGCTGTACATATATAATTATATACAGGAGATGCCCAGGTTATACCGGCTGTACATATATAATTATATACAGGGGATGTCCAGGTTATACCGGCTGTACAAATATAATTATATACAGGAGATGTCCAGGTTATACCAGCTGTACATATATAATTATATACAGGAGATGTCCAGGTTATACCGGCTGTACATATATAATTATATACAGGAGATGCCCAGGTTATACCAGCTGCACATATATAATTATATACAGCAGATGCCCAGGTTATACCAGCTGTACATATATAATTATATACAGGAGATCCCCAGGTTATACCAGCTGTACATATATAATTATATACAGGAGATGTCCAGGTTATACCGGCTGTACATATATAATTATATACAGGAGATGCCCAGGTTATACCGGCTGTACATATATAATTATATACAGGAGATGCCCAGGTTATACCGGCTGTACATATATAATTATATACAGGAGATCCCCAGGTTATACGGCTGTACATATATAATTATATACAGGAGATGCCCAGGTTATACCAGCTGTACATATATAATTATATACAGGAGATGTCCAGGTTATACCGGCTGTACATATATAATTATATACAGGAGATGTCCAGGTTATACCGGCTGTACATATATAATTATATACAGGAGATGCCCAGGTTATACCGGCTGTACATATATAATTATATACAGGGGATGTCCAGGTTATACCGGCTGTACAAATATAATTATATACAGGAGATGTCCAGGTTATACCAGCTGTACATATATAATTATATACAGGAGATGTCCAGGTTATACCGGCTGTACATATATAATTATATACAGGAGATGTCCAGGTTATACCGGCTGTACATATATAATTATATACAGGAGATGCCCAGGTTATACCAGCTGTACATATATAATTATATACAGGAGATGTCCAGGTTATACCGGCTGTACATATATAATTATATACAGGAGATGTCCAGGTTATACCGGCTGTACATATATAATTATATACAGGAGATGCCCAGGTTATACCGGCTGTACATATATAATTATATACAGGGGATGTCCAGGTTATACCGGCTGTACAAATATAATTATATACAGGAGATGTCCAGGTTATACCAGCTGTACATATATAATTATATACAGGAGATGTCCAGGTTATACCGGCTGTACATATATAATTATATACAGGAGATGTCCAGGTTATACCGGCTGTACATATATAATTATATACAGGAGATGTCCAGGTTATACCGGCTGTACATATATAATTATATACAGGGGATGTCCAGGTTATACCGGCTGTACATATATAATTATATACAGGGGATGTCCAGGTTATACCGGCTGTACATATATAATTATATACAGGAGATGCCCAGGTTATACCGGCTGTACATATATAATTATATACAGGAGATGTCCAGGTTATACCGGCTGTACATATATAATTATATACAGGAGATGCCCAGGTTATACCAGCTGTACATATATAATTATATACAGGAGATGCCCAGGTTATACCGGCTGTACATATATAATTATATACAGGAGATGCCCAGGTTATACCGGCTGTACATATATAATTATATACAGGAGATGCCCAGGTTATACCAGTTGTATATATATAATTATATATAGGAGATGCCTAGGTTATACCAGCTGTATATATATAATTATATATAGGAGATGCCTAGGTTATACCGGCTGTACATACAGTACAGACCAAAAATTTGGACACACCTTCTCATTCAGACTTTTCTGTATTTTTATGACTATGAAAATAGTAGATTTACACTGAAGGCACCAAAACTATGAATTATCACATGTGGAATTATATACTTAACAAAAAAGTGTGAAACAACTGAAAATATATCTTATATTCTAGGTTCTTCACAGTAGCCACCTTTTGCTGTGATTACTGCTTTGCACACTCTTGGCATTCTCTTGATGAGCTTCAAGAGGTAGTCACCGGAAATGATCTTCCAACAGTCTTGAAGGAGTTCCTAGAGTTGCTTAGCACTTGTTGGCCCTTTTGCCTTCACTCTGCGGTCCAGCTCACCCCAAACCATCTCAATTGGGTTCAGGTCTGGTGACTGTGGAGGCCAGGTCATCTGGCATAGCACCCCATCACCATCACACCTCCTCCTCCATGCTTCACTGTGAGATCCAGGCATGTAGAGTCCATCTGTTCACCTTTTCTGCGTCGCACAAAGACACGGTGGTTGGAACCAAAGATCTCAAATTTGGACTCATCAGACCAAAGCACAGATTTCCACTGGTCTAATGTCCATTCCTTGTGTTCTTTAGCCCAAACAAGTCTCTTCTGCTTGTTGCCTGTCCTTAGCAGTGGTTTCCTAGCAGCTATTTTACCATGAAGGCCTGCTGCACAAAGTCTCCTCTTAACAGTTGTTGTAGAGATGTGTCTGCTGCTAGAACTCTGTGTGGCATTGACCTGGTCTCTAATCTGAGCTGCTGTTAACCTGCGATTTCTGAGGCTGTGACTCGGATGAACTTATCCTCCGCAGCAGAGGTGACTCTTGGTCTTCCTTTTCCTGGGCGGTCCACATGTGAGCCAGTTTCTTTGTAGCGCTTGATGGTATTTTGCAACTGCACTTAGGGACACTTTCAAACGTTTCCCATTTTACGGACTGACTGACCTTCATTTCTTAAAGTAATGATGGCCCTCGTTTTTCTTTACTCAGCTGCTTTTTTCTTGCCATAATACAAATTGTAACAGTCTATTCAGTAGGACGATCAGCTGTGTATCCACCAGACTTCTGCACAACACAACTGATGATTCCAAACCCATTTATAAGGTAAGAAATCCCACTTATTAACCTGACAGGGCACACTTGTGAAGTGAAGACCATTTCCGGTGACTACCTCTTGAAGCTCATCAAGAGAATGCCAAGAGTGTGCAAAGCAGTAATCAAAGCAAAAGGTGGCTACTTTGAAGAACCAGAATATAAACATATTTCAGTTGTTTCACACTTTTTGTTCAGTATATAATTCCACATGTGATAATTCATAGTTTTGATGCCTTCAGTGTAATCTACTATTTTCATAGTCATGAAAATACAGAAAACTCTTTGAATGAGAAGGTGTGTCCAAACTGTTGGTCTGTACTGTATATAAATATATATACAGGAGATGAGCAGGTTATACCAGCTGGATATATATCATTATTTTAAGAAGATAATCAGGATATACCAGCTGTACACAGGGATGGGCAGACTGGGCAGTTAACCCCTCTGGGGGCCCCCAGCTAGGGCTGGAGTCACCACACTGTGCACCTGAGCAAGTGCTGGGGCCCTGGACAATGAGGGAGCCCACGCGCCATTAGTGAGCGGAAGCAAAGATGGGAGCCTGCTCACAGAGCCGCCCTCTCCTGCTCCGCACTGATCTATATCAGCAATGTAGAGCAGGAGAGGACGATTACCAGGAGCTAATGGAGGCTGCAGGATCCATGCAGCTGGAGGACCTTCTTCTCTAGGAATTTCAGGACCTTTTAGTCATGCAACTGATCATATGACTAGAAGGTACTTGAGTTCTACATTGGAAAGTCCTGCAGCTGCCCAACATCTGCAGCCTCCATGCAGATCACAGTGGTTCCTCTCCTGCTCTGCACCATCAAGAACTGCAAGATGTGGTAATGTATAGCGTGTGTGTAAGTAAATGTGTCTGTTGCAGAGCTGTGTGTATCTGTATGTGCATGTAGCAGAGTTGTGTGTCTCTGTGCATGTAGTGTGCATGTAGCAGAGCTGTGTGTTATCTGTGCATGTTAGCAGAGCTGTGTATCTTTGTATGTGCATACACTGTGGGTACGGAAAGTATTCAGACCCTTTACATTTTTCACTCTTTGTTTCATTGCAGCCATTTGTTAAATTAAAAAAAGTTCATTTTCCTCATAAATGCACACCCTGCACCCCATCTAGACTGAAAAAAAACTGAAATGTAGAAATGTCAGTTCTTCATTAATAATAAATTTGCACAAATCTCACATGGTAATAAGTATTGAGCCCCTTTGCTCAGTATTGATGATAAGTATTCAGCCCTTTGCTCAGTATTGATGATAAGTATTCAGCCCTTTAGCTCAGTGTTGATGATAAGTATTCAGCCCTTTGCTCAGTATTGATGATAAGTATTCAGCCCTTTGCTCAGTGTTGATGATAAGTATTCAGCCCCTTTGCTCAGTGTTGATGATAAGTATTTAGCCCTTTGCTCAGTATTGTAAGATTCAGCCTTTGCTCAGTATGATAAGTATTCAGCCCCTTTGCTCAGTTGATGATAAGTATTCAGCCCTTTGCTCAGTATTGATGATAAGTATTCAGCCCTTTGCTCAGTATTGATGATAAGTATTCAGCCCTTTGCTCAGTATTGATGATAAGTATTCAGCCCCTTTGCTCAGTATTGATGATAAGTATTCAGCCCTTTGCTCAGTATTGATGATAAGTATTCAGCCCCTTTGCTCAGTTTGATGATAAGTATTCAGCCCTTTGCTCAGTTTGATGATAAGTATTTCAGCCCCTTTGCTCAGTATGTGATAAGTATTCAGCCCTTTGCTCAGTATTGATGATAAGTATTCAGCCCCTTTGCTCAGTATTGATGATAAGTATTCAGCCCCTTTGCTCAGTATTGATTAAGTATTCAGCCCCTTTGCTCAGTATTGATGATAAGTATTCAGCCCCTTTGCTCAGTATTGATGATAAGTATTCAGCCCTTTGCTCAGTATTGATGATAAGTATTCAGACCCTTTGCTCAGTGTTGATGATAAGTATTTCAGCCCCTTTGCTCAGTATTGATGATAAGTATTCAGCCCCTTTGCTCAGTATTGATGATAAGTATTCAGCCCCTTTGCTCAGTATTGATGATAAGTATTCAGCCCCTTTGCTCAGTATTGATGATAAGTATTCAGCCCCTTTGCTCAGTATTGATGATAAGTATTCAGCCCCTTTGCTCAGTGTTGATGATAAGTATTTAGCCCCTTTGCTCAGTATTGATGATAAGTATTCAGCCCTTCGCTCAGTATTGATGATAAGTATTCAGCCCCTTGCTCAGTATTGAGTATTTGCACCTTTTGAGCTGTACAGCCATGAGTCTTCTTGGGAATGATGCAGTTTACCCCTGGATTTGGGGATTCCTCCATTCTTCCTTGCAGATCCTCTCCAGTTACGTCAGGTTGGATGGTGAATGTTGGTGGAGCCATCTTCAGGTCTCTCCAGAGATGCTCAATAGGTTTAGGTCAGGGCTGTGGCTGGGGCAGTCAGGAATGGTCACAGAGTTGTTGTGAAGCCGATCCTTTGTTATTTTAGCTGTGGCTTAGGGTCATTGTCTTGTTGGAAGGTGAACCTTCAGCGAAGTGTGAGGTCCAGAGCTCTGGAAGAGGTTTTCATCCTGGATCTCTCTGTACTTGGCCACATTCATGTTTCCTTCAATTAAACCAGTCGTCCTGTCCTGCAGCTGAAACACCCCCATAGCATGATGCTGCCTCCACCATGTCTCACTGTTGGGATTGTATTGGCAGGTGATGAGCAGGGCCTGGTTTTCTTCACACTACACATAGTATTATCACCAGAAAGTTCTATCTTCTATCATCAGACCAGAGAATCTTATTTCTCATAGTCTGGGATCCTTCATGTGTTTTTTCGCAAACTCTATGCGCTTTCATATGTCTTGCACTAGGATAGCTGCCATCAGGCCACTCTGCCATCAACGCCCGACTGGTGGAGGCTGCAGTGATAGTTGGAACTTTCTCCCATCTCCCAACTGATCTCTGGAGCTCAGCCACAGTGATCTTGGGCTTTTCTTTACCTCACCAAGGCTCTTCTCCCATGATTGCTTAGTTTGGCTGGACGGCCAGGTCTAGGAAGACTTCTGGTGGTCCCAAACTTCTTCCATTTAAGGATTATGGAGGTCATGAGCTCTTAGGAACCTTGAGTACTGCAGACTTTCTTTAGTAAACTTGGCCAGATCTGTACCTTGACACAATTCTGTCTCTGAGCTCCTTGGGCAGTTCCTTTGACCTCATGATTCTGATTTGGTCTGACATGCACTGTGAGCTGTGAGGTCTTATATAGACCGGTGTGTGCCTTTCCAAGATCAAGTCCTATCAGTTTTATTAAACACAGCTGGACTCCAATGAAGGAGTAGAACCATCTCAAGGAGACAGAAGATGGACAGCATGTGACTTAAATATGAGTGTCTGAGCAAAGGGGCTGAATAATTATGACCATGTGATATTTCAGTTTTTAATAAATTTCTGTATTTCTGTTTTTTTCTGTCAAGATGGGTGCAGAGTGTACATTGAGAATTTTTTTTTAAATTTACCAAATGGCTGCAATGAAACAAAGAGTGACAAATCTAAAAGGGTCTGAATACTTTCCCGTACCCACTGTAGCAGAGCTGTGTATTTCTATATGTGCATGTAGTTTCCATGTAGCAGAGCTTTGTGTCAGTATGTGCATGTAGCGTGCATATATCAAAGCTGTTTTGTCCATATGTTCATGTAGTAGAGCTTTGTGTGTCTATACAGTATGTGTATGTAGCAGAGCTGTGTGTCTCCATTTTCATGCAGCAGGGCTGGGTATGTCTATATGTGCATGTGGTGTGCATGTAGCAGAACTGTATATCTATATGTTCATGTAGTGTGCATTTACCAGAGCTGCTGTGTGTGTCTGTATGTGCATTGTAGTTTGCATGTAGCAGAGCTGTGGTGTCTATATGTCGTGTAGTGTGCATAAGGCAGAGCTGTGTGTGTCTATATGTTCATGTAGCAGAGCTATGTGTGTCTTATGTGCATGTGATGTCCATGTAGCAGAGATGTGTGTGTCTATATGGTCATGTAGCAGCAGTTGTGTATGTCAATGCATGTAGCAGAGCTGTGTGTATGTGTATATGTGATTGTAGTGGCACTGTGTTTGTCCATATGTACAGTAGCAGAACTGGGTGTGTATATGTGCATGTAGTGTGTATATAGCAGAGCTGTGGTTGTCTATATGTTCATGTTGCAGGGCTATGTTTGTCTGTATGCGCATGTAGTCTTCATGTAGCAGAGCTGTGTCTATATGGTCATTTAGCAGAACTGGATGTGCTATATGTGCATGTAGCAGAGCTGGGTGTGTCTATATGTGCATGTAGCAGAGCTGTGTGTGTCTATATGTACATGTGGTGTTTGCGTACTGTGGTGCAGCAGAGCTGTGTGTGTTAACCATCTTGTAGGCCCCATGCTTTCCTTGTTTCTCCAGACTGCTCTGGACTACCAGGGACATTACCCATCAGTATAGGGAAAGTAAGAGCACCCGGCCATGTCTTCCTGGGCATTATTAGTTTCGTAGGAGCTGCAGGTAGCCGGGGACTGATGTTCTGCACCTTGGGGCCTCAGCTGTTTGAGTCCACCCTGCACTGTGCTGCATATACTATATACACTACAATATCAGCATGAAGTTCAGCTTTCTACCACTAGAGGGCAGCAGAGCACCACTTCTGTTTAATTTTCCCCATGTATTGTATATGTCACTGTTGGAAACCATTGTGGATATACATGGAAATCTCTGTTCACACATCAGTCCTGTATGCTGAGATATGGGGTGCTATTTGATGACAAAGTCTATTGACCCCTATTAGGAACCAGTCTGTGATCCTGAGCCATACACTGCCCATGTAATATTGCCAGACCCTAAATACCTTTTAGGAAACTGAGATATAGTGCGCTGATGGCGACCTCTAACACTGAATAGCTTCTTTACCGCCCCCTTGTGGCTGCCAATGACAAATTACAAACTGTGGTCACTGATGATTGATCCACAGCATACAGCTCCTCATATCTCAGCTTCCTGAGGATGGGGATGACTTTTGGTGGTTTGCCCCCGGTTGTGCTGATGAATACAGAGACATGGGGCAGATTTCAGGTCTTTATTCACTGTACAGTACATCTATACACAGCGGCGGGGGTCCTCCTTCTGGTGCGGTGGGATTTCTGCTCTGAGGGTCTTCACTGGAGACGTTTTACTATTTCTGAAGACAACGACTAAGAGAACACAGAGTCCTGTTCACAGGCCGGGTCCATCGTGCAGCTCTCTGGAAGAAGAAAACAACACAACACATGAGAATAGCTGCGAGCCCCGTGGATATCATCATGGGGGGCGGCTTCCTATCCATTTCTAGGTTTAGTTGCTAAGCAGAGACTAAAAGGACTTTGAGAACTATTGCTTTACACAGCTGAAGGTTTGTTCCAATGTATTAGTGTATGGCATTTTATGATTCCTTTAAAAATGCCCACAAGGAAAATTACCCACAGGTAACCCCTAAACCTATCCCTAACACCCAACCCTAAACCTTACCCTAAATCCTAACACCCAACCCTTAACAGCTAACCCCTCACCCTAACCCCTCATCCTAACCCCTCATCCTAACACCTAATCCTAAACTTTACCCTAAATCCTAACATCTAACTCGAACACATGATACCCTAACTCCTAAACCTATCTCTAACACTTAACCCCAAATGTGAACCTAAAGCCCAGCCCCTAACTCTAATCCTACCATCTAACCCCTAAAACTAACACCTATCCCTAACACCCAACCCCAACACCCAACCCTAAGACCCAACCCTAACACCGATCCCTAACACCCAACCCCAAGACCCAACCCTAAGACCCAACCCTAACACCTATCCCTAACACCTATCCCTAATGGCCACTTTACGCACGGCTACATTTCTAGGGTGGCTACAGGTAACTTACTGGTTGCAGTGAAATCATGGATACAAGGTTCTATCTTGTTGCTGTGTACAAATGGAATCATGTCTCCATGATTTCACTGCAACCAGTAAGTTACCTGTGGATAAGCTAGAAATGTAGCCGCGTGTAAAGTGGCCATAACACCTAATCCTAACACCCGTCCCTAACACCCGTCCCTAACACCCGTCCCTAGCACCCGTCCCTAGCACCCGTCCCTAACACTCGTCCCTAGCACCCGTCCCTAGCACCCGTCCCTAGCACTCGTCCCTAACACTCGTCCCTAACACTCGTCCTAACACTCGTCCCTAGCACTCGTCCCTAGCACTCGTCCCTAGCACCCGTCCCTAACACCCGTCCCTAACACCCGTCCCTATCCCTAACATATGAGGATCTGTATGTAAGATACTCATATTGCAAATTTGACCCTGGATAAAACGCACATCGGGGTCGGGGCTTCCTTGACCTCGGCCTTGAAGGTTTTACCCTTTATTTGTTGCATTATTACATTTGTTTATACCATTACTTATTATACTTTTCAGTGATCTCTACACTTCATTATTTGTATCCTAAATTTCTTACTTTATCCTTAAATAAATAAATCAATAAATCCCTTTTTCTGTCTTTTTTTGAACGTTTGCTCTGTGCTGCCATCTTGTGGACATTTTTTGGTATTGCACCTTGACCTCATTACTGTTCCTATATATACTATCCACCTCATTTTAGGGGTATTGATCTCATTAATGGTTTCTCCACCTTCATCAGGTCTTCTGTCTGTTTTCCTTTTTTAGTTGCTTTTATCTATTTTTTTCAATAAAGCTTTGTTACTATTTGTCTTAGGACTTTTACTCCAGCTGTTTTGCCTTTTCATGTATTTGGGCCTATTGTAGATTCACCTAGAGATGCTTTATCTCCTTTAACATTGAAGAAACTTTGAGAACTCTTGAATATTCCACCCCAGCAAACAGCTCCCCATATCTCAGCTTCCCTGGAATAGACCTGACCCCCCATATCACCACTGCCTTGGACACTCCAGGTCTTCTGTACAGAAAGGAAGATTTGTTGGTGGGCAAAAAAACACCCTGAGTCATGGAAGCTGAGATATAAGGTGCTGTAAGTAAGCTCCATAAATCTCTCTATATAATTGTGAAGTGGCTCCTCCACTTCCGTCTGGTTGTCGCCTATGTCACTTCCGCCTGCGCCATATTTGTACACCCAAGATATGGGTGTAAGAATGCGGATCCCAACACCACCAGAGCCCCCCTCTCCCCATGGTCCTCTGGGTCTCAACACCCCGCACATCCCCCAGCAGTCTCCGGCTCACCGCTCTGCACCTCGGTGCCTATAGGACCTTTGGTATATCACAGTCACGTGACTGATCACATGACTCTGACATCACTACAGGCCTGTGACAGCCCCACACTGCACCAGCACAGCATTGGGTAAGAAGGGGAGCAGGGGGAGGAGAAGAGAGACTGAGGAGACAGACAACCAGAGGGGACAGACACCGAGGAGACAGACGGAGGGGACAGACACTGAGGGGTCAGACAGAGGGGACAGACACTGAGGAGACAGACAGACAGCCAGAGGGGACAGACAGACAGCCAGAGGGGACAGACACCGAGGGGACAGACGGAGGGGACAGACACTGAGGAGACAGCTAGAGGGGACAGACACTGAGGAGACAGACAGACAGCCAGAGGGGACAGACAGACAGCCAGAGGGGACAGACACCGAGGAGACATACAGCCAGAGGGGACAGACACTGAGGGGTCCATCAGAGGGGACAGACACTGAGGAGACAGACAGAAAGCCAGAGGGGACAGACACTGAGGGGTCAGACAGCCAGAGGAGACAGGGAGCCAGACACTGAGGAGACAGCCAGAGGGGACAGACAATGAGGGGACAGACAGACACACAGTTGACAGAGAGACAGCAACATAAAAGAGAGACTGCCACACAGGGGATACAGACTGCCACAGAGGGGAGAGACAGCCACACAGGGGAGACAGACACGAGGAGACAGAGAGCCAGAGGGGACAGACACTGAGGAGACAGCCAGAGGGGACAGACACTGAGGAGACAGCCAGAGGGGACAGACACTGAGGAGACAGACAGACACACAGTTGACAGAGAGACAGCAACATAAAAGAGAGACTGCCACACAGGGGAGACAGACTGCCACAGAGGGGAGAGACAGCCACACAGGGGAGAGACAGCCACAGAGGGGAGAGACAGCCACACAGGGGAGACAGACTGTCACACAGGGGAGAAACAGCCACACAGGGGAGAGGCAGCCACAGAGGGGAGAGACAGCCACAGAAGGGAACAGACTTCCACCCACAGAGGGCAGAAACAGCCACACAGGAGAAAGACAGCCACACAGGGGAGAGACAGCCAGAGAAGGGAGACAGACTTCCACCCACAGAGGGGAGAGACAGCCACAGATGGGAGAAACAGCCACAGAAGGGGAGAGACAGCGACAGAAGGGAGTCAGACTGCCACACAGGGGAGAGACAGCCACACAGAGGAGACAGATTGCCACAGAGGGGAGAGACAGCCACCCAGGGAAGACAGACTGCCACACAGGGGAGACAGACTGCCACACAGGGGAGAGACAGCCACAAAGGGGGAGAGACAGCCACAGAAGGGAGTCAGACTGCCACAGAGGGGATAGACAGCCACACAGGGGAGACAGACACACAGAGGAGACAGATTGCCACAGAGGGGAGAGCAGCCACACAGGGGAGAGACAGCCACAGAGGGGAGAGACAGCCACACAGGGAAGACAGCCACATAAGGAGACAGACTGCCACACAGGGGAGAGACAGACACACAGAGGAGACAGAATGCCACAGAGGGGAGAGACAGCCACACAGGGGAGACGGACTACCACAGAGGGGAGAGACAGCCACACAGGGGAGACAGACTGTCACACAGGGGAGAAACAGCCACACAGGGGAAAGGCAGCCACAGAGGGGAGGGACAGCCACAGAAGGGAGACAGACTTCCACCCACAGGGGAAGAAGAGAGCCCACACAGGGGAGGACAGATTGCCACAGAGGGGAGAGCAGCCACACAGGGGAGAGACAGCCACAGAGGGGAGAGACAGCCACATAAGGGAGACAGGCTGCCACACAGGGGAGAGACAGCACAATAAGAAGAGATGACAGCCAAAACAGGGGAGAGACAGACACACAGAGGAGACAGATTGCCACAGAGGGGAGAGACAGCCACACAGGGGAGAGACAGCCACACAGGGGAGAGACAGCCACAGAGGGAAACAGGAGGGCCACACAGGGGAGAGACAGCCACAAAGAGGAAGAGACAGCCACAGGAAGAGGAGACAGACAGCCACAGAGGGGAAACAGACTGCCACACAGGGGAGAGACAGCCACGGAGGGGAGAGAGAGTGCACAAGGAAGAGACAGCTTACAGACACTGCCCTCCCGATCCGATAGCATCGGGCCCACATCTAGATCTGAAATAATAAAACTGATGTGGTCACTGGAAATTTATTTAACCATCTGCTGTGTGCAAACAGCTCCCCATATCTCAGCTTTCTGGAGGGCTCTTTGGAGGAGTTGGATATCAAAATAATTGTATTTAGTCTGCAATTAACTCCAACTTCATCAAAGGATGTGGGAAGATGAGATATGTGGAGCTGTTTGATGTAGTCCTGGCAAGAAAATGACCAGTGATGACAATGTTTTTTTGTCAGGAGTTGTCTCAGGTCATGAATGTATACTCTATCCCTTCAAACAGCTCCCCATATCTCAGCTTCCTCAGTGGCGGCTTCGGAGGAGTTGGACATTAACATCAATATCAACAAAAGCTTAAAGTAAAAAGTGGAATTCAGTCCAACTTCATCAAAGGATGTGGGAAGATGAGATATGTGGAGCTGTTTGATGTAGTCCTGGCAAAAAGATGACCTAAGTTCACAATGCTTTTCTTAGTCAGGGGTTGTCTCAGTCACAGGTAAGCAGTCTTCAAACAGCATCCTATATCTCAGCATCCATGTCTGCCACAAGTACAGTGTTTTTTTGGCGCTCACCGTGATTACAGCAGATGCCGGAGGCGGCGCAGTTTCCTCCATTGTTCCCACATGGTTTCCTTCCAGACTCGCAGGGTGAAGGGAGGAAATTTTCTTCTTGGCATCTCAGGGTCTCGGTGGTGCCAAAGTAACAACCCAGATCCTCCCCGCAGCAGATGTTGGGCCCGAAACAGTGACCTTTGTTCCTTGGTCCACAAGGAATACACTAAAAGGAAGAGAAGAGCATGAGACTGCAGTACCAGGCTCAGCCTGAGCACAAGGGTGGCGCTGTGTGACTAATGGTCATATACTGCATGCTGAAACAGTACTCAGAGACTGCAATACCAGGTTCAGCTGAATCTGTGACTAATGTCATATACTGCCCCTGCTGGACACAAGTAACCCAAGAGACTGCAATACCAGGTTCAGCCTGAGAACAGGGTGACGCTGTGTGATTAGGTCATATACTGCACTGCTGGAACAAGTAACTCAGGAGCTGCAATACCAGGTCAGCTGAGCACCAGGGTGCACTGTGTGACTAAGGTCATATACTGCCCCTGCTGGACACAAGTAACCCAAGAACTGCAATACAGGTTCAGCTGACAACAGTGAGGTGTGACTAAGCATATACTGCACCTCTGAACAAGTACCAAGAGCCAGTTTCAGCCTGAGCACCAGGGTGGCACTGTGTGACTAGTGGTCATATACTGCCCTGCTGGACACAAGTAACCCAAGAAACTGCAATACCAGGTTCAGCCTGAGCACCAGGGTGGCACTGTGTGACTATGGTCATATACTGCCCCTGCTGGACACAAGTAACTCAGGAGTCTGCAATACCAGTTCAGCCTGAGCACCAGGGTGTGCTGTGTGACTAGTGGCCATATACTGCACCTGCTGGACACAAGTAATTCAAGAAACTGCAGTACCAACCTCAGCCTGAGCACGGTGGCGCTGTGTGACAATGCCTACCGCCCTGTGAACAAATGTAATCTTTGATTTCCATCGGCATGCTGGGTTCTAGTCACAGTGGGAAACCATGCTACATGCTACACGTAACAAAGTCTTGTGAGTGGAGCTGATCTTCCTTAAAGGGATATTCCAATTTCAACAAAGTAAAGTCTTTTTGTGTTCCACGATCTCTGCTTGCTGCCACTGAGGTGGATCACTATAGACCTGTGATTCCCAACCTGCCCCTTCTGGGACTACTACACCCAGCATGCCCAGATGGTAACAGGAGCCGCAATCAGCCTGGAACAATGGAGGCTTCACCGGGGCCCCAATTATTGCAAATCTTTAATAGTATTAGTCTTTTTCTATAGGCCAAAGAGACTTTTGGGGCCCCCCGAGGCTCCAGGGCCCGGGTGCGATTGTAACCCTGCACCTGTTGTAGTTACACCCTGGGTTAGGTGTATACATCTTGTGTAGATGTAGCAGAGCTGAGTTTGTCACTCTTGTCCTCTCTAATAATGTAGACTTGCTTACACCCATGTAGCAGGCTGAATTTGTCATTTAATCTTCTATTTTGCCTCTGTCCTTATACATCACTAGTAATGTAATAAGCGCGGATGTAGCAGAGCTGAAATTGTGCTTTAAATATATTGTGCATCCCAATAGCCCTAATATGCAACGAAATACCTGCACTGATGTAGCAGAGCTGAATTTGTCATTCACCTGCTTCTCTTTTCACTGTGTAGAGGCTCACTAATAATTTAGATGCATCAGAGATGGATTTGTCATTGACATCTTTCTTATTGTTTGTTTGTGCCAAATTCCTTATCTATTAGCATTCCTCTAGAGCAGATGTAGCAAAGCTGATTTAGTCATCACATTACAGATGTAGGCAGAGCTGATTTAGTCACTACGATGTAGAGAGCTGATTATCAATACAGATTAGCAATGATTTAGTCAACTTACAGATTACAGGCGATTTAGTCACATTACAGATTAAACTGACGTTCGGTAGAAAAACGCATATCCATATTAGATGATTTTTCTTACAGATGTAGCAGAGCTGACTGCTCAGGGTAGAGCGAGAGCGCTGATTTATCGATCAATGTTTTTACTGATGTAGCAGAGTTGAGTTTGTTATGTTGTAGGTTTCACGCTGAGATCTGCACCAAAATCCTATCAGTCTCATTACAAATTCATCTCTGCTACATGTTCTGTGTGATTGAAGCTGAGCTGTGTCTGCAGTGTCAGCTATCCTTCCTCTGATGATGGCGGACATCAATCCCTTGCCGTCTCCCCCTTTATATAGGTGTCCCTGTGGATGCCCAAACATGTGTACAGCTGGGAGACCCCGCAACTGGCAGCAAATCAGCAAGAAATATGATTTCTCCCATACTCCTCCCAACTACTACCCCCACCATCACACTGGATAGTGGGGTCTTCCTCTGGCCTCTGCCACCCTGAGTATAAATGTGTAGTGCGGTGTCTCTTGGCTCCTTCCCCTTATCTCCCCCCAGCTAAATCAGACAGAGAGCTGCAGTAAAGCTGGCGAGAAGAACCGACTTACTCCATAACATATCAGTAATCTGCAGCACGATATACTAGATGCATCCAGAGAGTAATATGGCGACTGTCAGTGATGTAAACATTGCATGAATTTTTTAATTCTCTTATAGTCGGCTGTTCGATACAAAGACCAAACCCTCTGCACAGGCAAAGATGTAAAATACCAGATGCAGATTACCTGCAGCCACCACTAGATGGAGCTGATGTCCTCTGTGTTATTGAGCTTTCCTGTATGTATGTATAAACATTATACAAACAAGCTCCCCCTAGTGGCTACTGCAAGAAATCAGCATATTATATTTTATTTATAGATATACATATATTATATTTGTTGTACTATAATTACTATTTATTATTTATAACCATTTATTCCTTGGTGCTTTACATGTGATTTAAGTTATAATTTATTAACATATTACCATATATTTGTCATATGTTATATTTTATATACCTAATTATAAATATATATATAATATTATTATATTTTATTTCTATATATTATATATGTTATATTTATGTATAATATTTGTATATGTTATCTTTATCTATATATATATTTGTTATATGTTATATTTTATTTACATGTTATATTTATTGTGTTATATTTTATTTATATATATTATATTTATTATATCTTAGATTTCATTTATATATAATATTTATTATATTTTATTATATATATTATATATGTTATATTTATTTTTATATATGTTATATTTATTATGTTATGTTTTTTTATATATATTATATATGTTATATTTTGTTATATACATATTTATTATATATTATATTTATCTCTATATATTATATTTATATATCTTATATTTTATATATATATTGTCATATTTTATTTATATATTATATTTATTATGTTATATTTTATTTATATATTATATTTATTATGTTAATTTTATTATATATATTATATTTATTATGTTATTTATTTTATATTATATCATTGTTATATTTTATTTACATATTATATTTATTATGTTATATCTATTATATATTCTATTATGTTATATTTTATTTATATATTTCTTATATCTTATATTATATTCTATATATATTAATTATTATATCTTATATTTTATTTACATAATGTTATATTTTATTTATATATTATATACAGTATGATATATTTTATTTATATATATATTATATGTTATATTTTATTTTACTTATATATATATATTTCTTATATCTTATATTTTATTCATATATTGTTATATTTTATTTATATATATTAAATGTATTACGGTATGTTATATTTTATTTATATATATTATATGTTATATTTTATTTATATATTTCTTATATCTTATATTATATCTCTATATATTATAGTTATATCTTATATTTTATTTATATCATGTTATATTTTATTTATATATTATATACAGTATGATATATTTTATTTATATATTGTTATAAGTTATATTTAATTTATATATATTATATTTATTATATCTTAAATGTTATTTATATATGTAATCTATTTTTATCTTATATTTTAGTGATATACATTACATTATTATTATTATTATTATTATTCTCTGAAGGGGAAATGTATCTTGATTTATGGTCCTTTTTATTTTGCTGAATTATATATTTCTACATATTTTTTGCAACTTTTTTTTGTTAATGATATGTGTGGAAGGATAAAACATCAGACTTAGAGATCAACTAGCCGAAATATTAATTTGACTAAAGAAATCGATCCCTGTAAAAAAATGGATCCTGAGCCATTATAATATGAAATAAATGACAAAAAATGATATAATGATAAAAGGTAAAGCTGCCATTAAAGGGGCTCTCAGCTCTGGACAATTCCTTTTAGTTGGAAAGGTCCTATAACTTTAATGAGGGATCAGGTTTCTGCGATATCTGGCAATCGCCACCGAATTGAACAGCAGGTGAGAGATTTTTTCACTGCGCCCCCGCAGGACATATTGAGTATTACACCATTAAAGTTAATATCACATTTGATTGTAACAAGTTCTCTAGAACCAAAACATTTGTTATAGCTAGAAGGAGATGGACCGGACCCCTCACAATGGGAAATCCAATTGGTAAGGAGTAATTCTGAGAACCATCCGTGATACACAAGAAAAGCAGAAGAAACCACCAAGAATCCTCTCCAGTCTCCTGGATTGGCTCATACAGAGGATAGTGTCAGTCTGCTGTCATAAAGCCGCTTACCTTCCTTACGTCCATGAAGTCTATCACCGACCTCTTTCCTCCTATGGGACAGTTCTGTATATAACACGCTGAAGACAAAGCTAAAAAGCAGAAACAGGCGACGGCGAGTCCGCTGTAAGACATGGCTGCCATGATGTGTGCAGGTGACGGAATGTTCCTCGGAGCTGGACAGGCACCTTACTGTATATATATATATATGTCCCCCCCCGCCCTAGACACTTGTCCGCCCACCCACCCCCATCCTCCGGAGACGTCATGAATACTATTGTCACTCGAACACATTGATCATGACACCAAATTCCTCAATTATTAACCCAAGGTTGAAGATGTGAGGTCTCCAAAGAACAGATCATTTCCTAAGAAGATTTCTAGAACGTGTAAAGAAATAATGCAGCCGGGAGTAAAGACGTTCCTTTCAATTACGCCCGTCCTCAGGGTCAGCGTGGGGCGGCTTCTCGTCTTATGAGTGGTCACAACCTGCTTAAGCTTTGTACCGACCATCAGACGCAATGATCCCAATATAGAAAGACGAGGAAAAGATACTCATCTACAAGTAAAATAGTTTCCATCTAAATATATTATTATACTGAGTGTGAGGGAATGAGTCAGAGAAAGATAGATAGATAGATAGATAGATATAGGTTGATCGATAGATAGATAGATAGATAGATAGATAGATAGATAGGTGGATCGATAGATAGATAGATATAGGTTGATCGATAGATAGATAGATAGATAGATAGATAGATAGATAGATATAGGTGGATCGATAGATAGATAGATAGGTGGATCGATAGATAGATAGATAGATAGATAGATAGATAGGTGGATCGATAGATAGATAGATAGATAGATAGATAGATAGATAGGTGGATCGATAGATAGATATAGATAGATAGATAGATAGATAGATAGATAGATAGATAGATAATAACAGCACACTGTTAATGCCAATCACATGCAAACAATGATGTTCCCGGATGATGTTAGTAGATGGTTTTTTTTTTTAGAAAAAAAAAATAAAAAATAAAAAAAACTGACTCCACTGCTGAAATTTGCACTCCCTGGGCACGTCTGGGCACATAGAGGGGTTACTAGAACCCCATTTACATCATCTGTAAGCTGGTGGGCACCGTTTAATATGCCCAAAGGGGGTGACAGGGTCCCTTTAATAAAAAAACAAACCAGAAACAGTTTTTTTTTTAATAAAAATACTTGTATTTACATACATTAGGAGAGAGGACACTATGTGATAAGGGATGGTGCTGTACATAGAGAGGATACTATAGATGGAGAGTACACTCTGTAACAAGCAATGGCACTATACATAGGATAGACACTATGTAATAAGGGATGGTACTATTCATAGAGAGGACACTATGTAATAAGAGATGGGGCTATGCATAGAGAGGACACTATGTAATAAGGGATGACACTATATATAGAGAGGACACTATGTAATAAGGGATGGTACTATTCATAGAGAGGACACTATGTAATAAGAGATGGGGCTATACATAGAGAGGACACTATGTAATAAGGGATGGTACTATTCATAGAGAGGACACTATGTAATAAGAGATGGGGCTATGCATAGAGGGGACACTATGTAATAAGGGATGGTGCTGTACTTAGAGAGGACACTATGTAATAAGGGATGGTGCTGTACATCGAGAGGACAGTATGTAATAAGGGATGATGCTATACATAGGATACTATGTAATAAGGGATGGTGCTGTACATAGAGAGAACACTATGTAATAAGGGATGGTGCTTTACATAGAGGGGAGACTATGTTATAAGGGATGGTGCTGTACATAGAGAGGACACTATGTAATAAGGGATGGTGCTGTACATCAGAGGTTCCCAACTCCAGTCCTCAAGGCACACCAACAGTGCAGGTTTTCAGGATTTCCTTAGAAATTGGAATCATCCCCAGTGCAGGTGATTCAATTATCACCTGTGCAATACTAAGGAAATCCTGAAAACCTGCACTGTTGGTGTGCCTTGAGGACTGGAGTTGGGAACCTCTGCTGTACATAGAGAGGACACTATGTAATAAGGGATGGTGCTATACATAGAGAGGACACTATGTAATAAGGGATGGTGCTATACATAGAGAGGACACTATGTAATAAGGGATGGTGCTGTACATAGAGAGGACACTATGTAATAAGGGATGGTGCTGTACATAGAGAGGACACTATGTAATAAGGGATGGTGCTATACATACAGAGGACACAATGTAATAAGGGATGGTGCTATACATAGAGAGGACACTATGTAATAAGGGATGGTGCTATACATAGAGAGGACACTATGTAATAATGGATGGTGCTGTAGATAGAGAGGATACTACGTAATAAGGGATGGTGCTACACATAGAGAGGACACTATGTAATAAGGGATGGTGCTATACATACAGAGGACACTATGTAATAAGGGATGGTGCTGTACATAGAGAGGACACTGTAATAAGGGATGGTGCTGTACATAGAGAGGACACTATGTAATAAGGGATGGTGCTATACATAGAGAGGACACTATGTAATAAGGGATGGTGCTATACATAGAGAGGACACTATGTAATAAGGGATGGTGCTGTACATAGAGAGGACACTATGTAATAAGGGATGGTGCTATACATACAGAGGACACAATGTAATAAGGGATGGTGCTATACATAGAGAGGACACTATGTAATAAGGGATGGTGCTGTACATAGAGAGGGCACTATCTAATAAGGGATGGTGCTATACATAGAGAGGACACTATGTAATAATGGATGGTGCTGTAGATAGAGAGGATACTATGTAATAAGGGATGGTGCTACACATAGAGAGGACACCATGTAATAAGGGATGGTGCTATACATACAGAGGACACTAATAAGGGATGGTGCTGTACATAGGACACTATCCAATAAGGGATGGTGCTGTACATAGAGAGGACACTATGTAATAAGGGATGGTGCTGTACATAGAGAGAACACTATGTAATAAGGGATTGTGCTATACATACAGAGGACACTATGTAATAAGGGATGGTGCTATACATACAGAGGACACAATGTAATAAGGGATGGTGTTATACATACAGAGGACACTATGTAATAAGGGATTGTGCTATACACAGGTTAATAAAGGACGATGATCCTGTGTGGTGCCTCTTCTGGTGTGTTTACATAATGGTGCTACCTCTGTCCCATGGCATAACTAGAAACCTGTGGACCTAATGTGCCCTCATCATATGAGTTTTAGATACCCAAAAAGTGAACAATAATAGACATGATAGCCTTAGATACACAAAACAGTATCAAACAATTACCCTGGCATAGAAGGTAGTATGTTCAGTCAGAGCTAAACCCAGAGCACCAAAATGACACAATGTGCGTCACTTTATGTGAGCGCCTGGGGTCAGTAATACATTACAGACACTCGTGCTGTATACTGGAGATGGGTCATTATATCGGGTGCTGAGTGTCGCCCCCTCAGGTAGCAGCATCTTCACCATCCATTAGACATCAATGAGCAGGATATGGATTATCTTTCATCAATAGGATAATGAATCTTGGAGGTCATCCATTGCAGCGGCTGATGACGCCATATACTCCCGCAGGGGCGCTACTGTCAGGCCGGACAGCTGCTGTGGGTCTCAGAGTCCCAAACACATTACAGTGCCCCTTGTGCCACTGTTACCACCAAGTTTCCACATTGTTAGACTAATTGCAGCACCCATTATGCCTCATTGTATCTTGCACAGTGCCGGATTCGAGGACAGGCCTGAGTGCCGACCTCTGGAAACAAAAGACTATAGTGTAGGTGTAGGGCACTATTATTTTTGGGTACAATGTGGCACTATTGTCTGTGGAGATGATTTTGGTGAATGAGATCTGATGCCATAATTTGCACCACGCAGTATTTCTGGGCACTGTGCTTTGCTGTAGGGAAAAAAGGGCAGGAGCGGGCACAGAACTGACCGGGGCGACCAGTAGGGACGGTATTTTTTGTAGGTTGGGAATAGATGGAGACGGTGCTGGAAAAGTGAGGAGCCAAAGATGAGCAGTGAGTTCTGTAGAGACGTCCTGACTGGGAAAAGTCGTCATAGAGGTCTGGGCCAGACGGAAAATACGGGAAAAGTGACAACCCCATCTATTAATCAGTCCCGTGTAGTGACAATGCTGGTGGTCTAGGTATGGTGGTATTGTGGCACCCCAGGGCTCATGTGCCACAGTAACAACACAAAGGGTTAACTCCCCACACAACACCAGCACCTCCAGGCCAGAAGGGGGAGACCAAGCTGCTCCCCTATATATTCTGGTGTGGAGAGGAAGTGGACAGTGCAGTTCATAGGAGGACTGTGAAGACGACCTGGGTGTAAAAGAGCTGTGCTAATCTCAGCCCGAGGTCCACTGACCACTTCCAGGCCAAGCCAGGGTCTGAGGAAAGGAGACAGGAGCAGAGAGGAACACAACTGGGAGACCGAGTTACCCTAAAACTCACCCCAGAGGAGTGCACAGAACGGATACCGGATCCGAGGCTGTGCATGACACATACAGCACAGTAATCACCGGGGAAGTGAAGATTCCACATTCTTCACCTGTACCAGGATACAGCAACACCACAGAGTTCAGGATAGATATAAAGGACTCGAATTGCCTATCAGACTGGTAACCCAGGAGGAGGAACAGGACCAGCAGCAGAGCTTATGCAGCAGCAGGGGCCACACACAGCGCAGAAAGGGAGCCAAGACGATCCGGCTGGGTGGGAGAGACCCTGAACCCCAAACAGACTCTGTGGACAATACTTTACTGGATTGCATCTTAAGTAAAAGACCAAAAGAAACTTCAAACTGTGAGTCTGCCTGTTAATTGCGCCATTTGCCCAATATTTCACCTGCAGAGCCGGAGAGTGCTCTCCTCACAGACTGACTGGAAAGGCTGCAGCAGCAGGAAAGTAAGTGCCTGTGTCGACTACAACACCTCAGCCAGCGCCAAGACAACCAGTGCTGCAACTGCCTGTGTCGACTACAATCCTCATCATAACCACCATAGACTACTACCACTTCTGCCCTGGGGACCTATAGCCCTACCCGGAGAGGGCTTACCACCTCAGCTGCCCCTAAGTCACCGTCCCCAGCTGCAACCAGGCAGCGGTGGCCCCTCTGGCCACAATACTCCGGGTGGCGTCACGACTCTATCCCCTATAAATAATCCCCAACCTTCACTTGTGGGCTCGGGACATGGTCTGGACCAAGACCGCCGTGATACCCCATGATACCCTGGTCCGTACCGAGTACTAGTACCTGTCCCAGTGGGCTCCACAGTATTATTGTACAGAGTGAGGTGGTATTTAGTACAAATAGTAGTGGTATTGTGTGGCAGTATTATTTCAACACAAGGTAGTAAGCAGAGTTGTGGTCAATGTGTGGTGGAAAAAAGCGTGCAGTTATTCCTGTAGAGTAAAGTACCCGTGTAGAGTGACAAAGCCTCTGTGTGTCTGTTCGTCTGCTGCACTGCTCCACAGATCATATCCACATCCAGCACCACTACCATCAGTGCTGGTCTGCCCCGGGGACTCAGGTCCACCTGCAGGGAGCTGCTCCATCCAAGCTGCAGTATCATCTCCCCCGGAGGTCTGAAGCGCGCTGGTGCCCATCACCAGAATCTGCAGGTGGCGTCACGACAAACTTTTATATATTTTTTCCTCATCATCATTCCCTAATTCCCTTTTAGTTGATCACCAGGGCCACGGGTCTGGGCAGGCCACCAGTGACATCCCAACTACAGCAGTCCCCATACAACCCTGGGTGCTTCATACTTCTGGCGTCACTAACAGGATCACGTGCTTGGTGCAACCGGGTACTGTGTGCCTTTGAACTTTGAGGCCGAAAAGAACTTTCATGGCCGCTGTACGGCACTGAGAACGAGTTCCCGCCATTTTACCGGGAACCCCAAGATGGCGGCTTAACCATGTGAAAGAACAATGTGCAGGCCCGGGGGTGTGCTCAGCCCCTTATCATGGGAGGGCCTAGCCAGAGATGCAAAACTGTTAACCGCTCGATGGCCATCAATAAACCAAGGGGCGGGCCAACGCAGGAAGCTCGAAAGAAAGCGCCCAAAGAGACAAGAGTGCGACCGGAAGAGAAGTGTGCAAAGCAGCAGCCGAGTTACCCGGAGCAATGATGGTGACCCGGCTGGCGGACCTGCTCAAAGAAGTGGAGCAGGAGGCTCGAGCTGCACACGGGGATCCAGGGGTGGTCTCCCTCCTCACCAACGAGGGAGATGCGGCCTTCTGGAGAGCCGCCTTCCAAGAGCTGAGAGAGAACATCATAGAGACTGTGGAGTGGTGTCGCGCTGGAGCGCGGACAGGGCCGTGGAACTAATGACCCGGGCAATGGAGCACAGGCCTGGAAGCTGCAGCAACCAGCCAAGCCGCAGCCGAGAACCTGGTAGCAAGCGGTCACCCGGTCGGGGACCCACAGCCTGCTTAGACCGTGGATGCAGGGGTACAGACAGGAGACCCTGTAGCCCGCCAGCATGCCCTGCCAGTGTCTCAGGACCAGAGACCCAAGACCCCGGAGAATCCGACCTGGAGCAAGATCTGATCGTGGAAGCCGTTGAAGAGGACAACGACCAGACCGGCTCCGAGGAGGAGGATCCAGCCCTTGATGTCCAAGAACCCGTCACCGGGGCTACCGGTTCTGAAGCAGTTTGGTGGAGTGCAACGACGTACCAGCGCAAGACCATGAACGGGTCCCATGCCAAGATCAGCGCTTTTCCGATCGCCCCAGGACCCGTTTCCCCGCCACGGGGTACTCTCCACAAGTCAGCCCGGCAGACCAGGCAGTTTGACAGCGCCGTTGCGAGGAGTGGAGGCAGCAGAGATGGAGAGCCGCCATGCCCCTACGAGGCCCGCCGGCAACCCCCGTTACCGTTGGAACTACGGAAGGCAGGTACCATGGTGTCGGGTGGGGTTTATCAGAGAGACAGAACTAAGAATGACATTTTTGTGGTGAGGAGAGACGTTGAATCACATCTCCGCAGAGGTCACCCAAGAACCTGGGACGTATACCATGGAGGATTCATAGCTCACAATTATTACTGAGAATGGGCTCTGTTCAACAAAGTTGTATTACCATACCCCGTTTACTGAATGAAAGGTAGCCAAATCTGGTGAAGATTGAAGTAATAACATTGTTTCGACATATGTTGCACTGTTTATTAATAATTCAAGTAATTGGTGCCTCCCATAAAGGGAAGAAAAACAATGTGTAATTACTGTAAATAATATCTGTTATTGTTTATTAAAAATACACAAATTTTACTCTACACCTGTACCAGGTAGACACACTGTGGACGAGTGTATTCCACCAAGAGCGTGCAGTTATTCCTGTCACAGGGAGGAGTAAGGTTTACAAGCGGATCCCACCCCAGCACTCCCACACTTGAGCCTAGGTTGGACCCAGTCCCTTGGGGGAGAGTTAGGGGAGGAGGGAAGACACACAGTGGAGTTCTAGTTTGCACTGAGGAGCGAAGGAGAGGGAGACCTCCAGAGAGAAAAGGAGACTCCCAGGGAGGGGGCCTAGAGAAGAGGTAGCCCAGGAACAGAAAGAGGGGACCCCATATGGAGCGCCCATACTCTGGGGGAACCCTGGTCCACCGAATGGAGTCCGGCTCCGAGGATATGCTGCAGAGTGTTCAGCCCCTGAGCCATCTACACGGTCATCACGGTTGAGTTCATCCACCCTTGCACCCTGTCTACAAAGTGCAGCCTCGCTAGGATCGCCCACCAAAGTTCGAGCCCCTTCAGAGAGAGAAAGGAGGAAATCTCACAGCACCCCAACAGGCCTGGTATACAAGAGGACTGTGCCAGGGCAGGAATTAGCAGCAGGACACGGGATCGTCAAAAGAGGGTATACTACGGGATCCACTGAATGACCTTGCAAATCTCTGTGACTACTCGACCAGCTACCCGATTATAGACTGTTTGTGCTGTAACCTGAACTGCCATCTGAACTGGTTTACAGAGTAAAGTACCCGTGTAGAGTGACAAAGCCTCCATGTGTCTGTCTCCTGCACTGCTCCACAGATCATCCCCACATCCAGCAACACCACCATCAGTGCTGGTGACACGCCCCAGGGTATGGGGACTCGAGTATCTGGGCTCTCTGCTGCGGTTGGGATGTCACAGGCGGCCTGCCCAGACCCGTGACCTTGTGGTCTGCTTTAAAAAAGGGTAAAATATGTTGAAAGAAAATAGTTTGTCGTGACGCCACCTGTGGTTTCTGGTGACTACAACAAAGAATACTGCACCTTCAGTCAGGGGTGCAGTACCCTTTTGTAGCGCGCTCTTAGCGGGGCGTTACAGTTACCTGTAGCAGCAGGGTGCCACATTGGTCTGCCCCAGAGACTCAGCTCCACCTGCAGGGAGCTGCTCCATCCAAGCTGCAGTATCGTCTCCCCCAGAGGTCTGAAGCGGCGCTGGTGCCCATCACCAAAATATGCAGGTGGCGTCACGACAAACTTTTATATATTTTTTCCTCATCATTCCCTAACTCCCTTTTAGTTGATCACCAGGGACACGGGTATGGGCAGGCCACCAGTGACATCCCAACTACAGCAGTGCTCAGATACCCAAGTCCCCATACAACCCTGGGTGATTCACTTGCTGGTCTGAAAACCAACAAGAGGCACGTTGAGAAGTGCAACTAGTTACATAAGTGTCCTGGTCACATCATTGTCCTATGACCACATTGTCCATAATTATTAAATTCACAAGCTGCTTCTCGGCTTTCAGCCCCCACCTTTTTAGAGGTGAAGCCTGCTCTGCACACTGGCTTGCACCACAGGGGGGAGTGCGTCCTGGCTGATGGACACAACAGTCTTAGTCACAGTCAATAGAGGGGGTGGACACTGGGTTTGGCGCCGTTTGCTGGTCCTTCCCATGTTGGGAGGACATGACACTCCTCTTGGCCAGCACATGGCATCAGGATATGGCAGCTGCCATTACACAAGTCCATTTAACACAGTCTATGGCACTCAGGACCCGTAGTCCAGGGATTCGAGATCCTGTTCATGACGCCAAACGCAATTGCCGTAAGAGCCCGGGGGTACTCGGTAGCCAGGCCGGCTGGTGCTTTCGGAGGTCACGGTGCTGTGGCCCAGCTCCGTGGCCCTGGCCATGCAGTGAAGGCGTTAATTACAGGGGAATGTAAGTCTTTTCATGACACCACCTGTGAAATTCAGCCAGGGATGGCTGACGCTGTTAGTTTAAGGCACTGGGGCAGATGATGTGGCAGTCAAGATGGTATCGCTCTCCACAGGTGAAGCGGGGCCCCATGGACAGTGTAGTAGTCTATGGGGTTGATGGTAGTGATCATTGGGGTGCAGAACAGAGGACGTGAGAAATAATCGGAGGACACAGAAGGGTGCAGTTTCCTTTACCTTCACTTGGCAGATGGTGGTGCAGTCCGGGGCACTGGGTACCAGGTTTTGGAAGGATCCGGTCAGCCTGGAAGCATTCAGGGATCCACCTCAGCCAGGTGGGATTGGAGGCCTATCTACTGCGCTTCCCCTTTGGGTTCTTGCTGCTTCTAGCTATGCAGCCCTCTTCCTGCGTGGTTGTTCCTATCCTGTATGGTAGACAGTATGAGTCTCTCGCGAGTGTCGAGCCCACTGGGACGGGGTACTCGGTACCGGACCGGGTCTGCTACTGGGGTAGTCACAGTGGTCCTGGTCCGGACCTGTCCCGGGCCTGGCAAATAAAAGGGTATATTTACAGGGGATTGTCAGTCGTGACGCCACCCACTGTGTGCGGCCAGTGATGGGGCCGCCGCTGCTGCAGAACCTCTGGGGATGATGTAATGGCAGCGTAGATGGTATAGTCCCGTGGGCAGAACTGTGTTCCCGGGGCAGTGATGGTTAAAGTCTATAGTGTAGTGTGCAGGCTTGGTGCTGAGTGCAATTCACTTACTGTCCAGATGCTGCAGAATCCTCCTTGAGTTATGGAGCTTGCATGCTGTGTTCTGCAGTGGGAGCTGCTGCAAATCTGTATGGAAGGATTAGTGCTCAAGCAGAGACAGACAAGGGAGACGTATTCAGGGTTCTCCGTGTTTACTTCTCAAGTTCTTAAGTTCAAGTTATAGTTCTGTACAGTTCTTACAGTTCAGTTCAAGTCTCAGTACACGGCACACTCTCCCCTCCGGGTTTCCTTTACTCTCTGCAGCCAGGTCTCTCTCTGTGACCCCTCACTCTGTCTCTGTGTCTTTTCCAGGCTGTTAACTCTTTCTCTAGGTTCACTTGGTTGTGTGTGACTCCGGACAGTATGGCGGTGACTCGGGCCCCTCTGGGTCCTCCTGGTTGTCACTGAGATGCCTGTCCTTTGGGGTAGGGAGCCTAATTTGTAGCTGTGGTCCCCCGTCGGTTGTCTGGAGATGCCGGGTGAAACTACGGTCCCCTCTAGAGCCGACACTCTACTCAGCCCAACCTCCAGCAATCCTCCCGTGTGAGGCTCTACCAGGCTCTCTCTACTGTGTCTTCCAGTGTCATAGGAGGGCTACTACGCCTGCAGTCTGTTGTCTCGGCTGTAATTCTAGGGCCCGGGTATCACCGTCCCTCTCTTCCCTCACACTCCTGAGGTGCTGGCTCCGGATAGGCTTTCTCTCTGCGGCTCACACTGGCTCGGTTCAGATTCTGCGCTCCATACACCCAGCTCGTCCAGGACGTGTGATTCCTTCTTTACTGCTCAGCCTACCTCGGCCTACTGACTCCTTCCTCCTCCCCCTTCACTATTTCTACTGTCTGTCACCTGACTACGTGTTAGCCCACCCACTGCTCTAAGCCCACCACCCCTCGCCTGCTTAGACTTCCTAGGCTCCGGGTTGGGTGCTGCCTCTACTGTACGTGGGTTGTGTGGGCTGTGAGGGTGTTGATGTGCAACTTTCGTCCTACCTGCCTGGCTGCAGTTTCCTTTGTGGCCTCCTGGACGCAGGGGTTCCACACTCTCCCGGAGTTAAACTAGCGCGTCCTCGCGCTGCCCGTCATGGATTCCCCTGAAAACATTTTATTTTTCATAACAACATTAAACATTACGGATTCTTGGTTTCTTCCCATCCGGGAGGTACGAGTCTTCAAACTTTTTTTAAGTTAACTATATACAAGTGCATGGGTATATCAACTTCACTACCCCTCTGGACCTCTGCCGGGTCTAATGCTACAACACATTCACTTTTCTTTTGCTATAAAACACATAATAAACGTTACTTTCTTATCAAAAAGTATAAAAACATTCTTTCTTCTCCTTTCAAAAAGTGCAAAAATTCAAAAACAGTTTAAAGTTCACGATTCAAAGTTCAAAGTCTCATGCACTACTTCTCATGTGCAAAACTGGTCTTAAAACCAAAGGGGAGCACGCGAGGTGCTCAACTATATACAGTTCAAAGTTTATACTGACTCACTGATCGTGGTATCAACGTCAATAAACATATAAAAGACAGACAGGGGAAAAGCTAACATGCATTCAGGTATGGGATGGGGACAGCAAGGATTACACCTCATTCACACCTACTAGTCTTCTTTAGAATGCAGAACCCATGTCTTTACTCCTTCTTGGCTTGCTGCTTCCACAGTAACATCTGCAATGTCTTCCTTCTGGGGTACACCTCCAGGTTTTGTAGTGCAGCTATCAGCAGGTAGCTTTCTGGGGTTTGGGTAATAGCATCTTTCATGGTCTTAGGTGTAACAGTCTCAATAACTTTAACAATCTTCCCTTCATGTCTCAGGGATCTTTGAATTTCTCTATCCTTTCTCGCTAGGTTCTTGGCCTCTTTAGCACGAGCGATCATGATCTGCTTCTGCACCTGCCGTTCTGTCTCTTCCTTTTCCCACTTTCTAACGCACATTCTGATATACTCCTCACGGGTGATTAACTCTGCAGGACCCACTTCACTGCTGGGATCTCCCAGGAAACCCATTAGGTCGTCACAGTCCTTATCTCGCTCCCACCAGCAGCGGAGCTGCTCCCCTCTCACCTCAGTGGTAGTCGGTGGTGGTATCAGGGGCTCCAGTGGGGATAACCAGTGAGCTTCCAGGGCTCCGAGCGGGTCGGCTTCCTTCCTTGCAAGGCGCGGTGCAGCTCGTGGGATAGTCACATCCACTAAGGTCGCGGTACGGCATTCTTCCTGGCTCTCCATGCGATCACGTGTATCTCCAACCCAGCCGGGTTGTATGGACAGAGTCTCATAAGCTTGGCAGTGATCAATATCAATTTGAATCTGGGTCCGATGCTCCTCCGGGGCCCGTATCATCTGCTGGGGTAGCAGTCGCAGCACACCTCGCCGGGTGTCTTGGACGTGGGGACGTTCTCTGCCGCCTTCTGCCATCTCGCTCTGGTCACACAAGGTCTCTCCCTGGCCGGGTTCCTCCATCTGTTCGCTCCGTGGGCCCTCCGGGATCACTTGTGGTCTTCCGATCATTGCACTATCTTCGGCGTCCTCCACTTCCGTCCTCGTGTACTGCAATGGCGACTGCTTCGTTTCCGGTTGCTCATCCAGCCTCTTCCTGATGATGACTTCCGATTCTTCTCCCGCCAGCTTCTCTTTGGTGGGTGGGTCTAAGGACGGAGGTCCTTCTTTCAGAGTGACAGCTGGCTCTCCTGGAGTTAAGGGGAGTCAGGGCGGGTCCTTTTCTTCGCGCCTTGGACCAGGCCGGCCCACGATGGGGGGTTTGGGCACGCCTCCTCTGCACATGGCACTAAGCTTCTATGGCGGCCATTAAGGTCAGATTTTGGCGGGAAAGTCCAGAACATGTTCCTTTAGGCGCACGGGTCCAATTCTTTTGGACCAGGTTGATCCTGTTCGTGACGCCAGGTTTGTCGAGTCCACTGGGATGGGGTACTCGGTACCGGACCGGGTCTGCTACTGGGGAAGTCACGGGTGGTCCTGGTCCGCACCGTGTCCCAGGCCTGGCAAATAAAAGGGGATATTTACAGGGGATTGTCAGTCGTGACGCCACCCACTGTGAGCGGCCAGTGATGGGGTCGCCGCTGCTGCAGAACCTCCGGGATTGATGTAATGGCAGCGTAGATGGTATAGTTCCGTGGGCAGAACTGTATTCCCCGGGGCAGTGATGGTTAAAGTCTATAGTGTAGTGTGCAGGTTTGGTGCTGAGTGCAATTCACTTAATGTCCAGATGCTGCAGGAATCCTCCTTTAGTGTTGGAGCCTGCACGCTGTGTCTCTGCAGGTGGGAAGCTGCTGCAAATCTGTATGGAAGGATTAGTGCTCAAGCAGAGACAGACAAGGGAGACGTATTCAGGGTTCACCGTGTTTACTTCTCAAGTTCTTAAGTTCAATTACAGTTCTGTACAGTTCTTACAGTTCAGTTCAAGTCTCAATACACGGGCACACTTTCCCCTCCGGGTTCCCTTTACTCTCTGCAGCCAGGTTTCTCTCTGTGACCCCTCACTCTATCTCTGTGTCCTTTCCAGGCTGTTAACTCTCTCTCTGGGTTCACTTGGTTGTGTGTGACTCCGGACAGTATGGCGGTGACTCAGGCCCCTCTGGGTCCTCCTGGTTGTCACGGAGCTGCCTGTCCTTTGGGGTAGGGAGCCTAACGTGTAGCTGTGGTCCCCGTCGGTTGTCTGGGGATGCCGGGTGAAACTACGGTCCCCTCTAGAGCCGACACTCTACTCAGCCTAGCCTCCAGCAGTCCTCCCGTGTGAGGCTCTACCAGGCTCTCTCTACTGTGTCTTCCAGTGTCATAGGAGGACTACTCCGCCTGCAGTCTGTCGTCTCGGCTGTAATTCTAGGGCCTCTCTTCCCTCACACTCCTGGGGTGCTGGCTCCGGATAGGCTTTCTCTCTGTGGCTCACACTGGCTCGGTTCAGATTCTGCGCTCCATACACCCCACTCGTCCAGGAAGTGTTATTCCTTCTTTACTGCTCAGCCTACCTCGGCCTACTGACTTCTTCCTCCTCCCCCTTCACTATTTCTACTGTCTGTCACCTGACTACGTGTTAGCCCACCCATTGCTCTAAACCCACCACCCCTCGCCTGCTTAGACTTCCTAGGCTCCGGGTTGGGTGCTGCCCTCTACTGTACGTGGATTGTGTGGGCTGTGAGGGTGTTGATGTGCAACTTTCGTCCTACCTGCCTGGCTGCAGTTCCCTTTGTGGCCTCCTGGACGCAGGGGCGCCACACTCTCCCGGAGTTAAACTAGCGCGTCTCCGCGCTGCCCGCCATGGATTCCCCTGAAAACATTTTATTTTTCATAACAACATTAAACATTACGGATTCTTGGTTTCTTCCCATCCGGGAGGTACGAGTCTTCAAACGTTACTTTAAGTTAACTATATACAAGTGCATGGGTATATCAACTTCTCTACCCTTCTGGACCTCTGCCGGGTCTAATGCTACAACGCATTCACTTTTCTTTTGCTATAAAACACATAATAAACGTTACTTTCTTATCAAAAAGTATAAAAACATTCTTTCTTCTCCTTTCAAAAAGTGCAAAAATTCAAAAACAGTTCAAAGTTCACGATTCAAAGTTCAAAGTCTCATGCACTACTTCTCATGTACAAAACTGGTCTTAAAACCAAAGGGGAGGTGCTCAACTATATACAGTTCAAAGTTTATACTGACTCACTGTTCGTGGTATCAACGTCAATAAACATATAAAAGACAGACAGGGGAAAAGCTAACATGCATTCAGGTATGGGATGGGGACAGCAAGGATTACACCTCATTCACACCTACAAGTCTTCTTTAGAATGCGGAACCCATGTCTTTACTCCTTCTTGGCTTGCTGCTTCCACGGTAACATCTGCGATGTCTTCCTTCTGGGGTACACCTCCAGGTTTTGTAGTGCAGCTATCAGCAGGTAGCTTTCTGGGGTTTGGGTTATAGCATCTTTCATGGTCTTAGGTGTAACAGTCTCAATAACTTTAACAATCTTCCCTTCATGTCTTGGGGATCTTTGAATTTCTCTATCCTTTCTCGCTAGGTTCTTGGCCTCTTTAGCACGAGCGATCATGATCTGCTTCTGCACCTGCTGTTCTTTCTCTTCCTTTTCCCACTTTCTAACGCACATTCTGATATACTCCTCACGGGTAATTAACTCTGCAGGACCCACTTCACTGCTGGGATCTCCCAGGAAACCCATTAGGTCGTCACAGTCCTTATCTCGCTCCCACCAGCAGCGGAGCTGCTCCCCTCTCACCTCAGTGGTAGTCGGTGGCGGTATCAGGGGCTCCAGTGGGGATAACCAGTGAGCTTCCAGGGCTCCGAGCGGGTCGGCTTCCTTCCTTGCAAGGCGCGGTGCAGCTCGTGGGATAGTCACATCCACTAAGATCGCGGTACGGCATTCTTCCTGGCTCTCCATGCGATCACGTGTATCTCCAACCCAGCCGGGTTGTATGGACAGAGTCTCATAAGCTTGGCAGTGATCAATATCAATTTGAATCTGGGTCCGATGCTCCTCCTGGGCCCGTGTCATCTGCTGGGGTAGCAGTCGCAGCACACCTCGCCGGGTGTCTTGGACGTGGGGACGTTCTCTGCCGCTTTCTGCCATCTCGCTCACACTGGCTCGGTTCAGATTCTGCGCTCCATACACCCCACTCGTCCAGGACGTGTGATTCCTTCTTTACTGCTCAGCCTACCTCGGCCTACTGACTGCTTCCTCCTCCCCTTTCACTATTTCTACTGTCTGTCACCTGACTACGTGTTAGCCCACCCACTGCTCTAAACCCACCACCCCTCGCCTGCTTAGAGCTCCTAGGCTCCGGGTTGGGTGCTGCCCTCTACTGTACGTGGGTTGTGTGGGCTGTGAGGGTGTTGATGTGCAACTGTCATCCTACCTGTCTAGGTGCAGTTCCCTTTGTGGCCTCCTGGATGCAGGGGCACCACACGAGCACCGCCTTTCTTGATGGCAGCCTCAGGCTCTCAATCCGCTGTGGTGCTGCCGGGTCTTCGGTGCGGCCAGGAGACTTGCAGCCTCCTGCCCTCCAGATTCGGGTGCTGGGACATACAGTATCCATGCACCCAAGGACTCTGGCGACCTTTCTAGTGTCTCTCTCAGGGGTGAGCTCACTCGTAGCTCTGCTCTCCACGTCCTCTCCTATCCCTTTCCTCAGACTTACTGACATTCTAACCTTAACCCCTCCTCCTTGCCAGAACCAGAGCAGCTCCCCTGAACTCGGGTGCACAGCTTCCCATTCAGGCCCGGAGTCAGGTCTGGTGTTGGATACTGGGTGTTACCTAGTGTGGGGACCCCCTCCTGCTTCCAGGGATGACATCAGCCCCTGTGATGGAGGCAATGTCACTGTGGCAACCGGACCACTGGAGTGCCACACAAGTATTATCACTTTATAGTGGGAATGGTAGTGGTCATGTTGTGGTAGTATTTTTTAATCTCTATGCAATGGTAATATTAACAGTCATGGGCCATGGCATGGCAGTATTACTAATTCACTATGTAGTAGTAATGGTCCCGAAAGTCTACTGCAGGTGTTCATCTAGATTCTTTGGTTTTGTCTTCCAAGCTTCCTCTTTCATCCTACCAGATAACATGCTCAATGATGTCCATGTCTGGTGACTGGGCTGACCAGTCCTTGAGCACCTTGATCTTTTTTGCCTGGAGCAACTTTGTTGTAGAGATGGATGTATGAGATGGAGCACCATCCTGCTGCAGGATTTGACCCATTTTTGATTTGGAATATAAGAGGTAGTTAATACTTCTTGATATTTTAGGCTATTGATATTGCCTTCCACCTTGCAAATGTTTTGTACATCCCCATACTGAATGTAACCCCAGACCATGATCTTTCCTCCACCAAATTTAACTGTTTTCTGGGAGTATTTTGGATCCATACGGGCTCCAGTAGGATTCCTGCAGTATTGTGGTGGCTGTGGTGTAATCCTACTGAAGATTCATCAGAAAAATCCACCTTCTGCCACTTTTCCAGCGTCCATCTGTTTAGAAGGCTGTGGGACTTTTACAAATGCCACACGGTTTTTTATTTGCCTTTTGTTTAGTGCTGGCTTCTGGGCACTGATTCTACCATTGAGGTCATTTTGAGACAGAATCCTACAAACTGTTCTAGTTGACACAGGAACTTGAGGTAACCAGGCCTGTTGGAGCTCTGCTGCAGTGGAAGAGGGGCTTGCTTTGGATTTTCTAACCAACAAACGTTCCTCCTGAGCAGTTGTCTTGTGTGGTCTGCCGGACCTGGGCTTGTCAAACACATCTCCAGTCTCTTCAAATCTTTTTTTTAATTCTTTGTACTTGACGCTGAGACACATTAAAGGTGCCAGCTACCTCTGCAGTGGATCTGGTCTTCAGCCTCTTGATAATCAAGGCTTTGGTACCAGGGTGGATTTTTGGCATGTAGTCAAAGCTCACTTTGCAGTTCAAGTGAAGGTCTGGGATGCTGGGTTTCTTTTTATACACACCCACTAATTAACCGATCATTTACTGAGCACAGGTGAGGATGTAAACTAGGATTGGGTGCATCATATGACCAGGCGACAAAACTTTTGTCTTGCCAAAATCTGACCATTCTGTGTTCATTAAATGATCAAAATTTCAGCATTGATGACAATTTATTTTCTTAACCCAAACCACATTTCGGAAGGTTTCAGCTTTCAGAAGAGGAATTTATACAACCAATGGATGAATTTAACGGCAGGTTATAAGCTTTTATTTACATAACATGGATAAGTGACATAAGTGCTGTCAGGGAGTGTAGTGATCATGGGGTGGCGACATTATTTTATCACTTTTTTATGACAATGGCAGTGGTCTGGGGGTTATTTGTATGGTCTGTAGTGTTTTTATTCGGTCACTATATAGTGAGAATAGTAGTGGTCATGGTGTGGCGGTATTATGCAGCCACTGTGTAGTGGTCAAGATATAATTTATTTTTATTTGTATAGTGTTTTTTCAGTGATAATATTAGTATGGATGTTAATATATATTGATTATATAGCAGCATTATCATCACATAACTCAATATTTGTAAGCCTTTTAGTATGGAGCCCTATATCCCAATGTCTGTACATGAGCACAGGGTGAGGACGATGGAAGTGCTGCAGGGTCTGGACTAGGATCAATGTCTAATATTGCCATTATTGGCTCATCTATATCCATCAGGAGCCTTCAATGCACAGTGGTGATAATCCAGATGTGATGACAGGCTATATGGAGCGTGTTCCCCTGATACTGGATTCATCCAAAGGTGCAGAGTGCTGCTCCTGTGCCCCCAAAGCAAAATCCATACCCAGGAGTCATGGAAGAGACGACGTGACCATTATCTTCTACCACTCCCTGTCTATTAGATCTGACTTTGGGGCAATGTTCTCAGACATGAACAATGCCGCAACTCCAGAATATTGGGCAAATAATGAGAGAGAACAGCAGGCAACACCAACACCAATGCCGAAATTCAAGCTTCATGCTGTAGATCCGCTGAGAGAGTCACCTAGTTAAATGACGCCAGACTATCACTACCTGTCCCTGCACCTTCCTATTACTATTCTAACTATCCCTCCCTCTCCTAAATGTGTGGTGTGACTGTTTTATAAAAGCTTTTTATAACTTACTGCCTGGCATTATAATGAAGGGGGGGGGCTACCGTTGTTAGCCCCCCTGGGCGTCCTCTTTCGCTCCCTTTCGCGCGCCCCCAGCCTGCCTCGGATCCCTGTGTGGAGTTCTGGGTAGGACACCAAACGTGTCATTTCCAGTACTGTATCGCCCGACTTGCGCATGCCCTGTGGAGCACATTATGGCAGCTCATCTATGATCACAGAGAGCTGATGTAATGTGCTCCACAGAGCAGTGATCAGGCCCCTGCTGTGAGATCGCTGATCGTTACAAAGTGCTCTGGGTCATTTTTTGATCCTTGGTTTCCCACTGGTCAGCACGCATCACTGCGAGAGACCAGCGATCAGCGATCTCACAGGCTGGTAACCATGGAAAACACCGGGTATCTAGGCAGCGTGCGCTGCCTAGAAACCCGGTGTTTATCATGGTTACCAGCGCTAAGCAGGGAGGATGCTGGTAACTATGATAAACAGCGAGTATCCAGGCAGTGCGCGCTGCCTAGATACCCGCTGTTTATCATAGTTACCAGCGATGTGGACGTGGCTCCCTGGTCACTGAGGAGATCTGCCTGTTTGACAGCTCCCCAGCGACCAGATAACGACGTTCCAGCGATCCCTACAGGATCATTATCGTTGTCAGGATCGCTGGTGCGTCGTTGTGTGTGTAACGGGAGCTTAGGAAACTAGCTTCAGGATAACCACCCATAGAGGATAAGACCCTTGAGTACACTCAAGACTAATTTGGCTACTTGTGTTTACAGGCCATACTTGAATAATATAAGAAAACAAGGACCCGCACAACAACGATCAGAGTATAAAGTGGGAACCCAGGACTACCATTGTATTATCTACTGTGTAATGCTTGAATTGTGATATTTTATATTGTTTTATGAACTCTTCCTGATATTTTAATAAACTTCCCAAAAAAGGGTTGCACCAAACAAGGTGTAGTGTAGTGCCTATCCTTATAATTAGACTAGATGGTTCCCCGATTCTAACGCATCGGGTATTCTAGAATATGTATGTAGTTGACATACTGTGACTGACAGAACTTGTTCAGTCAACGTGAGTAAACTACATATATATATAGCAGCGCTATGGTATATGGTGGTACATTACAGCACATGTATAGCAGCACTATGGTATATGGCGGTACATTACAGTACATGCATAGCAGCGCTATGGTATATGGCGGTACATTACAGTACATGTATAGCAGCACTATGGTATATGGCGGTACATTACAGTACATGTAAAGTAACACTATAGTATATGGTGGTACAGTATAGCACATGTATAGCAGCACTATAGTATATGGCAGTATATTACAGTATATGTACAGGTGCACTATAGTATATGGTGGTATTTTATAGCAGTACTATAGTATATGGGAACATTATAGTACATGTATAGCAGCGCTATGGTATATGGCGGTACATTACAGTACATGTATAGCAGCGCTATGGTATATGGTGGTACATTACAATACATGTATAGCAGCGCTATAGTATATGGCGGTACATTACAGCACATGTATAGCAGCACTATAGGATATGGCGATACATTATAGCACATGTATAGCAGCACTATGGTATATGGCGGTACATTACAGTACATGTAAAGTAACACTATAGTATATGGCGGTACATTACAGTACATGTAAAGTAACACTATAGTATATGGCGGTACAGTATAGCACATGTATAGCAGCACTATAGTATATGGCAGTATATTACAGTAAATGTACAGGTGCACTATAGTATATGGTGGTATTTTATAGTACATGTATAGCAGCACTATAGTATATGGCGGTACATTACAGCACATGTATAGCAGCACTATAGTATATGGCGGTACATTACAGTACATGTATGGCAGCATATGGCGTATGTATACATGGCAGCATGTATACGGTATATGGCAATACTCCGCTCCCTGTGGCCCTCTGCTCCTCCACAGTAAAAGTAAAAAAATCCTCAGTGAGGATACTCACCTGTCCGCCGGCTCGCTCCACCTCCGTCTTCTAGGTCCTACAGGCCTTTAGGACCCGTCGTTGCCTGGGAAACGGATCAGCTGATCAGTCCCATGACTGCTAACTGCCGGGGAGGCAGGATGGAGCATGGGGGCAGGATGGTGACGGGGGTGGAGGGGGGCAGGATGGAGCAAGCGGGGCAGGATGGAGCGGGGGGGGCAGGATGGAGCCGGGGGGCAGGATAGAGCCGGGGGGGGGGGGCCAGATGGAGCCGGGGGGCAGGATGAACCCGGGGGGAGGGGCAGGATGGAGGTGGCGGGGGGCAGGATGGAGGCGGGGGAGAAAGAACAGCGGGGGGCAGGATGGAGGGAGCGGGGCAGAATGGAGGGAGCGGGGCAGAATGGAGGGAGCGAGGCAGAATGGAGGGAGCGAGGCAGGATGGAGCGAGCGGGGCAGGATGGAGCGAGCGGGGCAGGATGGAGCCAGAGGAGCAGGATGGAGCCGAGGGGCAGGATGGTGGCAGGGGGCAGGATAGAGTGAGCAGGGGAGGATGGTAGCGGGGGGCAGGATGGAGCCGGGGGCCAGGATGGAGTGAACAGGGCAGGATGGTGGCGGGGGGCAGGATGGAGCCAGAGGGGGGGCAGGATGGAGGCGGGGGAGCAAGAACAGCGGGGGGCAGGAGGGAGCGGGGCAGAATGGAGGGAGCGGGGCAGAATGGAGGGAGCGAGGCAGAATGGAGGGAGCGAGGCAGGATGGAGCCAGTGGGGCAGGATGGAGCCGGAGGAGCAGGATGGAGCCGAAGTAGCAGGATGGTGGTGGGGGCAGGATGGTGGCGGGGGGTAGGATGATGGCGGTGAGGCAGGATGGAGCGAGTGGAACAGGATGGAGCCGGCGGGGCAGGATGGAGCCGGCGGGGCAGGATGGAGCCAGGGGGGCAGGTTGGAGCATGGGGGCAGGATGGAGCGAGCGGGGCAGGATGGAGCGAGCGGGGCAGGATGGAGCGAGCGGGACAGGATGGTGGCGGGGGGCAGGATGGAGCGAGTGGGGCAGGATGGAGCGAGTGGGGCAGGATGGTGGTGGGGGGCAGGATGGTGGCAGGGGGGAAGTATGGAGTGAGCGGGGCAGGATGGAGCGAGTGGGGCAGGATGGAGCCAGAGGAGCAGGATGGTGGCGGGGGGCTGGATGGGGGGAGCGCAGGACGGTGGCGAGCGGGGCAGGATGGAGCCGGCGGGACAGGATGGAGCAAGTGGGACAGTGTGGAGCGAGCGGGGCAGGATGGAGCCAGGGGGGCAGGATGGAGAGAGCGAGGCAGGATAGAGCCAGGGGGCAGGATGGAGCAAGCGGGGCAGGATGGAGCAAGTGGGGCAGGATGGAGCCAGGGGAGCAGCATGGAGCGAGCCGAGCAGGATAGAGTGAGCGGGGCAGGATGGAGCGAGTGGGGCAGGATGGTGGCGGGGGGGCAGGATGGTGGCGGGGGGGCGGGATGGAGCGAGAGGGGCAGGATGGTGTCGAGCGGGGCAGGATAGTGGCAGGGGGGCAGGATGGAGTGAGCGGGGCAGGATGGAGTCGGGGGGGCAGGATGGAGCGAGCGAGGCAGGATGGAGCAAGGGGGGGCAGGATGGAGTCAGGGGTCAGGATGGAGCCGGGGGGGGGGCAGGATGGAGCTGGAGGGGGGGGCAGGATGGAGTCGGGGGGCCGGGTTAGGATGGAGCTGGGGGGCAGGATGGAGTCGGGGGGGGGGGGGGCAGGATGGAGCCTGGGGGGAAGGAGGCCAGGATGGATGCAGGAAGGGCACGATGGATGCGGGGGGGGGCACGATGGATGCGGGGGGAAGCACGATGGATGCGTGGGGGGGCATGATGGAGGCGGGGGGGCACGATGGAGGCGGGGGGCAGGATCCCCCTCGCCTCCAGCTGTTCTTACCTGTCTTCTCCGTCACTGCGGTCATGTGACAGGGCGGGCTGTGTGATGTCACATCACCCCTCCCTGTCACATGACCGCAGTGATGGAGAAGACGGGTGAGAACAGCGGGAGCCGAGAGGGGGCTGTATGGATGCGGGTGGGGATGGAGGCGGGGGGCAGTATCCCCCTCGCCTCCCGCTGTTCTCACCCGTCTGTACACAGGGCGGGCTGTTGTGATATCACACTGCCCGCCCTGTGTACAGACGGGTGAGAACAGCGGGAGGTGAGGGGGAGGTGAGGTGGGGGCGTGGGGGGAAAGAGGAGGTGGGAGCGGTGGGTTCCCTGTATATCCCGGCAAACAGTGGTGCTAACGCGCCACTGTCGCCGGCTGCATATTGGCGCAAAATTCAAACTTTGATTTCTCGTGCCAATTTGCATAGCCTGCGCTCATTGGCGCCCACCTTTGTCTGGCGCGCGATTTCGGCAACAGACTCACTCAAAAACCCCTTAGACAATTATATAATAGACGTAGTGCTGAGACTTATAACATTATTAACATTTACAAAGTTCACGACGGGTGAAGCTAAACACGGTACTTCGCCAAGGCTTCCAGCAGCAAAACATCAAGGACCATACAGATAGCGGTCACCCGTACTCTAGCTCCAGTGCTAAACCATTACTATGAGTGTCAGGAAGTGACCCGGCTCCCCGCTCCCTGCCATTAAGGCCTTCTTACCCTTGTCCTTACCCTGTTGTATCTATTGTATTGGGCTGTGCACTGAACATCCCCTTGTCCGTGCATGTCACTAGGATCATACTTCTCTGATCATACGTCTGATCATCAGGGCTTAAATTTGGAGCACAAGTTTTGCAAGGTTCATGAAGCGTAGGTACCCGGAGAGGGTTCATTTAGATTTACCATGATTCCTGACCTACTGAAATGGGTCCTGTAAAGAAGGAAATCTACATAAGGCAGCAAAAGTCAGACAGCTGCATCATCCTCCATTTACCAAATGCCAAGATCAAGAATCTTGCAATTTCGAGTTGGCACCTCGGCGTTTCCACTGATAGTCTGGACTCAGAGTCAGGACATCAAATTTTCATTGATTAGATTATACACTGGAGCCAGCGGCGTACCTAGGTTTGACGGCGCCCGGGGCAACGATCTATCATGGCGCCCCCCCCAAAGCAGGTGAGGAGCGGGGGGGGTGCTGTCAGTTTTCAGCCCCGCCACCCCTGCTGCACCCGTGGTTGAGGACCGGGCTGCATTACCTGACAATTCCGGGATGCTGCTGGAGTACAAAGATGGCCACCGAGGCATGTCCGGTGACGTCACGGAGGGCGGTACCATTGCTCCCGGCCAGCAGGGGGTATTATAGATAGGAGCTCAATGTGCGGCGGGTGCAGACTCCTCCGGAAGTGCCTCCGGAAGTGGCAGACCACTCGGGCCCCACATACAATCTGTGCATATCACGCACTGTGATATACACACCGAGCGGGGAGGGGTGCCACCGGCGCCCCCCGCTGAGTAGCGCCCGGGGCAAAAGGTCCGGCTGCACCCCCCTAGATACGCCCCTGACTGGAGCTAGTCTTTAGGTATCACTATCGTGGTATTGCTGCTAGAAGGCTGCGAGGGGAACACCGTGTTAACCCCCCTTTTTCTGTTAATCGTGTATGCTTCTAAGGTCCCAGAGCAACACAAACCTCTATTCAATGGCTTAACCGTACCCTACTAATTGACTCACTGTATTTTGTTTTTATCATCAGACACATTTTTATTTAAAATTAATTTAAATTGATATAAATCACTAAAACTCCACAAATTCATATGCATTGATTATTTTTTGTACATATTAATACAATCTTTTAAAATATCCTTATAATTGGCGTAAAAGATGTTTCTTCTTGTATATCTTGGACACTGTTCTTTTGATGGGTCAGTGTTCTTCAATCAATGTGAGGGATCCTAGAAAATAGATTGAATCACTATTTGATTTATGATTCTTGTCCCCCTACCTTACCATAGGGGTCTCTTTTTGTACTGCTCCTGTTTACTAGCTTTGTGATCTTATACTTCTTTAACTATTGAGAAATTATTGTAATGTTATTGGTAAACCTCTAGTTATCAATAGTCACCCTCTATTCATTAAATAGCATTACCTGTAGAGATGTGTGAACCTTAGTCCATGGTTTTGGGATTACTCTTGTTGTGTAAACTCTAATGGTGGGTTTACACGTCCCGATATCGGGCCGATATCGGGACCAACAACACGGGAGCGCGCTTTTTGAGTGCGCTTTTCCCGCTATCGCATCGCCGTTTTACACAGCCCGATATCGGGATACAACGTCCCGACGATGTGTACGCCCCCCAACCCAGGAACGACCATTTAACATGGGAGTGAATGGGTGACGTGGGCGTAGACATCGTAGTCGGGCTGTCACACGGGACGATGCTGCTACAACGGCCATCCGATATCGGGCGGTTGAATAGCACGCTCATTCAACCCTGATATCGTTTTGGCATCGTTCCAGCATCGCATTGTACGTTCAAACCGTACAACGCACGAACGATATCGGGTCCAGCTCCCGAACCACGTGACTTTTGGTCGGAGCTGGATCGGAGTTGGACGCCGATATCGCGGCGTGTAAACCCACCATAATGGTACCTTTACACGCCGCGACGGCAGGCTGGATACATCGCGCTACTTCGCGTGCACGAGCACGCTCAAACGGCTACAAACGGTCAACGCACCCTCTTTACACGCCGCGACAAGGTGCGCTACGCCACGCTACATCTATAGCTAGCTACATCGCCGGCTGTCTCAAGTAGCCAGCTGTAGCGTAGCGTACCATGTTTACACACCGCTCCAACAAGCTACTATGGGCGGACCCGGTGCAGCAGGGATAGCACATAGGCGTGCAACAATCTTGGATTACGAGCCGTCCGTATGATGATAGGACAGCGCAATATCATCAGGATTGGCCAGGCATCGCAGGAGGCTGGTTAATAGAGCACGCTCGAGTAATTGTGTAGTGTGACTGGTCAGCTCCTTAAATATCCCGCCCTATGCTGCGACTACCAATCATAAAGCAGGAGCGACCTCCAATGATCGCAGATGGGGCGCGGTAACATGGCGACTGTGTCACGCCTTAGATACATGGCAGCCACATCGCCGGGTGTCCAGAGTTGCCTTCCGTTGCTTCTTTACACGCCGATACAGCTCGCTACAATCGGCAATGTTGCCTTAAGTTTATGAGCAGAGCCCATAAACAGATGTATCTGTCGCCGGCTGTAGCGTCGCCTCTTCAGACGCCGCTACTACAGGCGATATGGACGCTACAAGCTACAATTGTAGCTTGTAGCGCGATGTATCCAGCCTGCCGTCGCGGCGTGTAAAGGTACCATAAGGGCCACTTTACACACACCAACTTATCTGTCCAACTTCTGAACAACTCACTGGTTGCAGTGAAATCATGGACACATTGCTCCATTTTGTGGTTGTGTACAAATGGAACTATGTGTCCATGATTTCACTGCAACCAGCAAGTTGGTCAGAAGTTGGACAGATAAGTTGGTGTGTGTAAAGTGGCCATAAGGCTGGCTTCACACCACGGTGTGATCCGGTCCGGGGCTGTCCGGTGTAAACCAGACAGCCCCGGACCGGTTTTTGGCCCCATAGTAGCCTATGGAGCCCGATGGCAGCTCTCTGCCATCCCGTTTCATCTCTCCGGTGGAATCCGGGAGAATTCGGATTATTCTCTCTGGACACAAAAATGTTGCTTGCATCATTTTTTTTGTCCGGGGAGAAAAATCACCCCAATTTGCCGGATCCCGTATTCTCCCGGAGCCGGGGCAATCCGGCGCTCCCTAACATGGGAGCCTATGGGGCCGGGAGGATCCGGGAACCGGATACCGGCGGCTGAACGCAGCTGTTGTTTCAGGACCGCGGCTGAAATTACAGCCATCCGGATGCACACAGGACCGGAGGGCACATTTGGCCCTCCGCTTCGGTGTGCTGATCCAGTCCGGGGCTGTCAGGGTCATCCAGGACAGCACCGAACGGGATCACACCGTGGTGTAAAGCCAGCCTAAATCCCCTTGTAACCTGCAGATTAATAACTGTTTTACTATATTGTACCTTATATTTAGATGTTATTAAGTATGATTCATTTTCCTCATACCCTTCATGTACTGGTATTCCTAAGCGATCTTTTTTGTGCTGAGTCAGGACATCCTTTTCATCTCCAAAGAAGATTTATGGTACATACCTAAAAGGTTGATCATTTAAAAATAATAGTAATAATAGTAATAATAATAATAAACTTAATTTATATAGCACCAACATATTCCACAGCGCTTCACAATTCGGAGGTATATATTTTAACAATCATAAGAAACAGTTATTAAACAGTACAATAATTAAAGCAAAATAATGGCAGAGGAAGGTATTACAGCAATGATAATGTAAGGGGAGCATATAACATTTATAGGGAGCATCTGAAACTATGTAAGTTGTGGATAGACCTAATTTCTTGGGGTAGAGCATTCCAGAGAATTGGTGAAGCTCGGGAGAAGTCTTGGAGCCGGGAACGGGAGGATAGGATTAATGCAGAAGTGAGTCTAAAATCGCTTCTAGAGCTAAGAGAACGGGGGGGGGGGTGATAGACAGATATGAGGGAGGAGATGTAGGGGGGTGCTGCACTGTGAAGAGCTTTGTGGGTGAGAACAAGCAGTTTGAATTGGATCCTATAGTGTATAGAGCAGCCAGTGCAATGACTGGCACAGAGCGAAAGCAGCCGGGTAATGGTTAGCCAGATAGGTGACCCTGGCTGCATTAAGGACGGACTGGAGAGTGGATCACGTGATCGGCCCGGCTTCAATATGCGCATTTCGCATGCACCAGAGCCAGTCCGATCACGTGATTAGGTCCACAATGCATCAGGCCGATCACATGATTAGGCCCACAATGCATTGGGACGATCACGTGTCTAGGCCCGTAATGTACCCGGCTGGATATGACGTTCCGGCCAGGCATTACAGCAGCTGAGAGGGCGGGAAATACAAAAAGGAGGTGGCAAAGCATTGGGAGCGGGAACCCCCAGCGGGGCGTGCTAGGACACAGCGAGGAGGGGAGAATGGGGCCCGGAGCCCGCCTATGCAGCCGAGACTGTATGTAAGTTATAAGTCATTTTTCATAATCATTATAGGGCCCCTTTAGGTCAGACAGGGATGGTTAGGGAACAGCTACCAAGGTGCAGGGACAGGTAGTGATAGGAGAGAGGGGTACAGCGACCTGACAGGTTCTTTTTAAAGGAGGCACCATCATATTATTGGCAGCCAAAAGTGAATGATCTCCTCTGGATCCAGAATCTTTTTAGTTTGTATTGGAACCTTGGAGCTTCCAATGACACCACTGATGGTCAGACTTGGAGCCAGGGTACCACTTTTCAAGGCACAATTGTGGACCCTACCCAGAAGGTTAATCATTTATATCCTGCCTTCTCGAATGGATCTTTTAAAGGAAGTGACACGCCCACTCCAGAGCCGGGGAAGACTCGGGAACAGGGCAGCAGTTGTTCTTCTTCACTTCTCGGTTCTTTTCACGGGAACAGATGGGGGCCAAGACCCAGTCCCATGACCCTGATGGTGTCATTTTAACAAACGGGGGTAGATGACGGGGGATGGCTAAAGAAAGGGGTGACGCCTCCTGCGGTATGTGGCCAGGGCGGCCGCCGCTGCTTCAGAACCTCTGGAGAAGATGACCGGCGGCTTGGATGGTTCCGCTCCCGCAGGTGGAGTGCAGTCCCCAGGTCAGTAGTATGGAGGAGTCAGTTCGTACCTTGGCAGATGTTCACTGGGTCATCAGTACCCCGATGTCTCATGCGGCCTCTGCCACCGGTGGTCGCTGCTAAAGAAAGTCTCACACACCACAGCTGCAGTTCTGCTACTTTTACTTGGTGGTTTCAGCATTGCTGCCGGATACGTCCCTTGCCAACCTCCAGTTCAGCATTGTCTCCAAAACCAGGTCAGTGTAGTCGAGCTTCGGTAGGTGCCCCTTTACTTCTCACTAGGTGTTTCCATCTCTGGTAGTCCACTCGCGCTAAAAGCTTGTCTTGCAGCTCCTTACTTAGCGCCTCCATAGCACAGAGCTCAAGTACCGACAGCCACGAATGCTTATTTGTCCCACCTCCCAGGGCACTGCTCTCTAGTTCAGCCGCCTTTCCCAAGGTGTGTCGGGTGTTCGTCCACAGCTCCCGTTAGAAGCCTGGGTAACATTTAGATTGTAATAAGGGACCTGACATTCTAAAAGGGCTTCTTTAAATGATAAAACGCTATAAGGTATCATAACAGCAAAGGTAGGCAGCAGTGGTGTATCTAGAGTACCATGGACTCCGGTGCAAAATTTGAACCTGTACCCCCACCTCCATGTTGATCAGATGTATGGCCTTTGTAGCATTCTCGATGACATAAAGAAATACATGTAATAGTGTCCCTATCATAGCACCTACATGAAAAAATGTTCCTGTCCTGACCCCTTTCTGTAGCAATGTCTCTATCCTGGGCCAGGTCCTAGTATAATGTCCTTGTTCTGGCTACTATAATGCAACCATCCTGGCCCTTCCTATAACAATGTCTCCCATCCTAGTATAATACCCCCATCCTAGAGCAATGTGCCTTCCTGCTATAATAACCAACATCCAGGCCTCTTCCTTGTATAATGACCTTTTATCCTGGTATACTCTTCCCCATTATAGGCCTCATTCTAGTATAATGAACCAAATCCAGGCCATTTCCATATATAATGACCCATATTCTGGTATAATGTCCCCCATCCTGAGCCCCATTCTAATGTCAGGTCCCCTATCCTTAACTCCTTCCTTATGTAATAACCCCCATCTGGCCATCATTGTAGTATAATGCTCCTCATTATGGGCCCCTTTCTTGTATAACGTTCCCCATACTATAACAATGTTTCCCTTCCTAGTATACTGTTCGCCATCTTGGGTCCCTTCTGGGTATAATGATCCCCATCCAGGCCTCTGACTTGTATAATAACCACCATTCTAGTATAATGACCCCATCCTGGGGCCATTCCTTGTATATTGCTCCCCATCATGAGCCGCTTCTTGGTATAATGACCACTATCAAGGCCCCTTCCTTGTATAATGACCGCCCAACCTGGACCCCATTCTAGTATAAAGACCCTCCATCTGGGTCCCTTCCTTGCATAATGAACCCAACCTTGGAATAATGTTCCTTCTCCTTTGCCTCTTACTATACTATACTCTTACTATAATGCTCCCCATCCTGGCCCCTTCCTTGTATAATGCTCCCCATCTCTGGCTCCTTCCTTAATGAATGTTCCCCATTCTTTGCCCCCTCTTGGTATTATGTCTCCTATCCAGGCCACTTCCTTGTGTAAGGACCCCCATCCTAGGCCTCTTATTGGTATAATGTCTCCTATCAAGACCCCTTCCTTGTACAATGACCCCCAAACTGGACCCCATTCTAGTATAATGACCCCTATCCGGGCCCCTTCCTTGTACAATGACCCCCAAACTGGACCCCATTCTAGTATAATGACCCCCTATCCTGGCCCCTTCCTTGTATAATGCTCCATCTGGCTCCTTCTTAATGAATGTTCCCCATTCTCGCCCCCTCTTGGTATCATGTCTCCTATCCAGGCCACTACCTTAGTGTAAGGATCCCCATCCTAGGCCTCTTATTGGTATAAAGTCTCCTATCAAGACCCCTTCCTTGTACAATGACCCCAAACTTGACCCCATTCTAGATAATGACTCCTATCCGGCCCCTTCCTTGTATAATGCTTCTCATCTGAGCTCCTACTTGGTATAATGACCTATCCAGGTCCTTCCTTGGACAATGACCCCATTCTAGTATAATGACCCCTATCCGGGCCCCTTCCTTGTATAATGCTTCTCATCCTGAGCTCCTACTTGGTATAATGACCCCTATCCAGGTCCCTTCCTTGGACATACATTCCACTGAGGTAGGTGCTGGATGGGTCACCCTCCCACTGCAATTGTAAATTTTTACGCCCCAGGTCGACAGCAGTATGATCACCTCCATTCCCAAATTCCAAGATCAAGAATCTTATAATTTAGTGTTGAAGCTTCTAATTACACCATTTAATCAGGACTGGTGCACCACGTTTTCCAAGGAATGTAAAGGATATGTTCCCAGGAAGGGGTAGAGGTCTCCTGGTAATAATTCTTATGACTTGTGGGCCAAAGGTATATGCTGTATGATCTTCTCCATATCCCAGATCCCAGGATACCACATTGACCGTGTCCCAACCCAATGAAAGGCAATGGCCTGATATCTTAATCTCCCTATATCAAGATCTTAAAGGAACCAGGCATTCAAAAACCAAGATGAAGAATTCTATGGACCCCATAAATGAGACGTTTATCATTCACATTGACCCTTATGAAGTTTGTCATTAAGAAGACGTCTCGGAACATTGAGTAGAAGGTCATCACCTCCGACTTCTCTTGTCCCCCAGAGTCGCTCCTGTCCATAGAACAATGCCTCGCAACCCTGATACCTAATTATTACCTAACGAGAGTCAGCGAGGTGCAGATAACCAATTCTCTCATCCCATCGTGCCGTGACAATGAAGGGCCCGGTCATCACCTCAATGTTCTCCAGGATCACACAGCTTTAATACCAGGCACTTAGCCACTTAATACAACACGATGACGGGTCTTAATAGTCGAGAGGTGTCAGATTGTCAAAATGCGAGACTCATTAGGGGAATTAGGCTGGAGAGTGAACCTGCTTATCTAATGAGCTGACCTCACATGAAGGAGCTAGCACCCAGCAAATTAAGTCATTAGGCTGGATGACATCTTAAGTGGTGGATATGTAAATCTTAAATTAAGGATCAAAATTAGGCGAAGCTTCTTCTTAACGTTGTGATTTTATTAACCTCTAAGTGTCTAATCAACAGCAGAAGATGGTGGTATTTCAGGTGGCAAAGCATTTCATGGCAGAAGTGAGACCCCTTACATGGAGGAGCCGCTCTACTCTGCTCCCAATGAATACCTGTCTGCCGGATACAACCTGGCCAAACGTTTTGGACACCCTTGACCAGCTTTAGTGTCAGGTATGAGGTGGAACCAGTCAAAGCCTCCACCGGTGGTTATGATGTCAGTTGCAGCCAAGGATTCAATCTCTAGAACTTGTATTATGGAAACCAGAAACCCTTAGACCTGTCTGCCGCATACAACCTCTCCAAACTTTTTGGACATCCCTGATACCAACTTTAGACCAGGGAGATCGGGGTGGAACCAAATCCCCCACCGGTGGTTATGAGGTCAGTTTCAGCCAAGGTTCAATCTATTAAATTTATCATGAGAAACTGGAAACCCTAAGGGTACCGTCACACGAGGCCATATCGGCATACCGCCGCGGACATGGCCTGTGCGTCGCCTAATGTAAATAGGCGATGGTGACGCCTTTGAGTGGTCAACTGGTTTCTCAGCAGTGCTTTTAAACCAGGTGAGCACTCTGGGGTGATGTGTACACATACGCCCCATGTTAACTGGGGGACGGCGATTTACAGGCGATGGCGAGCCATAGGCTCCCCTGTACAGATCGCCGCTGGGGCTTTTGGACCGAGGGTGATGGCGCTGTAAGATCGCGTGGTCGGCGGGGTGTCACCGCATGAACATGGCGGGCCGCTAAAAATGTGCACACTCCTGCCCGTCGCCGCCAATATCTCCGGCGACGTCACCTCGTCTGACGGTACCCTTAGACCTGTCTGTCACATACAACCTCTCCAAACTTTTAGACTCCCCTAATACCAACTTTAGTCGGGTGGAACGGGGTGTAGTCAGTTAAAGCCTCCACCGGTGGTTATATGTCACAAGGGTTCAATCTATTGATCGTGTATTATGAGATATTGGAAACCCATAGACCTGTCTGCCACATACAAACCTCTCCAAACTTGTTTTGGACACCCCTGATACCAACTTCAGTCTGGGGAACGGGTTGTAGCAAGTCAAAACTCTCATCTGGTTATGATGTCAGTCACAGCCTTCAATATATGGAATTTGTATCAATGGCAATGGCCTGATATCTTAATTTCCCTATATCAAGATCTTAAAGGAACCCAGGCATTCAAAAACCAAGATGAAGAATTCTATGGACACCATAAATGAGACGTTTATCATTCACATTGACCCTTATGAAGTTTGTCATTAAGAAGACGTCTCGGAACATTGAGTAGAAGGTCATCACCTCCGACTTCTCTTGTCCTCCAGAGTCGCTCCCACTCATAGAGCAATGCCTCGCAACCCTGATACCTAATTATTACCTAACGAGAGTCGGCGAGGTGCAGATAACCAATTCTCTCGTCCCATCGTGCCGTGATAATGAAGGGCCCGGTCATCACCTCAATGTTCTCCAGGATCACACAGCTTACATTTTTTTTTGAAAAAACCCTTAAAGTGTAGCTTCAATTTTTCTAATATGTTTTCGATTTTTTTAATTGTTACATGTAAATCTTGATGCCTTGATTATGACCACCTCTGCAATCTATCAGCATTGGTCGGATATCCAGGTAAGGAGGGCGAGCTTGTAAGCGCAGCTCTGAAGCCGGCTGGATTACTACTTTGTTGAAGGATGGCGCAAAGTTCGGACCGGCACTGCGACCATCCCTCTGGCCCGAACCTTCAATGTCAACAAATGAGGATATTTGAATCTTTACAGGGAAAAAAATAGTTTCTGCATACATCTTGTGATTAGGGGGAGTCAGTAAGCAGCCGGTGGTTCCTCCTCCTGTGTCTTTATAAAGGCTGAGCCTTCGGACAGTACTTTTCTTAAGATGACAGTCCGTGATCCTGACCTGCAGACAGATTCCTAGGTGACCCCTGGGGTGTAGAGGTAAGAAAGTAGCCTTTTGTAATTTTGCAACTTTAGGCTTGTGCACAATTGTACAATTTCTCGTGCTCATGTTCCGATCATGATTATTACCAATATAGAGAATGGACCTTCAGTATAGAGTCGTGTCGAAAAGTTTTGAAAGAAAGTTTTTCAATTTAAATGTATATTATTTGTCATACATATATTTGTATACTTATTTTCCACATTCCTTTTGAGCTAACGTGCAAGTGTTTAGTTTTTGCAAAGACTAACAATAGTTTCTTCATTATTTCATTTGCACCTCCTTTAATTTTGACAAATTTGCTGCAAAATAACACAAGCCAAAAGAGAAAAATCACTTAAAAAATGCAAATGTTGCCCATGAATGACCACCATCAATGGTGTCCAAATCCTTAGGTTCTGCAAAGGAAAACTAGTAGGGAACCAAGGGTCATTAAGGAGTCTTCAAACCAGCTTGGTTGGCATGGAGCACTGTGATTGGCACAAATGCATTGTGTCTTCTATAATGAGCATGCACGGAGGTAATGGCAGCTGTTTCAAACTGTATTTGCCTTAAAGGTGAGGAAGCAAAAAAATGTCTCAAGCCAAATCTGCAGAGGTGTGTCATTACTGGGAGAAAGCACCATGACGGTCTGGGCCAGACGAAGAAGATGGGGCAAGAGAACGATCACATTAAAGCCAACTTCACACGTGAGTCACTGTGACTGTGGGGGGTCAGGTCTGTATTCTTATGGCGTTACTATTTATATGTAGCAATATTCTGTATAACTTCATGATGAAGGTCAAGCAAAAGTAAGACAGGTGCCCATAGGGGAAAGGTTAAATCTAAACAAAATAGTGTCAGCAGTGACTCTTCATTTCTTCAGCACTCATAGCCGTGCCTTTGTCCTCCATGTTCCCCCTATAGTAATAGATGGGAATTCACTTATCTTTCTGCAGTAGATATTGCAGTGACCACCTCCATTTATCATAGTGGTATAAACAGTTCTCCCAGCACTTAGTTACAGCAGGGCCTTTCCCTGTACTTATAGTTATAGCAGTGCCTCTCCCTGTACTTATTGATACAGCAGTGCCTCTCCTTGCACTTTTAGTTACAGCAGTGCCTCTCCCTGTAGTTATAGTAACAGCAGTGCCTCTCCCTGCACTTATAGTCACTGCAGTGCCTCTCCCTGCACTTATAGTCACTGCAGTGCCTCTCCCTGCACTTATAGTTACTGCAGTGCCTCTCCCTGCACTTATAGTCACTGCAGTGCCTCTCACTGCACTTATAGTTACTGCAGTGCCTCTCCCTGCACTTATAGTTACTGCAGTGCCTCTCCCTTTATAGTTACAGCAGCTAATTATGTTTTTTTTACTTGCCGCAAGTGCCAGATTTACCGGATCAGGGCAAAAACAGCAGTGCCTCTCCCTGTAGTTTTAGTTACAGCAGTGCCTCTCCCTGTAGTTTTAGTTACAGCACTGCCTCTCCCTGCACTTTTAGTTACAGCAGTGCCTCTCCCTGTAGTTTTAGTTACAGCAGTGCCTCTCCCTGTAGTTTTAGTTACAGCAGTGCCTCTCCCTGTAGTTTTAGTTACAGCAGTGCCTCTCCCTGTAGTTTTAGTTACAGCAGTGCCTCTCCTTGCACTTTTAGTTACAGCAGTGCCTCTCCCTGCATTTATAGTTACAGCAGTGCATCTCCTTGCACTTTTAGTTACAGCAGTGCCTCTCCCTGCACTTATAGTTACTGCAGTGCCTCTCCCTGTAGTTATAGTTACAGCAGTGCCTCTCCTTGCACTTTTAGTTACAGCAGTGCCTCTCCCTGATTTATAGTTACAGCAGTGCATCTCCTTGCACTTTTAGTTACAGCAGTGCCTCTCCCTGCACTTAGTTACCGCAGTGCCTCTCCCTGCACTCATAGTTACTGCAGTGCCTCTCCCTGTAGTTATAGTTACAGCAGTGCCTCTCCTTGCACTTTTAGTTACTGCAGTGCCTCTCCCTGTAGTTATAGTTACAGCAGTGCATCTCCCTGCACTTATAGTTATGTAGTGCCTCTCCCTTTATAGTTACAGCAGTGCCTCTCCTTGCACTTTTAGTTACAGCAGTGCCTCTCCCTGTAGTTATAGTAACTACAGTGCCTCTCCCTGCACTTATAGTTACTGCAGTGCCTCTCCCTTTATAGTTACAGCAGTGCCTCCCTGTAGTTATAGTAACTACAGTGCCTCTCCCTGCACTTTGTATGCAGTGCCTCTCCCTTTATAGTTACAGCAGTGCTCTCCCTGTACTTTTAGTTACAGCAGTGCCTCTCCCTGTATTATAGTTACAGCAGTGCCTCTCCCTGCATTTAATTACAGCAGTGCCTCTCCTTGTATTTAGTTACAGAGTGCCTCTCCCTGTAGTTTAGTTACGCAGTGCCTCTCCCTGAGCTTTAGTTACAGCAGTGCCTCTCCCTGATTTTAGTTACAGCAGTGCCTCTCCCTGTAGTTTTAGTTACAGCAGTGCCTCCCTGTAGTTTTAGTTACAGCACTGCCTCTCCATGCACTTTTAGTTACAGCAGTGCCTCTCCTGTGTTTTTAGTTACAGCAGTGCCTCTCCCTGTAGTTTTAGTTACAGCATGCCTCTCCCTGTAGTTTTAGTTACAGCACTGCCTCTCCCTGTAGTTTTAGTTACAGCAGTGCCTCTCCTGTATTTTAGTTACAGCAGTGCCTCTCCCTGTAGTTTTAGTTACAGCATGCCTCTCCTGCACTTTTAGTTACAGCAGTGCCTCTCCCTGATTTTAGTTACAGCAGTGCCTCCTGCACTTTAGTTACGCAGTGCCTTCCCTTAGTTACTAGTAAGCAGTGCCTCTCCCTGTAGTATTATAGTTTACTGCACTGCCTCTCCCTGATTATAGTTACAGCAGTGCCTCTCCTTGCACTTTTTAGTATACCCCTAGTGCCATCCTCCCTGTAGTCTTTATAGTTACAGCAGTGCCTCTCCTTGCACTTTTAGTTACATGCCAGTGACCTCTCCCTGCATTTATAGTTACAGCAGTGCCTCTCCTGCACTTTTAGTTACAGCAGTGCCTTCCTGTAGTTATAGTTAACTGCAGTGCCTCTCCCTGCACTTTATAGTTACTGCAGTGCCTCTCCCTTTTATAGTTACAGCAGTGCCTCTCCTTGCACTTTTAGTTACAGCAGTGCCTCTCCCTGTATTTATAGTTACTAGCAGTGCCTCTCCCTGCATTATAGTTTACATGCGAGTGCCTCTCCCTTTATAGTTACAGCAGTGCCCCTCTTACCATCCTTCGCACTTTTAGTTACAGCAGTGCCTCTCCCTGTAGTTATAGTTAAGCAGTGCCTCTCCCTGCACTTATAGTTACTGCAGTGCCTCTCCCTTTTTAGTTACAGCAGTGCCTCTCCCTGTACTTTTAGTTAGCAGTGCCTCTCCTGATTTGTCCTGCCTCCCTTGATTATATTAAGCAGTGCTTAATAGCAGTGCCTCTCCTCTGCACTTATAGCACTGTTCTAGTTATAGTTAGCAGTGCTCTCCCTTTTTAGTTAGCAGTGCCTCTCCCTATTATAGTTACAGCAGTGCCTCTCCTTGCACTTTTAGTTACGCAGTGCCTCTCCCTGTACTTATAGTTACAGCAGTGCACTCTCCTGCACTTTTAGTTACAGCAGTGCCTCTCCCTGTAGTTATAGTAACTAGCAGTGCCTCTCCCTTGCACTTATAGTTACTGCAGTGCCTCTCCCTGTATATAGTTACAGCAGTGCCTCTCCTTGCACTTTTAGTTACAGCAGTGCCTCTCCCTGTAGTTATAGTAACTACAGTGCCTCTCCCTGCACTTATAGTTACTGCAGTGCCTCTCCCTGCACTTATAGTTACTGCAGTGCCTCTCCCTGCACTTATAGTTACTGCAGTGCCTCTCCCTGCACTTATAGTCACTGCAGTGCCTCTCCCTGCACTTATAGTTACTGCAGTGCCTCTCCCTTTATAGTTACAGCAGCTAATTATGTTTTTTTTACTTGCCGCAAGTGCCAGATTTACCGGATCAGGGCAAAAACCGCACCTGCCGCAAGTCCCATAGAGAATGAATGGGGGTTAGCCACAAGTAGGCCGTTACACGGCAGATGTGGTGATTCAAAAAAATGCTGATGTGAAACTACTGTAGTGTATAATTTGATATGTGTAATGTTTAAATGGGTTTGTTAGATTTAGCTGAAGATATATTTGCCTACATATTGTTGTGCACATACACATTATAATGCTGCACTCAGTCCTGTCTATGAAGGTGCTAACTAAACACAATTCTATTTCAAATATAAAATAGTTGCACTCGACATAGACTTATTTCACAATAGAGAAAACTGAAAAATGAAAAAGTAGAGATACTTGGTATTATAGAAATGGCCAAATCGATAATTCACCCAGTTGCCACGTTGCGGCGATCTCTGTTAACTGGGTCCTAACACTGATGAAACTGCCTGATGTCTGTCTGGGCTTTTCCTCATCGGCTGATACCAGAGAGCAAGGGATTTGCAGTCTTATAACTAAAGACAGGTGCTTTAGTTATTACCAATTACATATTCAAAGCACCTGTCTTTAGTTATAAGACTGCAAATCCCTTGCTCTCTGGTATCAGCCGATGAGGAAAAGCCCAGACAGACATCAGGCAGTTTCATCAGTGTTAGGACCCAGTTAACAGAGATCGCCGCAACGTGGCAACTGGGTGAATTATCGATTTGGCCATTTCTATAATACCAAGTATCTCTACTTTTTCATTTTTCAGTTTTCTCTATTGTGAAATAAGTCTATGTCGAGTGCAACTATTTTACATATTGTTGTGCACCGCCATGTGAAATGTGCTGTGTTTGTGTATAATGTGAGCTGTAATAGAGTTATGTCACAACCGTAAGGGCCAGGGGACTCAACCATCAAACAGTTCAGAAGTCACAGTGGCGGTCCTCAGAGGTTGTGGTCCTGGCCGGATATTTTAAGGGGTTATTTACAGGGGATAGTAGAGTTTGTCATGATGCCAACTGAGGGATCTGGTCAGGGGTGATCAGCGCTGCAGGTAGTGGTCCCCAGGGGATAGATGGTAGAGCAGCTAAATGGAGCACACCCCTCAGCAGAAGCGGGCCCCTGGGGTGTAGAGGAGACGGTGGGGTGAGGAGGATGTTGGGAGTTGTAGTAGAGAGTGGAGGGTGGCCACAGAAAAGAAGCAAGAAAATCTCAGTTCTTTACCTTTTATTCAGTATTGCAGTTATCAGGAGATCCAGGGTACTGGTTCACCGGGCCGGGGCGATCTGGTCAGTCTGAGAAGAACTAAGCACTGCTATGATGGATGGGTATATGGCCTTCCCAGATGTCTTTCTCCTTCGGTTGAGGTTCTAGTGACGCGCACCCAGGACTGCGGGTACTCAGCTCTTGGGCTCGGGTTTAGCTCTACCTTGGGGATGTCACGGGTGGCCCGCCTGAGGCCGTGGCCCTGGGGACCAGCTAAATATAAAATGGAGGGGAGCTGCTATTTACAATTTGTCTTCGTGACGCCACCTGCTGAGTCTGGTGATGCTCACCAGCGCCGCCACAGTCCTCCGATGGTCGATGTTATTGCGGCTTGGATGGATTAGTCCCCGCAGGCGGGACTGGACCACCGGGCCAGCGATTGTGTAATAAAAATAGTTTATATAGGAAAAGGATGCAGAGTCGGGACTTCACTTCACTGGGTAACTTTACTGGAAAACTTTCAATCAACATTACAGTCTTTTAGCAGTGCAGTAGATGGTATTACGGCAAATGCTCCGGATGCTGCAATTGGAAGTTCTGGCTGTAGATGGATCCCTCCTTATGTTCCTTTCTTTTTCCTTTCTTTCCTTTTGCCTCCCAGTGGCGGTGAAGTCTGATCTCTTAAAGACAATCTGACCTCCTGCTGCTTTTTCTAGTCTCCTCTCCCTTGTACCCGTCGGGTGAACCTTTTCCTTGTCCTTCGCAGGATCCGACTGCAGGACTGATTCCCCTCTTGTGGGCTCCTTGGGAGTCGGGGCCGTATCTATAATATCCCCGATTTTCAGATTTTCTATGAGCCGTAAAGGAACTCACAGGTGCGGGCTCCGGTACCTGGTTTCTTTCCTATGGGGCAAACTCTTAGTTACTCAATTCCCCATTAGCGTGGACTTTGGCCTTAAGTATCTCCCACTCTTGCTTCCTTCTGTTCCTGGAATCTGTTCTGTTCTGGGCCCCTCAGCCGAGGAGGCCCTCCTTGCTCCCTCTTACTCCATCTCTCTCCAACTCAACTGAACTGACTGAGCTTTCTAGTTCCCCCTAGAGGCCACTATATCTCCTCCCGGGGTCCCTCCCACCTACTATTTTAGTGTGTGGGTGTTAACTCTAGGGTTACACCTAGTGACCATAGTTCCAATTGCAGTGGGGTCACTACACCGCTTTTCTGGGTGCAGTACCTCTTTTGTGCCACCTACATGGTGGGGTGTCACACTAGGTACTATCCGCTTCCCCATGTGCCTCTTCCTCGTGGCTACTAGCAGGCAGGTGACCACGGACTCTTGAGACCCGGACCCACACCGGTTCTTCTAGTCCTATGAAGGTCACTGTACCCCTGGTATTTCCACAATGTGGCAACTAAGTTTGACACTCAGTCTCCAGATTGCTGCCAGGGATGAAGTCCTGACAGCCTGAGATTCTGGCTCTCGTCCACAGCTTGTGTCCTGCACAGCCCACAGGCTGACAGCAGGCCCATAAACCCATCCACTGCTCCACTCTGTCTCCTATCTTCTTTTGAGTACTAACTCCTAATACCACCACTCTCTTCTACACCTCACTACAGCTCACCCCCTCCCCCAATCTGTGTCTACCTGTTCACTGACTAGGGATTGGGAAGTGTGTGCACACAAATAAAACATTATTCACTCTCGCCCAATGGGACCGGTACTACACATGCGGGCCCAGCGGTAATCTCTAGTCCAGCACAGTCCAGTGTGCGTTATCACCGCTGGGCCGCTATTCAGCACACATTATCAGGGAAGGGGCAGTGTAATAAAAAGTCTTTAGGGGCACCAGGGACACACTCTTCATTTGGGCAGTTTTCAAGCAAAAAAAAGGGACTATGTACAGGGGAAAACAATGTCTCACCGAGGGAGTCTATTGCACAAGGGCCATAATCTGTATAAGCGGGAAATCCTGATGGCGAACCATCCAAGTGGGGCAGGGTAGCGTTCATAACCTCTATATAAGTCACGCCGGGGGTGTCCTTTTCTTAGGAAGGATTCCACATCCCGCCGGGAGAAGAAAATGTCATCTAACAAGAAACCCCATCCGTCCTTGTGGTATACCGAGATGACCGTCCCGGCCTTCCGCAACTCCATGGGAAGTGGGGGTTGAGCCCGTGCCTCGCCTCTCAGCCTCTTGGTGGTCCCCTCCCTCTGGTACCAGTCTTTTCTCTGCCGATGCATTTTCTCCTGGCTCCACTCATCCTGGGCCGGTCTGGTGCTCTGCATTGACTGATACGGGGGTGGTGAAGTGCTGCTGTTGGAAGGTCTGGGTATAGCATAGGTCTTTGCGGAGCCGAGGATGGCGGGAACTCCCTGACGATGTTGCTGCCAGGCAGTCCACCAAGCCGCCTCCAGGGTACTCCCTCCTGAGGCCCCAGCTGGCTCCTCGTCATAGTAGTGCTCATAGAGTTCCTCGACCTCCATGTCTGGCGCTGTGGGTGTTGTTGCTTCCTCCAGCTGGAGACAGCTGCTGGCCCGGGATGGTGGTGTCGGGGGCTCTGTCTGAGTCTCCGTATCCCAGGTCTGAGCGGGTGGTGGAAGGGAGGCGCGGTACTGCTCTACTGCCCTTACGCCAATCTCTGCCTCTGGCGCCTCAAGGGCTATCCTTCTAGCCGACAGCTTGTATGTCCGTTCTGCGCTTCACCGCCGGCACACCCATGTGAGCGTCTGCTCCATGTCCTGCCGGAGCCGGGTCAGCGCATCCCGCCAGAATTTTGCATCCCCTTCGATGGTAAGTAGGGACGCTGCTGCTGGATCTCCTCTCTCAGCGAGGGTCTGCTCCTCCAGCTCACGAACGACATCTCTCCACCGGGGTGCTGCCATGCTGCTGGGTACAAAGGAGTCTGATGGTGTCTGTCCTTCTCTTCTGGTTTGTACAGCCATGGGCGGGCACTCCCTGGGAACTTCCTGTGGGCCTCCCCCCTGATTGATTGATGGCAATCGGGGCGGCCACACATTTTGGCGCCTCTGTCTAGGCCCTCCTTCCTCTAGGGTCTGAGGCACCCCCGGCCTGCACATGTTGTTTACTTCATGGTGACGGCGCAATCTTGGGTCCCCAGGCAATAATGGCAGGAGCCCATTTTCGGCACCATGCAAAAGCAGAAAAAGTCAATTTAAGTCCAAGTTCAAAGGCACACAGTACCCGGTGGTACCGGGCACGTTATCCTGTTCGTGACGCCATGTTCTGACGCACCCCAGGGCAGGGTACTCAGCTCTCGGGCTTGGGTTTTGGTCTGGGATGTCACGGGTGGCTGCCCGAGGCCGTAGCCCTGGCGGGTCAGATGAATAAGGGGGCTTTATTTACAGGAATTATATACAAAATTTTGTCGTGACACCACCTGCAGTATGTGGTGATGCTCACCAGCGCCGCTACAGTCCCCCGGTGGTCGATGGTATTGTGGCCAGGTTGGTGTAGTCCCCCGCAGGCGGGACTGGACTGCCGGGGCAGCGTTTCTGTAAAAAGACAGTTTATGGAAAGAATGCAGCAGAGGTGATAACTCACTTCACCGGGTACTTTACTGAAAACTTCTCCAAAGTCATTAAAGTTCAGCAAGATGTTTTAATGCAAGTGCTACGGATGCTGCAATTGGAATTTCTGGCCGTTAGATGGATCCCTCCTTGTGTGCCTTTCCTTTTCCTTTCTTTCCTTGCCTCCCAGTGGCGGTCAAGTCTGACTCATATAGATAATCTGACCTCCTGCTGTTCCTTTCTCTTCTCCCTTGTACCCGTCGGGTGAACCTTTTACTGTCCTTCGCAGGATCCTACTGCAGAACTGATTCCCCTCTTGCAGGCTCTTTGGGAGTCGGGGCCGTGTCTGTAATATCCCCGACCATCGGATTCTCTGTGAGCCGTATAGGAACTCACAGGTGCGGGCTCCAGTACCCGGTTGCTTCCTTTGGGGCAAACCTTCAGGTTACTCTCTTCCCCTCTTAGAATGAACTCCTGTTCTGAGTTACTTGCTCTCTTTCTTTCCTTCTGGGATCTTTTCTGTCTTGGGTCCCTCAGCCGAGGAGACCCTCCTTGCTCCCTGCCAGGCTGGCTGCCTGCTCCAACTCTCTCCAACTAACTAGTTCCCCCTAGAGGCCACTATATCTCCTCCCGGGGTCCCTCCCACCTACTAACCTAGTGTGTGGATGTTAACTTTAGGGTTCCACCTACTGACCATAGTTCCAATTGCAGTGGGGTGACTACACCGCTTTTATGGGTGCAGTACCCCTTTTGTGGCATCTACATGGTGGGGCGCCACAAATGTAATCTACATTGATGAACATTTGGTGGTTTTTGCACCAGCCACTAGAACAGGGTTTCCCAAGATAATTAAAGTTTATCAACTTAAAACCTTTGTTTTACATAAAAATTGATGATCATAATTAGAGAATATCAATGACTGTAGACAGAGAGAGATTAACACTAAATGTTGTGAAGGTTACAACAGTCACCAATCAGTAGGAAGTGTACAGGACTTTGCTGTGTACAGTCCTTTGCTTTGTACAGGCCTTTGCTGTGAATGACTTCAGCACATCTGTGTCCACAGGACATCACTAGTCTCTCACACTGCTCTGGGGGGATTTTGCTCCACTCTTCTTCCATTCTCTCACACTGCTCTGGGGGGATTTTGCTCCACTCTTCTTCCAGTCTCTCTCTGCTCTGGAGAGATTTTGCTCCACTCTTCTGCCAGTGTCTTCCACTGTCCTGTGACTGTTGTGGGTTTCTTGACCATAACTTTGTCAATAAAGATTATCCAGAGGTTTCTATTGGGTTTAGATCAGGACTTTTTGTATTGTGGCCATTTCATTGTTTCAATGTTTTCTGCATGGCTGGTCTCACATTGCAATTTTTTGCAATCCGTGGCTGTCCGCATCACCTGTAACCAATGAGAGGATAGGTGGACACCCTGACGGCGGACGTTGATGACAGACGGTACAGGGTAAGTATGTAGTAGAAACTTAAAATACTGATAATTTCATCATGTTAGGGTATTGTCACATAGGACAACACAGTGACCTTAAAATTAAGGAAATTGTGTGCTGTTCTCTATTATTGATCGGCAGTGTATGGTAGCATAGGAAATATAAAGCTGGTGACATATATGACGGAGATGTTGTCTGTCATCTTTTTTGTACTTTTGTAACGTGGCTGGAGTGATGAGTTTGGCGTCACTTGGGGTCGGTAAATCCTCTATTCAGAAGTTTGAAATGATATCTCTGACTTTAAGGGGTTCATCCATCTTTAGGGGACAATTTGTTTTTCACTTAAAAGCGTGTATTTGAGGCTAAAAATAATTTTTAATGTTGGGTTTTATTAAAATCTAGCTGTAGAGCCCGACGTTGCCCGGGCGTAATGCCTATATATTGTCATAATGCTCATATATGGTAATATCGTCCATATATTGTAATGTATGTATGTGTGTATGTATCATAGTCCTTCCCCCTCCCAGTAGCCCCACCTCTTCATAGGCCCATCCTTCTGGTAGTCCCACCACATTCATATCGCCATCATTATGTATAGCCCTGCCCAGGGGCGTAACTAGAACTGGCAGGGCCCCATAGCAAACTTTTGAACGGGGCCCCCTCCAAGACATGCCCCCAATGACACGCCCCCTTCAAGACACACACCCTTACCGAATCAGTGTTAACAGTCTGACGCCACCCAGTTTACCGTATATACTCGTGTATAAGCCGACCCCCCTACTTTTGCCCCCAAAACCTGGGAAAACCTATTGACTCGTTTATAAGCCGAGGGTGGACCCCAGCATAGGTATACAGCCCCCAGCAGTGTGGTATACAGGCCTCCCCAGTGGTAGTATACAGCAGCCTCCCCAGTGGTATATACAGGCCCCAGCAGTATATACAGTAGCCCAGTGGTATACAGCAGCCTCCCCAGTGGTTATACAGGCCCCAGCAGTATATACAGTAGCCCCAGTGGTATACAGCAGCCTCCCCAGTGGTATATACAGCAGCCCCAGTGGTATACAGCAGCCTCCCCAGTGGTATATACAGCAGCCCCAGTGGTATACAGCAGCCTCCCCAGTGGTATATACAGCAGCCCCAGTGGTATACAGCAACCTCCCCAGTGGTATATACAGCAGCCCCAGTGGTATACAGCAACCTCCCCAGTGGTATATACAGGCCCCAGCAGTATATACAGCAGCCCCAGTGGTATACAGCAACCTCCCCAGTGGTATATACAGGCCCCAGCAGTATATACAGTAGCCCCAGTGGTATACAGCAGCCTCCCCAGTGGTATATACAGCAGCCCCAGTGGTATACAGCAGCCTCCCCAGTGGTATATACAGCAGCCCCAGTGGTATACAGCAACCTCCCCAGTGGTATATACAGCAGCCCCAGTGGTATACAGCAACCTCCCCAGTGGTATATACAGGCCCCAGCAGTATATACAGCAGCCCCAGTGGTATACAGCAACCTCCCCAGTGGTATATACAGGCCCCAGCAGTATATACAGTAGCCCCAGTGGTATACAGCAGCCTCCCCAGTGGTATATACAGGACCCAGCAGTATATACAGCAGCCCCAGTGGTATACAGCAGCCTCCCCAGTGGTATATACAGGCCCCAGCAGTATATACAGCAGCCCCAGTGGTATACAGCAGCCTCCCCAGTGGGTATATACAGGGCCCCAGTGGGTATATACAGGCCCCCAGTGGGTATATACAGGCCCCAGTGGGTATATACAGTCAGGGCCCCAGTGGGTATATACAGGGCCCCAGTGAGTATATACAGGGCCCCAGTGAGTATATAAAGGCCCCCAGTGAGTATATACAGGCCCCCAGTGGGTATATACAGGCCCCCAGTGGGTATATACAGGCCCCCAGTGGGTATATACAGGCCCCCAGTGGGTATATACAGTCAGGGCCCCAGTGGGTATATACAGGGCCCCAGTGAGTATATACAGGGCCCCAGTGGGTATATACAGGGCCCCAGTGGGTATATACAGGCCCCCAGTGGGTATATACAGGCCCCAGTGGGTATATACAGTCAGGGCCCCAGTGGGTATATACAGGGCCCCAGTGAGTATATACAGGCCCCCAGTGAGTATATACAGGCCCCCACTGAGTATATACAGGCCCCCAGTGGGTATATACAGGCCCCCAGTGGGTATATACAGGCCCCCAGTGGGTATATACAGGCCCCCAGTGGGTATATACAGTCAGGGCCCCAGTGGGTATATACAGGGCCCCAGTGAGTATATACAGGGCCCCAGTGGGTATATACAGGGCCCCAGTGGGTATATACAGGCCCCCAGTGGGTATATACAGGCCCCCAGTGGGTATATACAGGCCCCCAGTGGGTATATACAGCCCCCAGTGGGAATATACAAGCCCCCAGTGGGAATATACAGGCCCCCAGTGGGAATATACAGGCCCCCAGTGGGAATATACAGGCCCCCAGTGTGTATATACAGGCCCCCCACTCCTCCTCTGCTGCACACGTCACCTGTAAAGGAATACATCATACTTACTTATCTCTGCCAGCTGCCGCCGCTCTGCACCGCGCTCCGTCTTCATCCAGCTTCTTCCTGGTTGTGACGTCATTGCCTGCGCCCGGCGGTCACAACCAGGAAGAAGCTGGATGAAGACGGAGCGCGGTGCAGAGCGGCGGCAGCCGGCAGAGATAAGTAAGTATGATGTATTCCTTTACAGGTGACGTGTGCAGCAGAGGAGTGGGGGGCCTGTATATACCTACTGGGGGGGGCCTGTAGCTGACCGGATAGCAGCGTAGCGGCGCTGGGTCCGGGCCCCCCACAAGGGCCGGGCCCCAAAGCGACTGCTACGTCTGCTATGCCGGTAGTTACGCCCCTGGCCCTGCCCCTTCATAGCTCCACCCCTTCATATAGTCCTGAGGGCGTGGCCATTTCAGTGGCCCTTGAGGAAGCAGTGTCACGATGGTCTCTCTTACCAGGGAGACTTGTGACTGCTTTTTACCCCAGTCTCATGTCTGTGTTGAGACTTGATGTTAAACGTCCTTTTTACCTTAGGCAGTGGAGGAGTTAATGTCAGTGTGCTGCCGGCAAGCTCATTAAGTCTTGCTCAGGTGTGGCTTTTCTGCAATTGCTATGTCCCCTTTATATATCCCTTGGTCCCAGCATGCCTTGCTGAACTTTGAACTTCTTTCCTAGCCAAGCAGCCTTGGGTGAAAGTGCTTTTCTGGAGAGTTGACTACTGCCAATGGAGCTGGGCAGCAGGCATGAAGTTGTCTGTTGTTGCTTGTCTGTCTTCTCCTTCCCTCTTGTCTCTTTTATTGCAGTGGTGGGACTAGTTCTCCTGCTGGCCATTCCCTATTGAGAGCAACATCAGGGCCGGCGAGGGCTTTAAGGTATCCTGCTCGGTGACCAGTTGAAAGGACTCCTATAAGGATGGTAGGGAGATCAGGACACAGCCGCAGGTGAGTGCAGGAGGGCACATCTCCCCTGTTCCCTATGAACAGGGCCCTCCACGATATTAATCCCTCTGCTGTCTCCCTGTCTGTTGTTCTGTGACATCGTTGGTCCGTGCACCACTGTCACGCACAGCAGTTGGACTTTCCCCTTAGTCCAAGCGTGACAAGCAGCTATTGTTCTCATGTCTAGCCACACCCCTCCTCATAGTCCGGCCCCTTCATAGCGCCATCCCTATGTATAGCCCCACCCCTTCATATGGTCCTTAGGGTGTGGCCATATCAGTGGCCCTTGAGGAAGCAGCTATTGTTCTCATGTGTGTAAGTCTTGTCCCTTTCTTCCATTTCTGTAAGTCATGCTCAGCTTTTCTCTTAGCGTGTGATGACTATCATCCAGTCATCGTCCAGTCACATTCACTTCCTTATGGGGCAATAGTGTCTGTAGGACAACTATGATCTAATGATCAGGCAGTGACATGACATGGAATTTTATAAGCTAACATTCTACATTCTATTGTGACATCACAATAAAGAGGCGTGGCTAACTGGAGAGTCAGGGCGATGTGTAGTGAGTGGGGCTATGTGGGGGTGAGGCTATGTAGAGTGGGCGTGACTATGTTGACTGGGTGTGGCTATGTGGAATGGGCAGGGCTTGATACATACGCACACTCAATTTTATATTTATATAGATGTTGCACTATTTGCTCTTTTATATACTTTGTGCTTCACCGTCTATAGCTGGGTGCAGGATAAGTTAACTGAGAATCTGTCAGTGAGCTCGCTGGGAGTTTGTAACTCTCTTTCTGAGCTTTTATCACCATAGACCACATCAAAGTTGTGAAGGGAAATAAAGAGCCTGTAAAAGTAAAATGGTCCAAATATTTTTTACCAATTGCAAAAATAAAAATAATAAAAATAAATAAATAAAAAAAATATTTCCCCAAAGGTGGACAATCCCTTTAAGTATTAGGGTGATGGGGAATCTGTCAGACTGAATGGACAATCACAGTAGTAGCTTATCAGTATCATGCATGGATGCAGATTAAGGTAACTGAGAATCTGTCAGTGAGCTCTGGGGATGGTAACTCTTTTTCTGAGCTTTTCTCAGCTGATTTATCACCGCAGTTGAATATAAAGGGAAACAAAGAGCCTGTAGTACCAAAATGGTGACTTTTTTTAAAAAATAAATCCCAATTATAAAAATTATTTTTAGTTCCAAAAACAAATTTAAGTAACAAATTAGAAAAAAAGGTGGACAAACCCTTTAAGAATTGGGGTATTGAGGCCATCTATATGACTGGATGGATAATCCCAGTAGTAGTTTGTCCCCATTATGCATGGATGCAGAATAAGTCAACTGAGAATCCATCAGTGAGCTCGCTGGGAGGTTGTAACTCTTTTTCTGAGCTTTTCTTATCTGATTTATCACCACAGCTGTATAATAAGGGAAACTAAAGCCCGTAACAGCAAAATGTTGAAATTATTTTAAATAAACCCAAATTGTAAAATTGATTTCCAGCCCAAAAAACACAAGTATAAGTAAAAAATTAAACAAATTTTTAAAAAAAAATCCCCCCAAATATGGACAATCCCTTTAAGAATTAGGGTAATGGCGAATCTACCAGACTGAATGATCAATCAAAGTAGTAGTTTATCTCCATTATGCATGGATTAAGGTAACTGAGGATCTGTCAGTGAGCTCTCTGGGAGGTTGTAACACTTTTTCTGAGCTTCTCATCTGATTTGTCACCATTAACTACATCAAAGTTGAATCTGCTGGGAAGAAAATAGCCTGTAAAAACAAAATGATCCATTTTTTTAAAATAAATCCCAATTAAACAGCGATTTTTTTTTTTTTTTTTTTTTTCAGCTCCAAACATATGAGCTTAATTTAAAAATTAAACAAATGAAAGAAAAACATTTCCTCCAAAAGTGGACAATCCTTCTAAGAGTTGGGGTAATGGGGGAATCTGCCAGACTGGATAATCACAGTAATATTTTATCCCTATTATGCATGGATTAAGGTAACTGAGAACCCATCAGCGAGCTCTGGGAGTTTGTAGCCCTTTTTCTGAGTTTATAGCCACAGACCACATCAAAGATTAATGTAAAGGGAAGCAAAGAGCCTGTAAAAAATTTTTTTTTAAATAAATCCCAATTAAAAAAATTATTTCCAGCTTCAAAAATAAGAGTTTAAGTAAAATATTAGGTATATAAAAAAAGTCCTCCAAAGGTGGACAATTCCTTTAAGAATTATGGTAATAAGGGTATACATTTGAGTGAATGGATAATCCCAGTAGTATTTTATCCCTATTATGTATGGATGCAGAATAAGTCAACTGAGAATCCATCAGTGAGCTCTGGGAACTCCTTCTCAGATTCTCATGTGATTGATCATCACTGACCACATCAAAGTTGAATGTACAGGGAAACAAAGATCCTGTAATACAAAATGATGATTTTTTAATTTAAAAAATTCCAAATTATAAAAATGATTTCCAGCTCCAAAAACACGAGTTTAAGTAAAAAATGAAGTAAATAAAAAAATTTCCACCAAAGGTGGACTATCCCTTTAAGGATTGGGGAAACCTGCCAGAGTGGGCGGTCCCAGTAGTATGTTATCCCCATTATGCATGGATGCAGAATAAGTCAAGTGAGAATCTATCAGCGAGCTCTGGGGGGTTGGTAATTGTTAATTGTTAATAAATCCCAATGGCAGCAATGATTTCCAGATGCAAAAACACGAGTTTAATAAAAACAAAATTAAGTAAATAAAAAAAAAAAAAACTCCTCCAAAGGTGGACAATCCCTTTAAAAATTGGGATAATGGGGGTATTCGCCAGATTGAATGGATAATCTAGGTAGTAGTTTATCCCTATTGTGCATTGATGTAGAATGAGTTAACTGAGGATCCACCAGTGAGCTCTGGGAGGTTGTAACTCTTTTTCTTAGCTTTTCTCAGCTGATTTATCACTACAGTTATATATAAAGGGAAACTAAAGCCTGTAATAGCAAAATGGTGACATTTTTTTAAAATAAATCCCAATGGGAAAAATGATTTTCAGCTCCAAAATCACAAGTTAAAAAAAATTCCCCCTCCAGCCCCGCAGCGGCTCCTTCACATATTTAATTACTGAAAGCTGCAATAACGGGAGAATTTATTTCCCACCCGACATAATGGGATTAATCGATGCGCCATCAGATCCCATTATTAGGTTTATTGGCATTGAATAAAACATCTTGGATTTTGTTTGCTAAAATGATTCGGGAGAAAGAAAACATTGTATGATTATTATTATTATATACGGCCAAGGTGGCGGAGGACGACCCCCATCGGCGCTCTGCAGAGGCCCCCATACACGGCTCTATGACCACACTAAGTCTATGGGCTCCATAGAGAATCTCACAGATTGGATCCTATTAGTGGAGATAGGGCAAAGTTACACTGAAATTAACTATTGAAGACGCAATTTGGTTGGTAACACATAAATAGTGCTGCTATACCCTGCACAAATATAGTGATACCCTGTACACGCAAAAAGTACTATATTACAGTATAAATAAATGATACCGCTACACCAAGTACCAAGAACTGTACATAATTAATACCACAATATTAATACACATACATAGTATAACTGTACCATACACAGAAATGTATTTCTACACAATACAAATAGTACATCTATACTATACTGCCACACCATACACATAAATACTACATCTATACTATACATATAAATGGACAGCCACACCATACACATAAATAGTACAGCTATACTATACATATGCAGTAAATGTACTGCCACACCATACACATAAATAGTACAGCTATACCATACACATCAATGTACTGCCACACCAAACACATAAATAGTACAGCTATACTATACATATAAATGTACTACTATACCATACACATAAATAGTACAGCTATACTATACATATAAATGTACTGCCACACCATACACATAAATAGTACAGCTATACTATACATATAAATGTACTGCCACACCATACACATAAATAGTACAGCTATACTATACATATAAATGAACTGCCACACCATACACATAAATAGTACAGCTATACTATACATATAATTGTACTGCCACACCATACACATAAATAGTACAGCTATACTATACATATAAATGTACTGCCACCCAATACACATAAATAGTACAGCTACACCAAACACATAAATAGTATAGCTATACCATACATATAAATGTACTGCCACACCATACACATAGATAGTACAGCTATACCATACATATAAATGTACTGCCACACCATACACATAGATAGTACAGCTATACCATACATATAAATGTACTGCCACACCATACACAGATAGTACAGCTATACTATACATATAAACATACTGCCACACCATACACATAAATAGTACAGCTATACTATACATATAAATGTACTGCCACACCATACACATAAATAGTACAACTATACTATACATATAAATGTACTGCCACACTATGCACATAAATAGTACAGCTATACTATACACATCAATGTACTGCCACACCATACACATAAATAGTACAGCTATACTATACACATCAATGTACTGCCACACCATACACATAAATAGTACAACTATACTATACATATGAATGTACTGCCACACCATACACATAAATAGTACAGCTATACTATACATATAAATGTACTGCCACACCATACACATAAATAGTACCGCTATACTATACACATCAATGTACTGTCACACCATACACATAAATAGTACAGCTATACTGTACACATCAATGTACTGCCACACCATACACATAGATAGTACAGCTATACTATACACATCAATGTACTGCCACACCATACACATAAATAGTACCGCTATACTATACACATCAATGTACTGTCACACCATACACATAAATAGTACAGCTATACTATACACATCAATGTACTGCCACACCATACACATAGATAGTACAGCTATACCATACATATAAATGTACTGCCACCTCATACACATAGATAGTACAGCTATACTATACATATAAATGTACTACTATACCATACACATAAATAGTACAGCTATACTATACATATGAATGTACTGCCACACCATACACATAAATAGTACAGCTATACCATACATATAAATGTATTGCCACACCATACACATAGATAGTACAGCTATACTATACACATCAATGTACTGCCACACCATACACATAAATAGTACAGCTATACTATACATATAAATGTACTGTCACACCATACACATAAATAGTACAGCTATACCATACATATAAATGTACTGCCACACCATACACATAAATAGTACAGCTATACTATACACATCAATGTACTGCCACACCATACACATAAATAGTACAACTATACTATACATATGAATGTACTGCCACACCATACACATAAATAGTACAGCTATACTATACATATAATTGTACTGCCAAACCATACACATAAATAGTACAGCTATACTATACATATACTTGTACTGCCACACCATACAAATAAATAGTACAGCTATACTATACACATCAATGTACTGCCACACCATACACATAAATAGTACAGCTATACTATACATATAAATGTACTGCCACACCATACACATAAATAGTACAGCTATACCATACATATAAATGTACTGCCACACCATACAGATAAATAGTACAGCTATACTATACATATAAATGTACTGCCACACCATACACATAAATAGTACCGCTATACTATACACATCAATGTACTGTCACACCATACACATAAATAGTACAGCTATACTATACATATGAATGTACTGCCACACCATACACATAAATAGTACAGCTATACTATACACATCAATGTACTGCCACACCATACACATAAATAGTACAGCTATACTATACATATCAATGTACTGTCACACCAAACACATAAATAGTACAGCTATACCATACATATAAATGTACTGCCACACCATACACATAAATAGTACAGCTATACCATACACATCAATGTACTGTCACACCAAACACATAAATAGTACAGCTATACTATACATATAAATGTACTGCCACACCATACACATAAATAGTACAGCTATACTATACATATAATTGTACTGCCACACCATACACATAAATAGTACAGCTATACTATACGTATAAATGTACTGCCACACCATACACATAAATTGTACAGCTATACTATACATATAATTGTACTGCCACACCATACACATAAATAGTACAACTATACTATACACATAAATGTACTGCCACACCATACACATAAATTGTACAGCTATACTATACACATAAACACTGCACCATTCTCAGAGAGATCAGCCATGCCATACACATAAATGTTCCTCTATATCATGCATACACATAGTAACGCTATAACATACACCTTACAATCACCTTTATTCCATACACATAAATAGGCCATGGATATGGCATGGGTGGGGCCAGCTGTTTGCTGCTCCCTTTTGCTGTCTTAGTTTTTCTAGTGCCGCTTTCTTTGTGGATAAATTGATAATACATATTACATTATAATGAGCACAGCGGAGTCACATGACAGTGCAATATAAGACTTTATTTGCTCTATGTACAATGAACTGTCGGCCATTTGTGTGAATACATTCTTAAATAAAGGTCCGGAGACAGAGGAGCCGCCGGTAGTGGTGGTACATGAAGCTCAGGGCTCCGCGGGGGCGGGTCTCACTAGAATGGCTCCATGGGGGCGGGGCTCACTAGAACTGCTGCTTGCTATGCTGCTGTTGTCTGTTGGCCATGTGCATGAGTCTCAGGAGGAGGTCGCTGGCGGAGCCGTCCATCTGGGTCATGTTCTGCTCCGGGGACACTCGTCTCCTCTCACTGTCCTCGTCCAGGCAGCTGGAGTCCACAACGCAGCTGTCTGTGGGGAGAGAGGGAAGGCATTAATGCTACAAGACATTATGATTATCTTTATTGTTCAATAAATCCAGAGACCCATGAGCTTGAGACGTCTTATCTCCACTCACATCCAGGGATGACCTCAATACTGGAATTATCATGTTATGAGCGCCGTAGGGCAAGATAATAATGAACACCTGCACACTCAGCTCTGCTACATCTCAAATGTCCAGTTCTTCAGGTTCTTGCACAGCAGATATACCAAGTCTGCCACCCATAATACCCAGATTACAACATCATTCACGATACCAGCTCTGCTATGTGTGATATGATAAATTCCCAATACACCTGGCATGTTCAGCTCTGCTACATCTGACCAGTTCGGCTCTGCTACATCTTGCTATCTTGGTCTTGCTATACATTGCAAATGAAGTCCATTACACATTAAATTCAGCATTGATACAGGTGAGAAAATGGTAAGTAAAGGAGAAGTCAATAAAAAATGACTGTCATAGATGAGGGGCGGAAGGTGGCAGGTGGGTAAGGCTGCGAAATGCAGGTCTGCTGTCCTAGAAATGAAGATCTGTGCAGGTAATTACTACAATGTGATTAGATGATGATTATGACGGGCTCAGATCACAAAATATGATGTGTGCGGTGTGTATGTGGTGTGTATGTATGTTCAGTGTGTGTGTGTGAAGTGTAAGTGGAATGTGTGTGATGTGTGTGTGGTGTGTATGTGCTGTGTGTGTGTGATGTGTATGTGGTGTGTATGTGCTGTGTGTGTGGTGTGTATGTGGTGTGTATGTGCTGTGTGTGTTGTGTGTGATGTGTATGTGCTGTGTGTGTGTGGTGTGTATGTGCAGTGTGTGTGTGTGTTGCGTGTGATGTGTATGTGCTGTGTGGGTGTGATGTGTATGTGGTGTGTATGTGCTGTGTGTGTGGTGTGTATGTGGTGTGTATGTGTGTGTGTGTGTTGCGTGTGATGTGTATGTGCTGTGTGTGTGTGGTGTGTATGTGCTGTGTGTGTGTGTTGCGTGTGATGTGTATGTGCTGTGGGTGTGATGTGTATGTGGTGTGTATGTGGTGTGTATGTGCTGTGTGTGTGTGATGTGTATGTGGTGTGTGTGTGTGTGTGGTGTGATGTGTATGTGCTGTGGGTGTGATGTGTATGTGGTGTGTATGTGCTGTGTGTGTGTGGTGTGTATGTGCTGTGTGTGTGTTGCGTGTGATGTGTATGTGGAACACTGCTGTCCAAAAGTTTGGAGTCATTCAGAAATTTTCTTATTTTTGAAAGAAAGCACTTTTTTTTTCAATGACGCTAACGTTGAATGAATCAGTAATGCACTCTACATTATTAATGTGGTAAGTGACTATTCTAGCTGCAAACATCTGGTTTTTAATGTAATATTTACATAGGTGTATATAGGCCCATTTCCAACAACCACCACTCCAGTGTTTTAATGGTACATTGTGTTTGCTAACTGTATAAGAAGGCTAATGGATGTTTGGAAAACCCTAGAAAACCCTTGCACAGGTATGCTAGCACAGCTGAAAACGGTTTGGCTGATTAGAGAAGCTATAAAATTGACCTTCCTTTGAGAAGGAGGTTGAGAATCTGGAGTGTTAGGCTACGTTCACACATAGCGCTTTTACCCCCGCGCAAAAAAACGCAAAAAAAGAAGCAGTGCTGTTCAGACAGCTCGCTTTTTTTACGGGCCGGGGGAGGAGTGATGTCACAGAGGGGAGGAGGAAGCAGGATTCTTCCTCGCCTCTGTGATGTCAGATGCAGCAGCGCCCGCTGTTATAGGAAAAAGCACCGGCGCTGCTGCGTAAAGACTTGACAAGTCAATTCTATTTACTCCGGCGATTTCTCCCAGAAATGCGCGCCGCGAAAATGCGCGCTGCCTGGACGGCAAAGTGAATTTTACATTCACTTTGCTGTCAGACAATGCACACCTGTGCATTTTTGAAAAGCGCTAGAAAAAAGCGCTCAAAAATGCGCAGTGTGTGAACGTAGCCTTACATTTGTTTGTTGTATGAAACTCTCAAAATGGCCGGAAAAAGAGAACTTTCATGTGATACTCGACAGTCTATTCTTGTTCTTAGAAATGAAGGCTATCCCATGCGAGACATTGCCAAGAATCTGAAGATTTCCTACAATGGTGTGCACTACTCCCTTCAGAGGAGAGCACAAACAGGCTCTAACAGGAGTAGAAAGAGAAGTGGGAGGCCCCGCTGCACAACTGAGCAACAAGACAAGTACATTAGAGTCTCTAGTGTGAGAAATCGACGCCTCACAGCTCCTCATCTGGCAGCTTCATTACATAGCACCCGCCAGAGGTCTGCAATGCTGGAATGGCTGCACAGGGAGCATTCTATGACGAAAGCAAAGTGTGAAGGAGAAAATTATTATCTCAAATAAAAATCATTATTTCTAACCTTGTCAATGTCTGGACGATATTTTCTATTCATTTTGCAACTCATTTGATAAATAAAAGTATGAGTTTTCATGGAGAACACTAAATTGTCTGGGTGACCCCAAACTTTAGAACGGTCGTGTATGCGTGTGATGTGTAGGTGGTATGTGTGTGTGATGTGTAGGTGGTATGTGTGTGTAATGTGTAGGTGGTATGTGTGTGCTGTTGTAGTAGTATTAGTTCTAATCTGGTATTCAGCACTTCTGTTATTAATAATAGTGGTGATAGCAGTAGTTGTGTTATTAGTTGTGTTATTAGTTGTGGTGTTATAATTATTATTATTATTATTAATGATGGTTCCATTTCTCCCATCCAGTGATTCTATGGTTTCTGCCCCATCGCTCCCATCACCCGCCATATTGCCAGGGGTGTAACTACAATAGGTGCAGGGGTTGCGATCACACCCGGGCCCTGCAGCCTAGGGGGGCTCTGAACGTCCCTTTGGCCCATAGAAAAAGACTAATACTATTAAAGATTTGCAATAATTGGGGGCCCTGTTGGAGTTTTCGCATCGGGGCCCCGAGGCCTGAAGTTACGCCACTGCATATTGCGGTATTAGGACTTTGCCCCGTTCTGTGTATGTATTGTGCTGTATTCAGTATCAGACCCCTTCTCTTCTACCCGCAGACCCCTGGGTTCTTCTTACCGTCACTGCAGCATATCCCGGGGGCAGCACACCGGCCTCCGCTGCTACAGGGTTTCCCTCCGGCCTCACAGGGGGATGGCAGGTAGTTCTCCTCCACACAGCGCAGCGTCTCCGGAGTCCCCACGTAACATCCCAGATCTTCTCCGCAGCAAATGTTCGGTCCAAAGCAGCTGCCCCTATTCCC